>CP094636.1:8189673-8576274 GCA_023657505.1 Camelina hispida | reverse complement strand
AAGGTTTTTGTTGGCTCTGCGGGATGATTTGAGGACTCGGTGCAGAGTGAGGAGCTATGCTACGAGAGCAGAGTTGGTTGAGGTCATGCTGGGATAGAGGATGACTGAGGTCACGCTGTTGTGGTCGACCTTCAGTGCAGCCACACGGTCTCACCGCATTCTGTTCCTAGCAGGGCGGCAAGCCTGTGCATGGGCAGAAGCGGAAGTTTGAGGATATGCAGAGGTCGAGGTACTGCAGGGTGCGAGATGCTTTGGGTGTGGCAAGAGGGACCACAAGGTGACTAACTGTCCTCAGCCAGAGGTGAGCAGGGGGCAGTGTCGTGAAGCGAGCGGTGATGGAGCCGCGGACAGATACCCAGAGTGTGTTACTACTGCAGAGAGATCAGACACATTAAGCCTCGTTGTCCCAAGTTGCAGCAGGGCAGTAGCAGTGTTGCAGGCTGGAGCTCGGAACCAGGGTGCAGCAGGCATGCAGCACGGTGTGCAGCCGGTGGGTTGGATCGAGCCGACGCACGGTGTACTCGACCAAGGAGCCCGGTGGCACTAGTGCGGAGCGATCACGGGGACCTTGTGGGCGGGTTTAAGTCCCATGTCATGTTTGATTCGGAGCTTCTTATAGCTTCATTACTCCGGAGTGTGCGAGAGTGCGGGGATCGAGGGATCCTGGTGAGCGTACAGGATTTGTCCGAGTTGCGGGAGGCAAGTTCCCGAGGGTCTGGACGACTGAGTGGGTTGATATCCAGATCGCAGAGAAGCGTGGCCAGCGGATTTGCTTATCAGTCCAGGGAGTTGTATGATGTTATTCTCGTGATGGATTGGTTGCATCGGCATAGGGTGCATTTGGATTGCTATCGGGGTAGAGTGGAGTTTGAGGCCCGGAGGAAGTTGATTTTTCAGGAATTAGACCGACTTCTGGGAGTCTCGTGATCTCAGCCGTTCAGGCTGGGAAGATGATCGAGAAGGGCCGTGAGGCTTATCCGGTTACTATATCCATGCAGAGTCAAGGGGAATACGGTTAGCGGTATTCCTGGTGGAGGACTTTGAGGATGTGTTCCGCATTGCAGTGGATTACCACCATCTCGGTCGGATCCTTTTACTATTGAGCTGGAACCGGGACGATGCCGTTATCCAAGGCTCCTACAGGATGGCTCCAGCAGAGATGGCAGAGTGAAGAAGCAGCTGGAGGATTTGTTGAGTAAGGGTTTTATCCGTCCTAGCCAGTTCGCCGTGGGGAGCTCCGGTGCTCTGTTAAGAAGAAGGATGGAAGTTTTCGGTCAGTGTATTGACTATCGTTTGAACTGAGTTACGGTGAAGAACAAGTACCCTCTCCCGAGGATTGATGAGTTGTTGGATCAGTTGAGGGTGCTACTTGGTTCTCCAAGATCACTGGAATCGTGGATACATCAGATTCCTATACATGAGGCAGATGTGAGGAAGACGGCCTTCAGACGAGATACGGCACTACGAGTTTGTGGTGATGCCAGTGTTGACAAATGCGCCAGCTGCGTTTGGCGAGATTGATGAAAAGCGTGTTCCAGGAGTTTCGGACGTGTCGGTCATCATTTTCATCGACGATATCCCGGTATATTTTAAGAGTCCCGAGGAGCATGTGTACATTTGAGAAGAGTGTTGGAGAAGGCGGGAGCAGAAGTTATTTGCTAAGCTGAGTAAGTGCAGTTTTCGACAGCATGAGATGGGTTCTTAGGACACATTGTTTTTGCAGAGGGAGTTTCGGTGACCCAGAGAAGATTCAGTCCATTAGGGAGTGGCCGAGGCCTGTAGTGCCACCGAGATTCGGAGTTTCCTAGGGTTAGCAGGTTACTACAGGAGGTTTGTTCGGTTTGCAAGTATGGCTCAGCCAAGCTTACGGGGAAGGATGTCCCATTTGTGTAGTCACCAGTGTGAGGCTAGTTTTGCAAGTCTCAAGCAGATGTTGACTACCACGCTGGTGTTAGACCGCCTGAGCAGACGAGCCTTATGTTGTCAGTATAGACGACGCCTAGAGTGGGGTTGGGTTGTGTACTTATGCAGCAAGGAGGTTATAGCCTATGCTTCGCGGTAGTCGGAAGCATGAAGCTAATTATCCTACTCATGATTTGGAGATGGCAGCAGTGATCTTTGCTCTAAGATTTGGAGATCTTATCTCGTATGGTTGGAAGTGCATGTATTTAAGATCACAAGAGTCTGAAGTACATTTTTACTCACTGAGCTGAATTTGAGGCAGAGGCGGTGGAGCGAGAATGGATTATGATCTGGACATAGCTTACCATCCCGGTAAAAGCTAACTTGGTTGCGATGCCCCTTAGCCCAAGCGGGTGGCTTCGGCTCGAGCAGGGATGGCTGCGGCTCGAGCAGGATGGCTTCGGCCGGGAGCAGGATTTGGAGGCGTTGGTAGTGAGATTAGTGCGTTGAGTTTGTGTGCTATCTCACAGGAACCTTTGGGTTTGGAGGCAGCTGATGGAGCGATTTGTTGAGCAGAGTGAGGTTAGCTCAGAGAGCGATGAGGTGCTGGTGAATGCCTCTAAGGCTGCGGGTGCAGATCAAGTTTCTGCATGGTACTATCCTTGTGCATGGTCGGATCTGTGGCCCAAGGGTGAGGATTCGAGGCAGGAGATATCGAGAGGCTCATTCGAGCAAGTTCTCTATTCATCCAGGGCGACCAAGATGTACCGTGACCTCAAGCGGTTTTATCACCGGGTCTGATGAAGGACGTAGCCGACTGGGTGGCGAAGTGTGATACTAGCCAGTGAAGGCGGAGCATCAGGTTCCTGGTGGATTATTTCAGAGTTTGACCATTCCAGTGGAAGTGGGATTTGATCACGATGGACTTCGTGGTGGGTTTGCCTGTGTCGAGGATGTTTGATGCTATTTGGTCAGGACCGTTTGACTAAGTCTGCACATTTTCTGGCCATCAAGAAAATTGATGGAGCAGCGGTTTTGGCCAAGAAGTACGTGAGGGAGATAGTCAGATTGCATGGTGTGCCTGCTAGTATTGGTCTCGATAGAGATTCCAAGTTCACTTCGGTGTGTGGAGGGTGTTTCAGGCAGATATGGGCACGAAGGTGCATATGAGTACAGCCTATCATCCTCGACGGACGGTCAGTCAGAGAGGACGATCCAGATTTTGAGGATTTACCGAGGATGTGCGTGTTGGACTGGGGTGGTCATTGGGCAGATCATTGAGTTTGGTGGAATTTGCTTATAACAACAGCTACCAGGCTAGTATTGGGATGGCTCCTTATGAGGCCTTGTATGGGAGGCCGTGTCGTACACCATTATGTTGGACTGTGTGGGGGGAGCAGGATTTGGTGCAGATTTTGTTCAGAGACCCCTGGAGAAGATTCGGGTTTTGAGGCTGAACATGAAGGAGGCTCAGATCGGCAGAAGAGCAATGCTGACAAGAGGAGAAAGGATCTTGAGTTTCAGGTTGGTGATAGAGTGTACCCTCAATATGGCCATGTTGCGGGTCAACAGGTCATTGACGGAGACTAAGTTGAGTCCGAGGTACATGGGTCCGTTCAGAGTGGTCGAGCGGGTGGGACCAGTGGCATACCAGTTGGAGTTGCCTGAGGTGATGCGTGCGTTCCACAAGGTATTTCATGTGTCGATGCTGAGGAAGTGTCTTCACGGTGATCAGTTGTTGGCTAAGATTCCCGAGGATCTTCAGCCTCTACTTTAGAGGCAGACCATTGAGGGTGCTCGAGAGGAGAGTCAAGGAACTCGAAGAAGAAGATTCCTTTGATGAGAGTCTTGTGGGACTGTGACGGAGTAGAGGAGCAGACTTGGGAGCCCGAGGCGAGGATGAAGGCAAGGTTTTAAGAAGTGGTTTGAGAAGCAGACCGTGACTTGAGCTTCGTCTAGCCGGGTCCAAGTTTTAGTCCATGGCTGGAGCGGGTATGGAGTATTTCAGCCCATCTCTCTTGGTATTTGGTCGCCAGTGGGGTGGTGGTTGTGCGACTAAGTATCAAGATGAGCCGGGTGCTCGGGATGCGGGTTAATGGCTCCGATTGTTGTATTTTTGCTTTTTCGATGAAATTTTGTTGAGATTGTAACGATTATGACATTTTGAGATTAATAAGATGAGTATTTTTCTTTATGTTTGACTGTTAATGTCATGGGAAAAAGAAATAGTTCAGTTTCTATTTTTGGAAAGTTTCCATAAATAGAAAGTTTCCATAAAAGGAAAAAAAATTGTGGAAATGTTGAGGTAGATCTAGCCGGAGTTACTCGATGGCATCAGTATTTGTTTTGCTCAAGGCCGTGCGGGCCCAACTCATGTGATCCCGATAGCTCGATGACTTTGTGGCCGAGAGCTGGGAGTGTATGTTGCTTTGATGACGATCCGAGAGCGCTTGAGGGTGACGACCCAAGAGCGGGATATGAGACTCCCTCGATACCGTAGCTGTGAGCCGAGGCAGAGCGAGCCGGTATGCGGTCACACCCGAGAGCGGGGAGTGTGTGTAGTGACTTCTGGATTCCGTAGCTTAAGGTGGTTGGCCCGATAAATGGAGCCGGCGTGATTCGTTGGTTGCGACCACGGACGTGGGAAGCACTGAGTTGTGAGCAAATAGTGTTTATGATGCGAGTATATTGGCTAGAGGGAAACCTCGAGGGTCGCCAAAGGTGTGCGGGCTGTTGCGACAAAGTGGCACCGGAAACCTTGGCTGACGGTGTTTAGTCCGGTCCGGGACGTGCGGGCCATGTTGACGGTGGCACGGGGGATCCTTGGAGGTTGGATCGGTACTGCGGGATTCGGGACGAATCCATATTGGTGGGAGAGAATTGTAACATCCGCGAACCAAATTTTGTTGTTTTGGTGTGGCATCGATCGACACTATGTGGCATCGATCGACGCCAAGTATTTTGGTTTGTTCATGTTTGTTTTAATTGCTGATTGGTTTGGTTTGGTTCAATTAAATCCCTAAATCGTGTTATAAGTGTCTAAGGACGAGTTTAAGGGTTTTGGGAAGTTCTTTTGGTCGCCGTTAAGTGAGGAAATGAGAGAAAACAGAGAGAAAACGTTTGTGAATTTTTCTCGGGCTTGTTCTTGGCGATTTGGGAGAGATTTGAGGCTGTAGAAGGGATAGCTGTTGCTGGGAACGAAGAGGAAGCTCCTGGAGGTGTTGTTCCATCGGTTTCTCAACCCCAATCTTCTGTTTTGAGGTGAGTGCTTGACCATGGTTGATCTAAGCATGAGATCTCCTTTGTTTTGTGTGTTTGTGTTTGTGGTGTTTTGCTCGTTCGTTGTATTTCTGATTTCTAGTGATTTCCGAGATGGTTAGACGTGTTTGGAGTCGATTTTGTGTTGATTGGAATCGGAGTTCGTCGCTGAGTTCGCGCAGATCGTGTCTGCAGTAAGAGGCATCGATCGATACCATTTTTGAGGAGCATCGGTCGGCACCATCTGGTAGCATCTATCGACACCATTTCAGCATCGGTCGGCACCAGTTCCTGTAGCATCGGCCGACACCGATTGAGCATCGGCCGACACTAGTACCGCCGAGTCTTATTTTCCTGGTTTGATGTATTGATTGTGTTTTTGTTGTTTGTTGACTTGGGAGTCTTATATGCTCGTGTGTATAACCTAGTAGATGGGAGGACGGCCTCACTAAGTATTTGTGATAATACTTACGCATCTCAATTGTTGTTTGTGATGTGCAGTAAAGGCAAAGTGTGATCGTGGAATCAAGGCGATGATGAGGGATGTTCAGAGGCTTGATTGTTCAGGGCTTAGCTGTTGTTAGGTTGCTAGATTAAGTCAACGGAACATTGTAGGATGTTAGCTTTTGGTTATTTCTTTATTGAATTTTTTTGTGTTATTGGATATTGGTTTTAATTGTTGGAATTCTTTTGGTTTAATGGCATTGTTTTATTTGGTTATCCGCTGTTATTCTTGTTGTTAGGATGGATGGTATGGAATGACTACTAGTAAATTAAGGTATTAAAAAACGGGAAGGATTGTTTTAAGTCAACAATACTCATGTGAGGACAAGAATCTAGGTATGGACAACCAACTTGTCCGATAATCAAATTATCTACATAACCAACTTGTCTACATAACTAAATTGTAGATAAGTTGTCACATAACCAAATTGTACAAGATATTCTTAGAATAATTACACAACCAACTTGTCTATAACAAAATTGTAGACAAGATAACCAACTTGTCTACATAACCAACTTATAGACAAGATATTCATAGAATAATTACACACAAACTTGGATTGGAAGATCGGTCTAACTGGCAAGTGGACTTCACCGAATACACATGGTGCAAAAGATGGACAAGTCCTAATCATTTCGAGTCAACTGTACAAGAGTTCCTGTACTAGTTATAACGGTGAAATTCTAAGCTGTTGAATAATGTATTCAACAGTGAAGTCATGCAATGGTCAGTGAAAAATAAAAGAGATATGGTGGAGACAACAAAGTGAAGACATTCAACGGAGTCGGTCAAAAGTGATGGGGTATGCTTGCCACGTGGCAGGTTTTTATTGGTTATTTTTTAATTGTAGGATAATATTTAGATAAAGAAATGTGTTTGTTTTATTGGGGAGATTGCAGATATTTTTTATCCAACCCAATTATTTGAGATCAAATATCTCATAGAATCCGAAAATTTTATTTTAATATTTTTATACCAAAATTCATCATTTTTCATTCTCTATAAATAGAGACTTGTTTCATTTAATGGACACACAAAAAAAAAAAGACTCATCTTTTCTACTATATTTTTGCTATCAATCTTCATAAAATAATTTATTATATAAATTTATTTAATTTTTACTTATTTTAATTTCAATTGATATTATATATAATTAATAATATGTGATTACAAAAATAAACATAAATAAGGTGAAAATATGAAATAAAATTTGGTGGGGTAAGATGTTGTAATTTTATTAAACAAAAACTTGTAGAGGATAAAAATGATGTATGTGTTGAAGTATGATGTAAGAGAAGATGATGTGGAGTGTGGAAAGAAAAAAATGGATGTTGTAAGACTATCTACATTGGTTTAAGTTTTCAACACCTTACTTTTTACTTCACATCATCATTTTTCTTCCACCTCATATTCTCTTTCTTTCACATAATAATTCAACATCCTCTCAAGTTTTACTTTCTACAATAGTTATGTTTCACTAAATTCAACATCTTACCCTACTCTTTTTATTTTATATTTTATCTTCTTTTATGTTTTTATTTTTGATTAATTAATAACATTTACTGATTAAAATTAAACAATATTTTATTAAAGGATAAACATATTTTTATTGTCCAAATTAAATGAAACAAGACTCTATTTATAAAGTACAAAAATGATAAATTTTGATATAAACAAAAAAATAGTTTATTATAATTTAATTGATGTCAAATAGTTAGAGAGGAAAAGAATCTTTAAAATTCTAAATAAATGAGATAGTTTATTTATTATTACTGTGAGTGCACACCACACACATATTTACTCCATTCAGACGATGACATGTGGTATCACGGGTTTCAGATTTTGTTTTCTCAACACGTTGAAAAAATTCAACTATGTTTAATCCACGTAATGTTTTTTTTTTTAACTTTCAACACTCTCATTGCTTCTATAAACTGTTGAATAAATAATTCAACATGCCCATTGTAAATGGTCTAATATTATAACTATTGTACATAGTCTTAAGTTGTCTACAAAACAACTTACTTTGTAGACATTTCTTTTTTTCTTTTTTTTTTCTCTCATTTTTTTTATTTTTTATTAATTTATTTAGATTTATTCAATAGAATTAATACTTTTAATTCCAACTCAATTATTATTGACAAGAGTGTGTTTTTTCCAATCATTTGGGGGACCACAACTTTTTATTTGGATTTATGTTATGAAATGAAGAAATGAAGAATGGGCATTTGCGGCTTTTCTATTATAATAAATAGATTAAAGGAGTTATCAAATGTGGTAGAAATCATAAGAAATTTTTGAAATGTGTAGTAGATTTGTTAAAAACTCTATAAATAATGGTTGATGGTTTTTTAAAATATTGTTTTTTCAACTTTATCGTGCAACCAACTTCTTCAATTATCATTCACTTAACAAAGTATTCTGACCATTGCTCTACATTAATTATCCCATTTTTATACATTTTTATTTTGTTTGTTTCAATCTGCCTGAAAACAATTGATGTCATTTAGAATTACATAATAACAACTAACAAGTGACACTTATTATATGATTTAACATTTACCATTAAAACTGATATAAGAAGCTTAATTATATTAGTTATAAACTATTAGTCACGACCCACGGTAAAACGAGACAAAATCATTGTTTAATATTTTCTATGTTTCACAAGTGTCATTTTGACACTTTTTCTTTGTTACAAAAGCGTGTCTATTTATGATTTCAATGCAGTTTTGAAAATTACTTTTTTATTCCTACAATTTGAGCTAATTAATGAGAAAGAGAAACATTTTAGTGCATTTGTAAAGGGTAATATATAAATATTTTGTTTCTTATTTAATCATTGACCCAGATCTAATTGTATAAATAAACATATATGAACTCAACTTGTGTTCCTCACAAGTCAATAAACAGAAGTATTATCTGGAAAAAAGCAAATATTATCTATTTTGTGATCTTGCTCCCAAAAAAAGGGAGATAATACTTGTGTTTCTTTTAATGGAACGCATAAGCACGACCAATATCTTAGTACTGTTCTTCTGCTCTTTGTTGTTCCCAAGGTATGGGAAGTTTGTTTGATCCTCCTTTGGCGGCCATTGATGCCAAGAAGCAAGAAAACAAGGAATCTCAGGACCAAAGTACAAAATCTTGTACGGAAACCTCAGTGAGATGAAGAAAATGCAGAAAGAAACAAACCTTTGGGTTCTTGATCCCAAGTCCAACGATATCTTCCCTCGTGTGCTTCTTCACTATCACCAATGGATGTCCCTATACGGCCTGTTTCTATCCAATCTCCAGTTTTTTTTTTTCATAGATGAAGGATTGCTTAACACAAACACTTGTTGTGTCTATGCTTTAATTAGGAGAAACATTTCTATATTGGAATGGGACAAAACCTACACTATACATCTCAGATCCGAACTAGCGAAACTGATCTTGTCGAGCAAGTTCGTTTCTCGTTATACGGTAAAAGACCTGAGGTCTTCCTACTTTTCTATTGGATAACCGGGTTAAAGATATAACCGGTTTAGTGATATTTGGTATACTTGTATATAACACTAATGTATGATACACTTTACACTTAATGAGAATTATTCTTTCTTCGATACACTCTCTAACTGAATCTTGATATGGTATCGAGCAAGAGTGACGAAGCTCGCTTCCGCCATTGATTCTCATTCACATCTCTCTATTAAGCTCGTTGTGCTTGATTCGTCAACCATGACTGCATCTGTCACTCCGTTGATCTTTGAATTTTTTTCCAGCTTTATATCGCCGTGATTGAGCTTCTCATGATTGGGCTCTCTTCTTTGTTTGTTCTTCTTCTCTTTTGATTGACCTTAATGGTGCTGGTTCTTTTCGTTTCGTGTTCTCCCAGCTCAATTTTTCTATAATCTTGTTATCAATTTCATTTTTCTCTTTCGGATATGACTACCAATTCGTCAAATCCGACTTCTGCGATACCTAATTCAACATCGGCGTCGCGTCTCCCAACGGATCAGTATGAGAATCCATATTTTCTTCACTCCTCCGATCACGCAGAGATGGTTTTGGTTTCAGATCGGCTTAATACTGGCTCGGAGTTCCATTCTTGGCGTCGTTCTGCGCATGGCTCTTAATGCGGAAACAAGCTTGGTTTCATTGATGGTATGATTCCTCAACCCCCGACGATCATCTGGATTCAGGTTCTTGGTCACGGTGTAACGATATGGTGATAACTTGGTTGATGAGCTCTGTTTCGCGATAGGTCAGAGTTTACTTTACATGCCTACCGCTGCGATTTGGTTAGATCTTATGTCTCGCTTTAGGCAAGATGATGCACCTAGGATCTTTGAGATTGAACAACGGTTGAGCTCTTTCAACAAGGATCCATGGATGTTACTACCTATTATACTGCTTTAGTCACATTATGGGAGGAGTTAAAGAACTATGTTGAGGTTCCTGTTTGCACTTGTGGTAGGTACGAATGTAATGCAGCAGTGTTGTGGGAAAAGTTACAACATCGTAGTTGGGTGATGAAGTTCCGATGGGGTTAAATGAAGCTTATCAACACACTCGCCATCACATATTGATGCTAAAACCCATGCCAAAACTTGCTGCTGTTTTTCATATACTATGAGGAGAGACAAAAGAACATACAACCTACTACGAAGTTGGACAATGTGGCTTTTCAAACTACAGGGTTTACTGATAATGTTGGCTACTATATTGGTTCTGCTGATAATGTTGCAAATGCTGCTTTTCGATCACATCAGAAGCCTTACTGTACTCATTGCAATATAGTCGGTCATACCATTCAGAAGTGTTATAAGCTTCATGGTTATCCACCTGGTCATCGACTGGCTCAACGTCCACCAATGCAACAATCGGTTCAACCTCGTGTTGTGTACTCTTCAGGGACACGTCCACAGTTTCCTCAACAAGCACAACTTCAGAATCAGTATCTGCAATCTCGGGATCTCGACATGGTGTAATGGCTAATGCAGTGATAAACTCTTCTTCTTATATGCCTCCACCTGCTATGACTGCAACTAATCTTGATCTCGTAGTTTCACTCCTGATCAGATTCAGTCTTTGATTCATCAAATCAGTGCTTCTCAGTCCACGGTTCAAGAGCAGTCTTCCCCTTATCCGACGGCTACGATAACTGAGCATGGTGCCATGGCCACTACTTCTACCTGTAATGTGACAATTGAGTTTCCTCTTCTAGCTTGCTTTGGAAAATCATATTCTCACCTTTCAACATCAATGCTTATCCACTCTTTATTCCATTTTGCCTAGTGGTAGTTGGATAATTGATACAGAGCTACTAGTCATGTTTGTTCCGACCTTTCAATGTTTAGTGAAACTTTTCCTGTCTCGTGTAACGGTTTCTTTACCGAATGGCACTAGAGTTCCCATCACACATACAGACATTCATGTCTCGCATGCATTAGTTTTGCATAATGTCCTTTATGTTTCAAGTTTTAAATTCAATCTTATCGTGTTAGTTCTTTGTTAAGACAAAATGATTGCTCAGCTCATTTATATCCGATACATGTTATCTCCATGACCATACCTGACTTGACGATTGGTAGAGGTGTTGTTGTGCACGGTTTATACATTTTGGAGCATCATCTCATTTGTGCATCTGCAAATTCTATTACTTCGTGTTTTTCTGGATCCTTGCAAGTGGATGAATGTGCCGCGGCACCAACGTTTAGGACACCCATCCTCAGTCAAGTTACAGCATATGTCTGGTATTTTACCTATATCATCTAGTTCTCATCATGATCATTGTGAAATTTGTCCATTAGCAAAACAAAAAGGTTACCTTTTGTTTATAGGAATAATCTTTCAAACTCACCATTCGATCTCATTCATTTAGATACTTGGGGGCCATTTTCTGTAGAATCAATAGAGGTTATAGATATTTTCTTACCATTGTTGATGATTGTACACGAGTTACTTGGCTTTATATGATGAGAAATAAGAGTGATGTTAAAACGATTTTTCCAACTTTCTTATCTCATGTTCGCACTCAATTTCATACTGATATTAAAGCGATTCGTAGTGATAATGCTCCTGAATCAGTTTTTGATCAAATTGTTAAAGAACATGGAATCATTCATCATTTCTCCTGTCCATACACTCCGCAGCAAAACTTTGTTGTTGAACGCAAGCATCAGCATTTGTTAAATGTTGCTCGTGCCTTACTATTTCAATCTAATCTTCCTCTTGTTACTGGAGTGACTGTGTTACCACTGCTGTGTTTATCATCAATAGGATTCCTTCTTTGGTTTTGAATAAAATTTCTCCTTATGAAAAACTTTTCAAAAAGTTACCCGATTATACTTTCTTACGTTCTTTTGGTTGTTTGTGTTATGCATCAACATTGCCTAAGGATAGAAACAAATTTACACCTAGAGCTGAGCCATGTGTTTTCATAGGTTATCCTCCCGGTTATAAAGGATATAAAGTTTTAAATCTAGAAACAAATGTCATTCATATAACTCGAAATGTTATTTTTCATGAACATATCTTTCCTTTTAAGAATGTTTCCCCATCAGTTCCTCTCGATGATTTGTTTAATAAGTCGATTTTGCCTTTGGCTGTACCTGTTGAGATTGAACTTGTTGATGATGCGCCTGTGCATTCAATTCCTGCATCATTACTGTTATACCACCTCATCTTTGTCATCTGCATCACATTATGGTGTTGTTCATCCGGTACAAGAGACTGCTACAACTGGAACAGGGCAGGTTGATCTACCTATTGTCAGGGAAGAGACAAGCTAAGGCTCCAGGTTACTTATCTGATTACCATTGCAATCTTACACAAATTTCTTCATCTTTTACTTCAGATTCCTCTTCGATTCACTCGTTCTTTATCCTATTTCTTTTGTTCTTACCTATTCTAAAGTTCATCCTTCCTATCAGTCTTTTGATCTTTCTTGCTCAACTGAAACAGAACCACGAAATTTTAAATTTTCGGTAAAGGACTAACCTTTATAGACGGTGATGATTAGGCTCGCCATAGAAGAATCTTGAACCCTGCTTTCTCCATAGACCAGCTTAAGGTCTTTTCTTCTTTTTTTTATTCAACTTCTCACCACGGATGGATCTGAAACAGAATCTAATTAATCTGCTTGCTAAAATTGTCAAGCCACGACGAAACCGATGGTGAATTGCACCTTGAGGATGTTCGACGAGTGGAGAAAACAGAGTAATGGTGAAGTGGTGATGAAGTTGGAGATGGACAAAGAGTTTTATAGATTGGCCTCCGACATTATAGCCACCACTGCGTTTGGAATCAGTTACGCGGAAGGCATAGAAAGAGCTTGAGAATTATTATGTTACTCCTCTCACTAAAGTCTTCATCCCTGGAACTCAGTAAGTATAGTAATACTCAATACTCTGAAACTTTCAGACAAAGATATTCCTAAAATTGTTGTTTCTTGTGTTTCAAGATACCTTCCTACGCCTACCAACCTTGGACTATGGAAGCTCGATAAGAAAGTAAAAGACTCGATCAAAAGAATCAGACACAAGGCTAAAGTCAGAATGTAATAACTATGGAGACGATCTTCTAGGGCTCATGTTGAAAGCTGCAAAATCTCAAGAGTCTGATAAAAATGAGAAATGATGAGATCATAGAGGAATGCAAGAATTTCTACTATTCAGTGGCAACGAACTACTTCGCCTCTTGACATGGACTACGATGTTACTGAGCTTAAACCAAGATTGGCAAGAGAAACTTAGAGAAGAGGTTTTCAATGAATGTGGCAAAGATAAGATCCCGATTCAGAGACTGATATATCATGGTTTTACGGTTTTTAACCATGATATAAGTGTGCTTTTGAGTCTTTTGGTTTGTTTCTAGTTTGTTTTTGAGTCTTTACAGTTATTTAGGAATTTGGCACGGATGGGGCAATATGGAACAATTTGGATCATTTTGGAGCACTTTACCGAAGGAAATCAAGTTGGAGTCGGATCAAAGACCAAGCATCGATCGACACCACTTAAGGAGCATCGATCGGCGCTGTTGATTACCCGACGAGAGAACAAGAATTTGGAAGTTTTACAAATTTGCCCAAAGTCTTCACTAATTGCAACATAAGCCCTGGACGTATTTAGGATGTATATATATTGTTTTTGGGTTTTAGAAACCCTTAAGTCTTTTTCTAGCAACTTTTATTTTCCTGCAACCTTGAGAGATATTGAGAGCTTTTGGGAGAGATAGATCTGAATTCTTTGTAGAGAGAAGATTTCTTGAACTCCTCTTTACTTTTAATATCTATTCATGTTATTCAGAATTATGATTTGTGCTTTATTTAATATGTCTGAGTAATTTGTCTGTTAGGTTTAGGGTTTTTCATAGGGTTTTTATGATTTATTAGATCTGAAATTGTTAGGGTTCTTAATCTTTTATGATCTTCATCTTTGGTTGTTCTTACAATAATTCTTGATTGATCACCTAGAATTGTTATCTTAGGGAAATTAACTGATATGAGAATATAATTGTTTTCCTGATTAAATCATTGATGAGCAGAATTGTTTATTACAAAGAGATTTGAATTAATAATTCTGTGAATTTATCTAAACCTGTTCTTAAAGCTGATTTATTACTTAGAATTTTACAAAGAGATTTGGATTTTCTGGTTTTAAATTTAGATATTATTTGCAGCGAGAGCTGATTTAATTTACCAAAAGTTTAGAGTTCTAGATCTGATCTTTATTGCTTGAACCTTAATTAATTTATCTAATTTAATATTTCATAATTTCCTGAGAAATTCCCTAGGCTTAACTCTTTTGATTTTCTGAGTTCACAACAGTTTTATTTAATAATTAGCATTGCTTTATTTTAATTTAATTTAACTTGTTTAGCGTAATTTACAAAACTTTACAATCTATTGTGTTTGATCTTGAGTCTCGTGGATTCGACCCCAAATACTGCATTGATCTCTTGTTTGAGGGAGTAGCTCTAGGGATTAATTTGAGCATATCAAATTTTGGCGCCGTTGCGGGGACTCTCTCGATTCTACCATTAGATTTAAGTTTTTAATTTCGTCTAAACTTTTTCTTTTTATTTTCTACTTACACGTTTTTGTTTTTCTTCTCTTTGGTGTTTCAGGTGCATGCCTCCTAGACCTCACACAAGGAACAAATCTGGTCCTACTGTGAATCTGTCGAACAAAGAGTTGGGAAAACTTGAGCGTGAGAACAGAAAAGCAGCTAAGTCTCTGAAGATGGTTAATATGATCATTCGATGCTTGATGAAGCTGGTGATTTGAGGGATCAAGAGGGCCACTTGCGCAATGAGCACGGCCAAAAGATTGATGCTGAAGGCAATGTGATTGCCGAACCTGTTGTCATTGAGCAGGCTGTCGTGAATCAGCAAGCTGGTATTAATGATGATCCGAACCTTGGTGTCGATCGACACCAACCAGGTGGCATCGATCGACGCCCACCTGTGACGTGCTTGGAGCTGCCAACCAAGTACGAACCCTGTTCGACGACAGAGAACAACCGGGATCTGATCAAGACCATTGCTGACTACAATCGGGCTGATCTGGTGTATGAGAACCGGTCTGCTATTGTTCCTCCCCTTTCGAGGAATGATTTTGAGTTGAAACCTGCGTACTTTCAACTAGTTGGGCAGAGACCTTTTCTGCTTTGCCCAATGAGAAGCCTTTGGACCACATTGAGCATTTTGAGGATCTGGTGACTAGCATCAAAGCTAATGGGGTAACTGAGGACTTCATATTCTGCAAACTCTTCCCTTACTCACTTGCAGGAGAGGCATCTCAGTGGTTGAAACAGCTGCCTGCTGGATCATTGACAAGCTGGTGTGATGTCAAGGTGGCCTTTCTCAACCATTTCTATGATGATGCAATGTCGATGAGTTGAGAATCAAGCTGTCTTCTTTCAAGCAGAGACCAGATGAAGCTTTCAAAGCAGCTTGGGTGAGATTCAAGGCTTACCAAAGAGACTGTCCGCACCATGGTTTCTCCAAAGTTCAATTGCTAAGTATCTTCTTTAGAGGGTGTGACTGGAAGTATCAGTTAGCTTTGGATGCTGCAAGTCATGGGAATTTCAAGACAAGAATGCCAGAAGATGCTGAATTGTTGATTGAGAACTTGGCTTCTAGCAATAGCACTAAGGGAGCAGATGCTGAAAGGAAGAGATTGCATGGAGAATTTGATTCAAACCAGTTAGCTTCTGTTAATGCTAAGCTGGATTCAGTGCATAACCTCCTGATGGGTAAGAAATCTGTTCATTTTGCTGCTGAGGTTGAGACATATGAGCCAGAACCTGATCAAGGACACCAAGAGGAGGATGTGAACTATTTGTATGGGAATCAGGGACAGCGGTTTGGAAATCAGCAAGGCAACAGGCCTTACAATGGTGACCAGAAGCAGCAGCAGAACAATGGCTATACAAGGACCTATGGGAACTCATCTTATCAGTCCCCCTCCTAAGACTTCTTCTGAGAATAGAATGGAGGCCATGCTTGAGCAGCTTTTGCAAGGACAAGAGAATTTGTCAGTGACATTCAATGGGAAGATTGACAATGTCTACACTGAGCTAAATGGGAAGATAGAGGCATTGAATGTTCATGTTAAGCTGGAGAGTCAAGTGGCACAGACTGCTGGGTCTGTTAAAAGGCAAGAGGGTTTTCTCCCTGGAAGAACTGAGTCAAACCCCAGACATGCTTGCAATGCCATATCTGTGAGAGATGATGATGCTGTTGAAATTGCTTCTGCAGAAAAAGAAGAGAAATCGTCAAATCTTTCGGCTTCAGATGATGGCATCGATCGACACCAACAAGTAGGCATCGATCGACACTCATCTCGACGGAACCGAAGCTGCAAAATCTCAGTTCCAGCTGCTGAAAGGGTCTACAAGCCTAAGGTTCCTTTTCCCAAGCCAAGAAAGTCCAAGCAGGAGCTTGAGGAAGCTAGATGCAAGGCAATGATGGACAAGGTGATGATTGAGATGCCTTTGATTGATGCTGTGAAGCTTTCACCACCACTTAAGCGCTATGTCAAGAGAATGGTATCAAATGGTTTAAGTCCTGAAGAAGGAGCACTGCTTACTAAGGATGTCAGTGCAATTCTGTTGAACCAGCCTGTTCAGAAGAAGAAGGAAAAGAAGCAGGAGGTGGTTGTATCTAAGGAAGTGAGTGCAATCATTCAATGTAAGACTGCAGAGAAGTTACCAGATCCTGGAAGCTTTGTACTTGATTGCTCTATCTTCACAGGAAGGTTTGCACACTCACTTTGTGATCTTGGTTCCAGCATAAACTTGATGCCACATTCTGTATGAGACTTGGGATGACAGAATTCAAGCCAACTCAGATTTCTCTAATCCTAGCTGATCGCTCCCGAAGAATTCCTGAAGGTGTTTTAGAGGATATTCCAGTTAAGGTTGGCAACTTCATGATTCCCACTGACTTTGTGGTGCTGAAGTATGATCAAGAGCCTAAAGATCCTCTCATCTTAGGAAGATCTTTCTTGGCTACAGCTGGTGCCATCATTGATGTGAAGTAGGGCACATAGCACTGAATGTGGATGGTTTGAGTATGAACTTTGAGATGGATAAGCTGAGGAGAGCTCCAACTATTGATGGACAGACTTTGTCTGTTGAAAAGTTTCTGCAACACGAGCATCAGGCTCGGTGTCGATCGACACCAACAAGGAGGCATCGATCGACGCCCCTCCACGTCCGCGACAAGGCTTTTCCAAAACTGATGCTCCAAGTCAGAAACCTTTTCCCAAACAGAAGAGTCATCAATCCACACTCCAGTCCTCGGTAAGACCAAGGTATGTATCTTCTTCTCCTAAACCTCCTTTTATCATCAACAAGACTTTCAAAGATACAAAGACTGTTTTACAGTTAACCAAGCCACGAGATTATCGTAGAGCGCTTGCTTCTTCTGTTGATGATTTTGCAGGACAGAAAAGATACCCTCTCATACCTAAATCCCGCCCTGGTCCTGTTCCTCACATCCTTGGCAAGCCTCATGCACCTAAAGCTTATACACCACCTTGGATGAAGAGGACTTCAATGCCATGTTCTGATCCTCCGGATGCCTGAACTCCAGCACAGTCAAGCTAATGACTGAAAACAAGCGCTTAGTGGGAGGCAACCCACTGGTAGGTTTTTTTTCTTTTGATTTTTATTTTTATTTATTTTATTTTTATTTTTGCTTTTCTCTTACTTGATAACACTGGGGACAGTGTTGTTTAAGTCTGGGGAGGTTAGTACTAACTATGATTTCTGAGTTTCAGTTGTGTCACAAAACCATAAAGTTTGAGTAAAATTTTTCAAAAAATTTTCTTTTGTCTTTGGGAATTATGATCTTAATTAATGATTTCTCTTATTTGGCTAACACTCTAATGATTCTTGACTAAGCTTGACCTCAGAACTGAAGTGTGGAAAGACTATGAGCTGTATCAACAATCCTGAAAGCCCTTATTCAAAGGATATCTAGTTCAACCAATGTTGTCTCAACCTTTATCAGGATTTTAACCGGACTTAATCTCTTACTTTGGGGTTGGAAATCAGTGGACTAGACTTCTTCTTGGGGCCATACAAGACAGTGCAAATTTTTCAAAGTATGTCTCCCTCTCTCTCCCTTCAGTGTTTAAAAAAATCAAAAAAAGAGAATAAAAGATGAGATGATTTTGATCAGTTTAGAGAGGTAGGTAAATTACCTGTGACCTCATTATTCTACTCTTGAGTCAAATGATCACACAAAGCTTGGAAGCGAGGGGTAGGTAAATTACCGATGACCCCGGTATTCGCTTACACCTTTGATTAGAAAAAAATAATAATAAAAAAAAAAAAAAAAAAAAAAAAAAAAGAGGTTGGAAGTGAGAAAAGGGAGAGGAAAGGAGATATAAGAAGAATGTCTTGGCCTGAAGAGAGTCCATATGCCACTATTCGATACACCAAGGTAAGAACTCACCTGTACTTGCTTTAATTTATGTAATGAGATGGTAATGGTGAGACTAGAGATTCCAGAGGATTGTGGGATTTGAGTAAGGAATGTTGATGCTTTTCAATTGACAAAGTATATGAAGTAAGTTTTTGAGAGTCAAGGCGATGAAGAGTGCAGAGATCAGTTACCAGCAGTTGAGTGAATTCTATGTTTTCAAACCTCTTTCACAGGTTTAAGTTTTTGTTTTGCTTGAGGGCAAGCAAAGGCTAAGTCTGGGGGAGTTGATATATCATGGTTTTTACGGTTTTTAACCATGATATAAGTGTGCTTTTTGAGTCTTTTGGTTTGTTTCTAGTTTGTTTTTGAGTCTTTACAGGT
Source organism: Camelina hispida (assembly GCA_023657505.1). Taxonomy (NCBI): domain Eukaryota; kingdom Viridiplantae; phylum Streptophyta; class Magnoliopsida; order Brassicales; family Brassicaceae; genus Camelina; species Camelina hispida. The sequence goes on along the minus strand of CP094636.1, from coordinate 8,557,307 downwards.
TATTTAGGAATTTGGCACGGATGGGGCTGAAACAATTTGGATCATTTTGGAGCACTTTACCGAAGGAAATCAAGTTGGAGTCGGATCAAAGACCAAGCATCGATCGACACCACTTAAGGAGCATCGATCGGCGCTGTTGATTACCCGACGAGAGAACAAGAATTTGGAAGTTTTACAAATTTGCCCAAAGTCTTCACTAATTGCAACATAAGCCCCTGGACGTATTTTAGGATGTATATATATTGTTTTTGGGTTTTAGAAACCCTTAAGTCTTTTTCTAGCAACTTTTATTTTCCCTGCAACCTTGAGAGATATTGAGAGCTTTTGGGAGAGATAGATCTGAATTCTTTGTAGAGAGAAGATTTCTTGAACTCCCTCTTTTACTTTTAATATCTATTCATGTTATTCAGAATTATGATTTGTGCTTTATTTAATATGTCTGAGTAATTTGTCTGTTAGGTTTAGGGTTTTTCATAGGGTTTTTATGATTTATTAGATCTGAAATTGTTAGGGTTCTTAATCTTTTATGATCTTCATCTTTGGTTGTTCCTTACAATAATTCTTGATTGATCACCTAGAATTGTTATCTTAGGGAAATTAACTGATATGAGAATATAATTGTTTTCCTGATTAAATCATTGATGAGCAGAATTGTTTATTACAAAGAGATTTGAATTAATAATTCTGTGAATTTATCTAAACATGTTCTTAAAGCTGATTTATTACTTAGAATTTTACAAAGAGATTTGGATTTGCTGGTTTTAAATTTAGATATTATTTGCAGCGAGAGCTGATTTAATTTACCAAAAGTTTAGAGTTCTAGATCTGATCTTTATTGCTTGAACCTTAATTAATTTATCTGATTTAATATTTCATAATTTCCTGAGAAATTCCCTAGGCTTAACTCTTTTGATTTTCTGAGTTCACAACAGTTTTATTTAATAATTAGCATTGCTTTATTTTAATTTAATTTAACTTGTTTAGCGTAATTTACAAAACTTTACAATCTATTGTGTTTGATCTTGAGTCTCGTGGATTCGACCCTAAATACTGCATTGATCTCTTGTTTGAGGGAGTAGCTCTAGGGATTAATTTGAGCATATCAGAGACTTTATCCAAACTCAAACTGGTAATGTTGATTTTCCAAAGAGTTCCTTGCGGTTGAAGCCAATTGGGGAAACCTATTTAAGTTTCTTGGTTGAAGCTAATGGATCAATTGTGATTGGGGAAACCTATTTATCTTGCAGTTGAACATGGTGTTGATGGAGTCGCTTCGTCTGTACGGACCGTGATTAAAATGACCCGAGACGCAACACAAGATATGAAGGTAGGACACTTGGAGATCCCAAAGGGCACGAGCATTGTTGTTCCGTTTTTGAAGATGCACAGCGACAAGGCAATATGGGGAGAAGACGCCGAACAATTCAACCCCTTGCGATTCACAAACGGTGTTTCTCAAACCGCCATTAACCCAAACGCTCTCCTCGCGTTCTCATGCTCGGGCTAAGAGCTTGCATTGCAAGCATAAAAACTTTGCCTACTTGCTCGCCAAGCTCGCCAAAGCCGGCCTGTGGTCACTATCCTCCTTCAGCGGTTCCATCTTAGCCTCTCCCAGAGTATAGGCACACGCCAGTTGATAACTTCAATCTCTTTCCGCAATACGGCTTACCGGTGATGCTTCAGCCTCTCGATAGTAGTTCTCAATAGGTGAGGAAGAGAACAAAACAAGATCTCAATGGATTTGGTCAAGTTATGTTCTGTAATTGGTCATGATCTAGATAAATGTTATGATAACATACTTAAATAAAGTGGAATAAAATCAGAAAATGTGGTGGCTGTTTTATTTTCTTGATTTTATGATTTATATCGTCGATTCTATCTTTTGAATTAATCAAACGATATGTATAGTTCATGTTTGATTTGGTGATCAACCTGGTTTCAAGTTTTGATTGGATCAGCTCAATTTGATTAACTTGGTTTTTGATTTATTCTGTTTAGAGATTGTATCAACAAATATCCAAAAATGATTTTTTTTTTTTTTTTCAGAATATGCATCCAAATTTTATCAGAACATTTTTCTAAAAAATAGTTTATTTTGAAGAAATGAAAATCGTTTATTGGATAAATTATCCATTTTTATTTGATGCTTGTTGATATCATCACTAAAACGAATAGAAAAAGAAAAATCATTTTCTCAGAATTATGTTTATGGTACCATGATTTTATTATCCGATAGTTCCAGGTTTTTTTTTAATTTCGGATTAGGTCCTTAGAGGATACCATATATTAATTCCATCGTAGACTATATGAACTAATTATGATTATTTTCTTGTATTATAATTATGAAAATTTTATAAAACTTCATCTAGTGCATTACTATAATTTACTTACCTTTACTAATTTTGTTAATATTTTCTTATTATACTTTTAATAAATCTGTAAGAACATATTTTTGAGATTTTAAATCCTAACATTTTATGCATCAATCAGTGATTGGTTGGATTAAACTTTAAAATAGTGTTTACATAATATTACAGTAAAACCAACTAAATTTGTAAAAAAAAAAAAAAAAACATCTAACTTGTTGTAGGTAACTTTTTTTCATTTTTTATTTTGTAATAATTAATATAATATTTGGAGTGTATTTGAATACTATTTAGGCACGCCAATAAATAAAAATGTTGTTTATGATTTATGAAGTCAACGATGTGTTTGTACTTTGTATAGATGGTGATCTCAGACCCCTAGATTGTTCTACACTTCTTCAGTATATTGTTAAGTTTCGAAAGTCCTTGATATTTGATTTGACGAGTCCATGACGGCGGAGAAGCAAGTGGTGTTCCTCAGTATATACGGGGAGGATGTGCCGGACACCGTCCCACTCTACCTGAAATCCGGCCTGGAACACAGCGGAGTCACCGTGTTGAAACGGGATAACAAAGTGTCAGAAGACCTCCGAACGGTATTGAACAAGATCCGGGAATCAAGTTTCGTGCTGGTGATCTTCTCTGTCGGTTTCGCCAAGTCACGCGAGTGCCTTGACGAGCTGGTGCTGGTGAAGAAACGGATGGACATAGGAAAGCTGCGTACGATTCCTATCTACTACAAGGTGGAGCCAGAGGACGTGATCAGGGTCCAGGGTTTGTTCGGTAAAAATCTCCTAAGGCGCGAGGCGGAAGAACATAAAACCGCGATGAGGAATAATATGGAGGCTTTGCTGAGATCGGAGGTGAGGCTCATAAACTGGAGAGAAGCTTTGAAGTCTGTCACGACGACAAGGGACTTCATGTACCGAGAAGAAGATGAGTAAGTTTTGCTTAGCTCATAGTAATATATTTTGTTCATTTATGACAAGATTAATTTATCCAATCCAATGGTCTCATAGTCATATATTTTGGTTTCTGCCAGCTTCATAGAAAAACTCACCAAACAGGTTAATAAGGCTTACGCAAAAGATGATCCGGCCACTATGAACCAATTTTCTCAGGTTTGCCTTTGTCTCGACTAAGTCATTATTGATTATATGTTAGATAGGCCGTGGAAATCTGATAACAGTTCTATTTTATAAAAGTCACAAAATTTGAAGTGTTATTTATCAATCCAAATTTATTTGAATACCCTGTTTTGTTTTTGTAATTTTCCCATGGTAATGAACTACTCTTTGTGAGACAGATCACAGTCGAGAAACGTAAAGAAGATTTGGGGTCTCTCATGAGAAGCATGGGTTTGGGGTTTGAAGAAAACTTTAGGTGATTTGCTCTTGTTTACAGCAACACTAATTGCTGCTTTCATTAAAAAATTTACTCAACTTTCACTTCATTTGGCTGCAGCTGGGAGACATATCCCATAGATAAACTCTCTAAGCAATGTGAGGAACAATTGAGCAAGTTGCTATCTGAGGAAACTAAAAAGAAGGAAGGTGCCAACCCAATACCAGTGTTTGAGGTATTTCTCCCTGTTGCTCATTTTTTCTGATTTAAGCCGTGACACAAGACAATTTTTTATTCTACATATAATATATAGAATTATATTTTTATGGTTTTCTTATTTAGTATTAAAGTTATGAAAATTTACATTTTTACATTTTTAATATTGAACATGTGATATATATCATATATGTGTAACTTGGTTGTTTACTATCGCTCATTTTTTCTTGCTACCGTTGTATAAAATGAAATAGAATATTCCAAATCAATTTAGCCTCTCTTCCGTTTTTTAAACCTGTCAAGAGTGAGCAGTTCCAGCTAAACTGGCCAAGCTATCTTTTTTGTTTCTCGTTTGCAGAAATCTCCCACAGTGAATAACCAAGTGTTCATCAGCTTCCGCGGCCAAGATGTGCGCTCCAACTTTGTCTCACATTTAATTCGTGCCTTCAAAATGTATGGGATCAATGTTGCATTGGACACCCATGAAATTGTCAGAGGGCAGTCACCTTTTGAATCCATCTCCCGAATGATAAAAGGTTCGAGTATTGCTTTGGTAGTCTTCACTCAAAACTACCTAGAGTCCAAATGGTGCTTGCAGGAGCTGATGGTGATAAAAAAATACATGGATGAGGGAATGCTCAGAGTCATTCCCATATTCTACATGGTGGAGCCACGCGACATGAGGATAAAAGAAACGGGAGTGTTCCGTAAGCATTCAGGAAACACTGATAAAGACACAATCCTAGCATGGGATGCGGCTCTACGGTCAGTCAGTGCAAGGATGGGCATTAAGTATGATGCAAGTCGCGGGAGGTGATTTTTTAAACCATTAACTAGGCACATGGTTATGTCTAACAGTTATTCGTCTCATTGATCATTTTTTGTGTTTTTTTCAAATACTTTTGCAGCTCAGAGAGTGAGTTTGTCATGAATATTGTTGCGGCGGTTCAGCAATTGTTGGCGGTTATTCAATCGAACTGTTGACAACAAAAAAACACTTCTTTCTGTTTTAGGGTCCATCTATAAACTTGATTTCTTACGGCTTTGTATTTGATATTTCAGCATGATGCACATAATAATACGCGAAGTACTTCGTGCTGGTTTATGCATATCTTTTATAAATGTTATATTTACGTGCCAAAGACCGAATTATAGAAATATTGATTTCAAACCAAACCGATTTTATTACTGGAAATTTGTTAGATTTCGTAATTTCAGTATTTTTAAAAAAAAAAACAAAACCCTAAACAAGTCTTATGCAATTGGTCTAAATTTCATATTTATTTATACAAATTCATATTCAAATAATACTTTTTAAAAAGTTGAGATTAAATTATATAATGAAGTTCTGCAGCTTCTGCTAGCAGAAACAAAGTAACTTCAGCTTCAGTAAGACCGCGCCACACTAGATGGATTGCTTTGTATTTAACAGCTAAAATGTCGAGGACCAAGCTGCAATTAAATAACACACAAAATAACAAACCATTGGAACATAAATAGTTTGGACCAATATAGTCATTTAGACTTACCATAACCAAGTCAGTTACCAAACCGAATATGTCCAGCATCATAAGTCATAACACCTAATTTCTCTAAATATTAATTGAAGAAATTTAAATATATAAACTAAAATGGAGAAAAAGCTTTTGAATTACAAGAAACAGAATTATGCCTAGTTTTACAGTCTCAAATCTCTCTCTATGTGTACAAAGTACAAACTAGAGAATTCTTCTTTCTCATACTCCCAAAATCCTAACCGATCGGTATAACTAACCCGAATATTTTCAAATGCAGGTGAACAAGTTTACAAGCAAGTAAACCGGTCTCACACACCAAAACCCTTCTACTCATTCCAAAGAATAGTTAGAAACCAAGACATTTGCCTGTGGAGCTGAGTGGATATAGACAAACTCCATGCTTTTGCCAGCCGGTAACGATTGGATCCATGAAGGGAAACCATACGAGTTACCGGTTTTGGTTACACCCCATATTGCACCATAGAGTTTGGTGATTGATATCTTCAAATTTTTCAAAGTTTTTGTAGATCTATTGGTTAATCTCGTTGAATATCGATAGTAAACCTTTCCTTCGTTCATCCATGAGTTTGTCATCTTCTGCGATATCGTAATGGGACTAGGAGATGAAGCTGCTATACAAAATAAAAATTAAGCAAATTGGTTAGGTTATTATACCAAATCGAATTGGTTTTTCACGATGAGTTGGTATAAAATGTCTAAAGATGACAAACCAGGAGGTGTTGTTGGTTTCCTCTTTGGTACCGGTGCTGGTTTTATGATAACCGGACTTGGAGTTGGAGTAACACCTAAAATCAGAACCCGGTTAACCAAGTCTACTAGAAAATTGGGAAGTCCAGAGGTTAATTATAACTAGTAGCATAAAACTTTTGATTAGACAATACGATGTGTTAATCTTACCGGGGAGCAGCTGGTCAGATCCCCTCGGACCGGAAATTAACCGGGCTAGTACACCAAGAAGAGGTGCATTGTTGTAAGTTGCTGGTTCGGTTTGCTCGTAATTGTCCCGTTGGTCAGCGAAGTTATCGTAGGCATCGGGTCCACCCACTATAGCTCCGGTCAAAACATTAGGATCACTTCCTTTTCGACTATACCACGTGGCGTAACCACCACGGCAAGTCACGAACTTTTTATCAACATTGAAGGAGACAATCGACGAACCACGATGATGAACTTGTCGTGGATAGTTCTCTCCATATCCAACCATGTAACTCGTCGCTCTTGGGTTGTCTCCGAGAATGTAATCCACCTAGTTAATTTCAATTTATTTATCAATTTTTAATTTGCGTAGATCTAACGTTATATTTTAACCTTTTTAAGATGGGAACAAGTAGTATTATATAGAACGAATAATCAAATTATCCATTTAGAATACAAAATTTAAAATGTTATAAAATATTCAAAAATATCCGAAATATTATACCGGATTCAAAATATAATACTACTGTAGTACTTTCAAATACACGACTACAGTTTCAAATTCAATTATATGTTGTTTATAGTTTCGTTTTGGTTTTCCATATTATGGGAGTGAATAAGCAAAAGTCACTAAAGTTTTTGGGGCAAACCTGTGACTTAGAAAAATCAAGGAGTTTGGATGGAGAGATGTTTCCTTGAGAACAACGTAGATCTCTTTTGGAGGACGAGAGATAGTCAGAGTACACGGCGGATAAGAAAGAAGCGCTCGTGACAAACTGCATATTGTTCCAGCTTTGCCGGAAAATCAAACCGCCGGGAGTTTTCTTTATGTTTTTGGTGCTTTTACCTAACAACGAACACATATACTGTTCTGCTTTCTGTTGGTACCTCTCGAACACGGCAGTGTGTTCTCCTGCTTTCCCTTGCATCAAAACCTATCAACCAAGCAAATTCCCGGTTTAGTAAAACCAAACTAAACCGAGAAAACTTCGTTAAATTGAAGTGAATTACCTTGGCGACAAGGGTTTGAACGCCGGCATACTTAACGTCCCAACTGAATTCCGTTATCGACCAGCCGGTACCGCCCATTGAGTCGCCGTTTTTACCGAGGTAATCTAGATAATATTTATCATTGGTTGCTTGGTATAACCACGCAGCAGCCCAGAGTAACTCATCCTGGTTATACAAACTTAACGGTTATAATGAGAATTCATGGAATGTCTACTCAATGACTTATATGTATAAGAGTGTTTGCATTTAGACTAAAAAGAAGCGTCTAGTACATTGTAACCGCTGACTGATCGGTAGTATTTCTGTGCCACGGTAATGCTGCTGTCGTATTTGCCTCTGTATTTGTCCGCAAATTCAAAAAGCTGCCAAACATAAGAATTGGGTTAAGATCAGTGGCAAAACTCGTAAATATTATGAATTTAGAAGGTTATTTCTACTATCTACGTTTTTGCACCTTTAATTCCGGTTCTGACAAAAACTAATTTCAAAATGTTATTTAGAGCTCCCTCTATATATTGCAATCAAGCATCACTAAAGGAGTTCAAAACTGTAAACGTTTTGGTTTGAGATTTTAGAACCTGACGGGCGTGACGGATTAGCTCGGCTGAGTATGATGGATCAGAGCGGCGAAAAACTATGGAAGCGGCAGCCATTGCGGCAGCGGTTTCTCCGGCAAGATCCGAACCAGGATTGTTCCTATCAATCTTGTAAGCCCTACGATCAGTAGTCATTTCCTCTGGCCTTTGCCAACAATAATGGTCCGATTTACCATCTCCCACCTACACGTACGGTTACAAAAAAAAAATATCATAACCAAATTCAAATTAGTCTAATTAATAAAGAAAGTGATAAGTGATTAGAGTGTTACTAATTATTAATGTTACCTCTCCATAGAGGACGTTAGGTTCAGGGTGGGCTTTAATGAAATAATCAGTTCCCCACTTAACGGCGTCAAGGGCATGGCCAAGTTCGCCATTAGATTCTAGCTGGCCACCGTATTCTATGATGCTCCAACACATTGTGGTAACCGTGAAAGCCATCGGAAGCCCGAATTTCACATTGTCTCCGGCGTCATAGTATCCTCCAACTAGATCCACCTGCTCAATATTTAAAAAATGTGATTCAAATTAACAACTATAATGTAGTATGAATAATCAGCTGCTTATGTGACGTTTTAGGTGACCAAAACCATCCAAACGCTTAGATTTTTGATCATATTAGTTAAATAATAGGGTTAACGGGAAGTCAAATTATTTTATGGATCTAGACAGCGGTTAATATAACTTTATATTATAAAAAGTAAAATAATTATGGAAAAAATCTGATTAACAGAGTTTTGAATATTACTAGAGACTAGCATAATATACGAATTTCATTTTATTTATTTTTATTTTTGAGGAAGCTTACGCCGCTTGATTTGCCGTCGTAAAGACCGGAGTGAGATCGCCATGAAACTCTCTGGTTGGGAGGAAGGTGTCCTGACCTCTGAGCTTCAAAGAATAGAATGCTTTTGCTCAGAGCTTGTTTATAGTCATGCCCTGAAACTGCAAGCTGAGCCAACCCAAGAAGAAGGAGAACAAGAATCGAAATGGTGGTAGTAGCACCCATTAATTAGTTATGTCTTTTTGTGAAAAATTATGAAAAAAAAAAAAAAGTTGGATCCTCTTAAATCAACTAGCCAGACTCAAAAAAATTAGTTGGTCCTTTAAATTTTAATTTACGGTATCCTTCATCAAGATTGAGACTTTGATCCTTTCTAAATAGAGAGTGAGAGGGAGATAGAGATGGTTTGGTGAATGAAGATGAGAAAAAAAGTGAGGTTTATATGGGAGAAAGTGAAGGAAGGTACCAGGAGGAGAGAAAACGGCAGAGTTAGATTCAATTTTCTTTTGTTTTTGAAATTATATTCAACTTTTTTATAACTATATATAGTTACTCTTTTATGAATGCAACAATGTGTCGGCAGGGAATTCAGTTCAAATTTAGGATGAAACAATAGCTTTTTTAATATAAAAGAAAATCATAATTATTATTATTCTCACAATCTAGGAGAGGAGTCCATTTCTATATCAATTTTGGTAAAATAACAATTTAACATGAATAAAATTTGAACACAAACTAAAATTAAAATATGTTCTTGAAGTTTAAAACTTTGTTAGTGCAATGAACTTCTACTTTGTCTTCTAGTAGTAGAACAGAATTTGAATCGTTTTTAAAAGGGAAAATAATAGTTGTCCTTCCACCCGTTACGGAAGCTCCGAATCTTCCATGCATCTAAACAAATGCTATAGAATAATATCATTACTTTTTATCATATACAAAGTCAAAACCCGAATATATACATCTTTTTTTTTCCTAATTCAGATCGTAATTCTAAATCGACTCTTCAGTTGTGCAAGTTGCATTATCCAATGGTCAAGGATTTAAAACATATCTACAATAAGTATATATAGGGTTTAATTCTTAGAGCTAGAATGCACTTTTTTATAGTTTAATGGTGTAAAAGTAAACAAAACTTCGAGATGATGTAGGTAAGAGGGTACGAGTAAGAGGGTCTATCGTTTTATTGTCAAGTACTACGAGTAAGAGGGTCTATCGTTGGTGCATGTAAGAATCCTCAACTGGGAATCTGAATATTGCGAAAAAAGTTGTATGTTATGGAGTTGTTCGTGAAGTTGTTTATCCTAATTATCACGTATATTATGTATCTGTAAGTAGATATGATAGATTGACCCTCATGTGTGATAGGATAAATCAACATATCCATGATGATAATATAACATACGACAAAAAAAAAAAAAGTGATACGACCAAACTAAGAGAGATTTATATAATCTGATTTAGTAAAGTAGATGGATTACAAGTTTACAACTATAAGATAAGAATGAAATTTGGGTGGGTTAACACCCTTTTCAAAAAAACGTTGGGTGGGATTTGATCGACCTTACAAAATAAATGCCGAACAGTCTTAAGACTGGGGACACACAAGATAAACAATACACACACCGAAATTAATTCTAATATTTAATCAACAGTACAATGCCGTCAAATAGATAATAGAAATAGACAATCACAGAAAAAAGTGAGGAAGTAAATGGTGAAAAGTCATAAGTTGATCATTTTGGTTTGAGTTGGATGTCCCCAACCACAATCAATTGTCTACCCAAAACAGAAGTTGTATCTTTATTTTTTGTTATTAAATTGGCAATATGGGATTGCTAAATGTATAGCTACATAACACCGGTCAAAAATATGTAAACACCACCATGAGATGTGGGCGGAAATTGGGTGTATATGCACGCATTGGGAGGAAACCTTGCTTGGTAATTTATTGAAATAGCGGTCGGTGCCTCTGATATTTTGGTGAGAGTAGGATGATTTATGTAAAGTTGGTGTATATTTTAAAAACTTATTATTTAAGCTAACTCACACACTCATAGTTGCTTGAATAAAATTGTTGATGATCTTAGTCTCATTACGGTATTTATTTGTTTTTTGTGTAGTTGCTCCGAGCAGAGAAATTAATTTTTAGTAATGGTATCACGGCCATAACTATAAGAAGCAAAACCAATTAATGAGATGGTGAATATAACTATGGGCAGAGGCCAAAATTATTAGAGACTTACCAAATGTTTTAGCAAGTCCAAACTACAAAATCTATTCCTAAGCAACATTTTTAATATGATCTCATTTGGCACATGCTATATTAACCTCTCGAACAGATGTCACCGCACGTGCAAATTTTTAATTTGCTACTACACTATAGAACTGTCTCTTTCCTACTCTTACGTAAACCCCAATTTTTGGTTAGTATTATTAACAATATATTTGATCAAGAATTTGAATTGGAATTCTTATTGTATTAGTTACGTAATTTGAATTCATTTTAAATCATATATATAGTACGATCTAAATCTTTCTTTACTGGTTTTCGAGTGTGAGTTGCACTTTCGACACAAGAATCTTATACCAGCAATCACAAACAGAGTAGCTAGCTAATTTAATAATCTTACGTTGATTACTCGTTCCAATTTTATTTGATAGAGCAACGTAACTTCGATCGGGACATTTAGTAGTTCAATCGTTTTGAATCCCATTCAAATATACCATAATGCATGTTATTGACTAAAAAAACGAAAACATAAGTCTACTTTAAAATAACATAAATCTGAATCTTATTTTTGCTAAAACTGATAAAAACCAAAAACATATATAATATTGTACAAAAAAAATTACATAGAAAGAAATTAATTCCAGACAAAAAGAAATATGCATGATATATCGTTGTAAAATAAGAAAATGAATAACTATCAGTTAAGTTAAAATAATAAAAGTGTAAACAACTGGAAATTAGATGGGGCCTGTTCGTTTCGTCGCCGCAGGTACCTGCGGCTGCGGCAGCTGCAAGTTTCGTTGTTCGTTTGGTTGCCGCAGGTACTTGCGGCAAAACGCTGCGGCGAACGCTGGTTCTGATTTTGAACGTTGATTAGTTGCGGCGATTAAAAAAGTTGCGTTTGCCGCTGCCGCTGCCGCTGCCGCAGCCGCCTGCGTCGACGAAACGAACATGCCCCATATCGTATATAACAAACGAATAAATGATTCATTTAGCGTTCGAAGATCACAAATTTGAGTTTGTCTATTTTTTAATAATGAAACATAAATATTTTTGAAACAACAAATATCAGAAAGTTCTATTTTGAGGCTGTCAACAAAAAAAATAAAAAATTCATTCATGGTCACATGAACGCATGTGACTACCGACACTGTGAGATTTGATCTCTTTGTGCGTGACTGAGAGAGCCCCAACCGCTGCTCCATTTCATCTCATGTGGCCTCACGTGCTGCTTTCTTCACTTCAACCTTCATTTTATTTTATTATTGACAGCTTTCAAACTTTGAATTTATTAAGAGGTCCAAAGATAAGAACATATACATCAGAACTTTCTAAAGAGGAGAGACCATGGAACCTTCTTTCATACATTTGTATAACTTATGGTTTGGGAATTTAGAGATTCTTAATTGATTTACGGTCACAAAACAAAACAAAACGAAACTTTTATTATTTTAAGTATAAACATACGTAATTGTTTTCTGATTTTCTAATCATTTAAATAAAAACATAAGAAAATATGATTTAAAAAAATGATAGATATGTACAAAATAAACAAATCTAACTAATAAATATATACTATAGTGTTGTAAGCTGTTGCATAATATGGAATGAAACTTGATAACTATCCGAATAGAAGCCAAACCAAACTGATCTGTAATTCATTCGGTTCCTCAACGAATCATAAATCTCCTAACCCAAATTATCCGATTGAAGGATACAAAAACTCGAATAAAGTACCAATACCCAAATTGCTTATTTCTACTCATCAATTATTAAAATAAAAGTAATCTTAAAGAAATTATTAAATAAATATTATATTATATTAAATGTGATGTTAAAAGTTTGCAATTAACTTCTTCTATTTAGTTAACTTTTTCAATTTTAAAATTTTCAGCTTTTTATAAAAACATTAAAATTTTATCATTTTCTGGAATATCTTAACTGAATTGAATCGAAGTTTTATCTATGCTGGCGGCACCAACAAACATATAAAATATTAGCACAACAAAATTCATGCGATTTTACAAGAATCCTACAACAAATGGTTAGATGAGTCCATTGATTTTATTTGTTTGTAAGCACTCATCACTATAATCCCAAAGGATAAATCTAAATTTTGTCAAAAATCAGTATTCAAAAGAAAAAGATTACATAGTCTATATTGTATATAAGCGAGTATTATCGGATTTCATTTTTACACTACCAAAATCATTAAGAGTAAGAGTTTAGATGCACAAAGATATGCCAAATTATCCCTACAATTTATTAAAAATCATTTTGTCATCATTCACATATTTGTTGTCATGTCCACTCCAAACCAAAAATTGAAAGGAATTACGGACTAAAAATGCATTATTCATTTGATTCATCAAAATCTTTAGATAATAGCAAACAAACTTTTAAAGACTTACATGATTTTAACATATCTCTCCTAGCAAAATGACTTGGTGGATTCTGAAAAATCCCCACAGCCTCCTTGCTTGATTATACAAACAAATAAAATCATGTAACTATCAGTGCAAACTAAGTATATTTTTGTTACTGATAGTTAATATAATTTTCTAGATAATATAACATATAAAAAAACCCAGGATTCCTTATGAAGACCGTGAAGGTGCTCGTGAGCATGCTCAATGAAGGTCTTCTAGTCACTCGTGCTGTTGGTACTCATGATGAATATTGAAGATGGTTTCTTTGTCACTTTGGTTTGTAATAATCATTTCAAACTTTGTTTTTTTTTCAATATTAAGTTTCCTTCAATAATCATTTCTTTTTGAACTTAATTAAGTTTTCTCTCATTAATAATCATATCTCTTAGATTTTCGTTTGAACTTCTTAATAACGGAGAATCTGTATTGTATTTGTTCCAGTCCGGTTGGTTTAATGTGCAATTTTGGTTTAATTTTTTTTTTTTTTTTTTATAAACATATTAAAAAAACATGTAATGTTGTTGACATGATAGTCAATCACAATGAAATGTCAAAAAAATGAGGGGGGGGGGGAAGTTGATTCATCAAAGATAGGAGAAAGAAGAACATTTTATGAAATTGTCATCTTGTAAATTGTCTGTCTCATTTCACACGTGTTAACACATTTACACATGAATGACTAAAAATATTTTATATAAGAAAAATCATTAAGAAAATTACTCAATAAATAAATGGATTTATCATTTTTCTTTTTTACTTAAACATGTTTTTCAATGTGATAATTGTGAAGAGTTTTTTTTTTAATTGATATCCGCGTATGTTTTGCCACTTTTAGTGGGTTTGAGCCCGATAGTTGGCGTTTCCATGATTATCGGCAAAATTCAAAAAACGCTCCATATTATTCTGTTATAAGTGAGTCATGAGGAACGGTTTAGTAATTTACATAAATTGCATGTTAGTGTGGAGAAGAATATAGCCACGTTTAATTCAAGCTTGAATATCAAGCTGTGTATTGGAGTCGATATGACCGAACAAGCTTCAACAGACATATTAAACTTCCACTGAAGAACCGTATTTGCTCTTCCTTTGTTCTGCCATATAAACTTCCACTGAAGAACCGTAGATTTGGTACACCGGAAGATTCAGTTAAACTAAACTAATGCATGGCATGACTTACTTATTTTTGACCATAAACTACATAAATGTCCCTGATATCCTTAAAAAAGGAACTCAGTGCTCACAAAGTCACAATGGACAGAACAAAAAAAAACAAACTGTATTGTTGATTTTACTCTGAAAGCTTTAATTCAGTTTGCTCTCCTCCGGCCACCGGAATATTCTTGCTCCGACTAAATCAATCCTTCTTCTGCCAAATGTGGAACAAAGATTAAACACAGAAGCAGAATATCTCTTCTTTATTTAGGAATACAGTATTAGCTCAATGAAAAAATGATATAACTTACTTAGCTCATCGAAAGAGATTTTGCTAATGCTTTCACCATATTTGATCAGCCGAATCTTCCCTGCAAAAACACAAAAGAATCGTAACACAGCAATAAACTGATGGTCCGGATCAACAATATGAACATATAGAGTACATACCATCACGACGGATGCAAATCTCAGGGATACTCTTCACTTCACTGCTGATACTATCATTATACACTCTCGTCTCAATATCCCCTTCCACATAAACCGATGAGCTGTGTAACAAACCACCAGAAAAAAAAAAAGTTCAGATAATTACCTACACCTTTCACCTCGTATTTATTAACTGATACCATCATAGATCAAAGCGAATAAAGAAGAAACAGAGATTGGAAACAGAGAAAGAGATGATCTTCTAAGTAACAAACTAACTAACGGACTTATCACTTGTTAATCTGAAATCAGAACTCTAAAACTAATACAATTCCTTGTTTTAAGATACTTAAACATGTAACAAAGCTTACTTTTTAGCAAGCTTCTGGACAGCGTAAGAGCCAAGCACTTCGTTGTGCACTGCGATTCTATGCCACTGAGCTGGTTTCGGCTGATTGATAGCTCCTACAAGCCTCTGATCAAACATCCCACCTGTTCCTACTGTGAAGATCGTTACTGTCCGCCCGTTCCTTAAGATCTTCTGTACCGGTGCTTGCCCTACTTTCCCACAAATGATCGCCTGTGTGAATCAAAGAAAAAAACAAAATGATATGTAACCACAAGAACACAATCACCCCACTCTAAAGAAGATAACAAAATGAAATGATGTTGAATCAAGATAACTCAAGTTGTCATTAAGCATACACGAAAAGATCGTTCCTTTACAATCGTTTACTATAGAAACATACAATTGAAGTCTTAGATAAGTCTAACTTTGATTCCAATATTCTTCAGCTACTAATGCTTAACAGTGTAAAAGTGTTCCAAAGATTCAATCTTTTTACCCTATGAACACCGCGAAATCCCCAACCTTTACGGGGATCAACTCCATGAGGTTGAAGCTCAGGTCTTTCTGATACGTTTTCTTCAAAATCTTCCTCTACACCTTCATCAATGGGACCAGTTGAGAACCAAGCCTTGGAGCCTCTCTCAGTGCTTATTGCTACATTCGCAAACCCCAATAAGAAACAGATGATAACTTTAATCAAACACATTTCTGAGTAGAACACTGAAGAGGATAGTATTACCTAAAGGAGATATTGAAGAGGATCTCAGAAGCTTCGAGGCTCTGATGGCGAGTGAGTTCATTTTAAAAGCAGGAATGGTTCTGACTTCTGAGTTAATCTGCAAATTGAAGTGATTCCTCAAATTAGGGTTTATACGTCACACCGATGGAACGATTTCGAATTAGACCAATCAACCACGACTAAGCTGAGAAATGCAAAAGCAGGATTTGATGTAAAGAGGGAAATGGCGTACCAGTGAGTTTGAGAAGGAGATAACGCAACACAGAGAGGATGAAGAAGAAGAAGAAGAAGAAGAAGACCAAAACGATGTCGAAGTGCTCTGATTCGTTAAACCCAGCGGGGAGGATTTTTAGGGTTTAGAATAGGAAAACAAAAATGGCTGTGAACGGGAAAAACCTTGCCGAGGTAGAGGACGACGAGAACCTTAGGTTGCCTTTTCGTGGAAATTATCAAATTACCCTTCGTCTTTTTTTTTTTTTTTTTAATGAAAACGAGAAGAGATGGACTTTTGCAAATTACAAAATTACAAGACCAGAAAAAAAGAGAACTCATGTTTTTGAGGAGCCCAATTGGTAAATAGTTTTACTTTAAAACTAGGTTTGAACCCGCGGTACACCGTAAAACTATTTTTGTTTTTATTCTGCTTCTAAAACATTTAAATATTTTAGTAAACATATGTACATTTATTTTTGAAATAATTATCATTAATATTAGTTATGTTCTTTTAAAAATATTTTATAAGTGTTAAGATTTATACCATTAAAAATTAATAAAATGTATGTCGGTTGCAGACACTTATATACTTTTGTGGATTTCATAGGATGGTTAATTATTTTGTGAGTTAAAAATCTATAATATATAAAAAAATCAATATTTTTAGCGTTAGTTCAAACTCGTAATGTCAAGTCGGTTCTGAAACAGATTTAATGATTTTAACCCGCAAAAAATTATCATACAAAACCCATGGGAATATATAGTCTGCACTCATATGTCTCGCTTGAGTTTACAGGATTAGGATATGTGAACATTTTACTAATTCAATTCTTCTAGTTTTCTTTTAATGGTGAAAACGTGATAACATGTGTTAACCCGCTATGTGAGGTCTGACCCGCAACAGATTTAATGATTTCAACCCTCAAAAATATTATTACTTTGATTAGAAAGAATTTTTTTTCAAGTTTAAGGAAAATTATATTTATTTAATTAATTATCAAATTAGTATTTAATGCAAATAGTAATGGTTCTGATTTTTTAAAAAAGTTGAGATTATGGGAGAATAATTGTTTACAAAAACTAGGAAACCTTATCATAATTTAATAAATTTTAAATTATAAAATATAAATATTTAATGTTAATGGCATGATTGTATATAAGTTCTAACTTCAGGATTATTTGTTAAATGTCTCCAAAATTGTATATATATAGATGTTTTAAAATGTCTGATTAAGAACAAAAACATGTACTAGTCGTATTTGAAAAACTAAATTATCTTAAATATATTTGTTCCATATTATATAGCCTCATATACAATAATTTTAAATAAAACTTTGTTATTTTCTTCAAACTTGTATGCTATCCTAAAATTTGGATCAACAAATTTATGCCAATTGTATTGTATTTTTAGTGCAAAGTAACTATACTATTTTGTATAATATTTCATAATTTTTGCATAAGTTTTGCATCGTATTTGCATAATACTTATTATTTAAATTTTTACAATTCTCTTGCTTTTATGATCAAAACTTAAATACATAATCCTATCAAAAAGGATACTCCTATATGTTTTTATTTTCATCTATTTTAAACTAATTTATTTTCTTATTATATGTAGGGTTTAATTTATTAGTATTTATCAACTTTTGCATATAATAAAATTATTCCAAATCTGCCACTGATGCAGGATTGAGTTTCTGGAAATTGGTGGTTAGAAGAATATGATCCAATGTAGTGCCAGTCGACTATTGGCCTGCCTAAATGTTTATAACCTTATTCAATCAAGTAAATTTTATACTCTATCCGTTTTATATTACTTGTCATTCTAGTTGATTTCACACATATTAAGAAAACAATTTAATTTACAATTTTACTCTTGTTAATATATTATTTCATTTGTTTTAAGTAATTAATAAGCTAAAAGTGAGGGATAAGACTGGAAATTTGACTGATAAAGTTGCATCGTAAATATAAAACGACAAGTAATATGAAATAAAAAAAGTTCTCTAGAATGACAAGTATAAAAACCGGAGGAAGTATTGTTTTATTTATACTAGCACTAAAATATAGGTGTTGCTCGAAAAACTTAAATGGGTTTTGATTTGTAGTTTACTTTTTTTTTTTTCTTTTGTCAAACAATTTGTAGTTTACTTTTTTCATTAGTTGAGGTCCTTGAGGACAAATCTTTATTTCTAAAAAAACAAAAAAAATGCTTAAAATACTACATGCGGATAAACTTAAGGACAAATCTTTATTTCTAAAAAAACAAAAAAATGCTTCTTCTTTTTTTACTCCTTTTGTTTTTGTAACGAGTAGTTAATTTGCAGAAGACCAAAAATATGAGTTTATTATTTTAAAAGATGACGGCAACTTGTGACATCATAAAATAAGTGAATAAAAACTGAAAAGGCCAGATCCACGCGGAGTGAGGTTTGAAAAAGTCTCCGGTCAAATCCCTTGACTCAAATTTTCTAATTTATGTTTTCCCTTAGAAAAATTTGCTTAGGTTCAAATCAATCATTGGCAAATTATTTTAAGTTTACGTTACTTATACTAGTTTATCACTTAAATGATATTACAAAACTAAGTGATATTGGTCCTGATTGGTAACGACTGTTATTTGTAGTTGTAGATGCTTTAACTGTAAAAGCTTTGCTATAGAAATTTTTGCTGTAGACACTTTAACTGTTAAAACTTTAATGGCTGTTATTTTTATTGTATGTTTTTTCATAAATATAAATTATGCTAAGAATAAATTTATGTGGCAACATAACTAATTTTATTTAAAAAATAAAAAAATTTTAAAAATACAAAAACTCATAAAAAATGAATAGATAAATATTTTCAACAAATTAAAAAATATAAAAATATGACATAATTGATTATGTGTTATAATGGTTGTTGATGCAAAAATAATTATGAAAAGTGGATCTCAAAATAACAGAAATAAAAAATCTATTTTTAATGAATTATATTATATTTATGATAAATTATATATAGATTGAAAATGAATATTTTGATCATCATGGATAATAAGAAAGAGAAAAATAATTATTGTTTTATTATTATTTATTTTTTTACAGCCAAAAAAGTTTCACATTTGTGACTTAAAAAATTTGTACGTACAAACTAAAAAAATGGGCAGTTAGACTTTTAAGACTTTAAAAAAAAAATAAAACAATAAAAGCATGATTGGTAGTGAAGTGACCTTAGTGCAGTGGCAGAAGGTAAGTCCATTTGTAGAAGGCACCATCACACCAGGGATCGAGTCCCGCTTCCTACGAATGTAGGAATTTGGCTAATGGACCGGCCAGTTGTGATCTAATGGTTGACAAAAAAAAAACATGATTAGTAAAATTTTGGCTTTTAAAACTTTAAATTAATTTTAAAGCCTTAAAAGTCTCTCCCAATCAAAGCCATTATTTTAAATTAGTTATTTATAAATGAAGCAACTAAGCATTAATTATATTAACTGATGTTATAATTGACTAGTTTGACATCAGTCAAATAAAACTGATTCAAGTCCTATTAGTTTGTATCATTTTAGAAAAATTGATTTAAAAAAATATTTACATCATTTTGATGATTGATGTATCTATTAGTTTTTTGGTAAGATCACTTTTAAAAATGATACAAAATTTACATCAATAGAAACTGATGTTAACATAAATTATATTAATTACATGAATATATATCTTCTTAAAAAAAAAATCTCACAGTAAAAAAAACATTATAAAAATAGAAGCATCATTTTCACTATTTTTTATAACAACTAGAAACTTAGTACAACTTAATATCAGTTTTATAACATCAAATTAAGAACTAACTTAAAAATATTAAAACTGGTGTTGGTTATATATAAATGATGCCAAATATATAATGTTTTGTATTGTTTATTTGAAATTGATGCTAATAATTATGTTTGCATCAACTTAATAAGTGATATAACATTTTAAAAATAAATTGAGGGGGATTAATTTTTCATTAGGCGGGTAGCAAGATATTTGTTTTGCAAACATATTTTTATTTATCAGTTTCCTTGGGTAACCGAATTTTATGGCAAAAAGATTTAGTTTGTGATTAATATCTATTAGTAATCCTACTATATTAATTAGAAAATACAAATATGAAACTAACCTTAAACGTGTAAAAAATTACATTCAATTGCCACTAGAAATTTTTAACTAAGCTTAATTAATTAATTTAAATAAATATAATTAACTAAAAAATAAAAAATACTCACAGATCAAATATTAGAAAATCTAAATATATATATATATATATATATATATATATATTTCTCTATCTAATAAATTATGGACGAAAATAGTAAATACTTTTTAAAAATATATAAACAATCATTTTAAAAACTAAGATTTTATATCCAAGTGTACAATATAAATATTTTTAATAACTAAATTTGAAGATTTCAAATTATGATTCTACTATCATCTTTATTTTATTTTATTTACAAATTTTTTTGAAATTTAAATATAATACTTATCATTAATGAAATGCAGAAAAATTTCTGCATATGTTGTGATTTGAATTTTTTTAAACGAAGATATATCACTCAATCTATGAAAAAGGTGTGTTTTAATTTCCACATTGGCGGGTTGGTAAAACTAAATTTATATAAATGATAAATTATAATTTTTATTTGCTCAGAATTATAATAATAAAATTACTATTTTATATTTCAAAATAATGATGCAAATACAACAAACAAACAATAGAAAACCGTAATAATACGTCAAAAATAAAATACTATAATATTCTAAAATAATTAGTATTCAAATAGACTAATAGATTTACAGAACAATTAATAATAAATATTATCTCAAATAAAATAATATTTTTTAAAAATATAACAAGAAATTTTATTATTATATTATAATTTTTTTAAATGCTAGATATTAATCACAAACTAAATATTTTTGCCATAAAATTCGGTTACCCAAGGAAACTAATAAATACATAAATGTTTGCAAAACAAATATCTTGCTACCCGCCTAATGAAAAATTAATCCCCCTCAATTTATTTTTAAAATATTATATCACTTATTAAGTTGATGCAAAACATAATTGTTAGCATCAATTTCAAATAAACAATACAAAACATTATATATTTGGCATCATTTATATATAACCAACACCAGCTTTAATATTTTTAAGTTAGTTCTTAATTTGATGTTATAAAACTGATATTAAGTTGTACTAAGTTTCTAGTTTTTTTTTTTTGAATTTAATGTTAAACTATATTCAAAAGAAAATAAACATTGTTACATTACAAATGCAAATTGTTTGTGACCTGTTTTAAGAAAAACATATTCCAAAGAAACTTATTCGAACTAAACTAGCCTGAGTAGAACCTTCCTGCGAACCAAGCTTGGATGCTTCTGCCACCTTCATCTTTCACTAAGTTTCTAGTTGTTATTAAAAATAGTGAAAATGATGCTTCTATTTTTTTAATGTTTTTTTTTACTGTGAGATTTTTTTTTAAGAAGATATATATTCATGTAATTAATATAATTTATTTAAACATCAGTTTCTATTGATGTAAATTTTGTATCATTTATAAAACTGATCTTACAAAAAAACTAATAGATACATCAATCATCAAAATGATGTAAATATTTTTTTTAATCAATTTTTCTAAAGTGATACAAACTAATAGGACTTGAATCAGTTTTATTTGACTGATGTCAAACTAGTCAATTATAACATCAGTTAATATA
Source organism: Camelina hispida (assembly GCA_023657505.1). Lineage (NCBI taxonomy): Eukaryota > Viridiplantae > Streptophyta > Magnoliopsida > Brassicales > Brassicaceae > Camelina > Camelina hispida. The sequence continues at coordinate 8,535,255 of CP094636.1, read as the reverse complement.
ATTAATGCTTAGTTGCTTCATTTATAAATAACTAATTTAAAATAATATCACTTAGTTTTGTGATACCATTTAAGTGATACAATACAATTGTTTTTTTGTAGTGACTTATGTAGAAAATAAATAAAATTTTACGTTTGTCTTTTCTAGCATTTGGAATTTTGGATACAGAACACATAAAACACCTTGAATAACAATAACAAACATGGAAACACCTCAAGTGATTAGTTTCAACTTTGGGTTTGACCTGATTATGTGATTTTGATTGCCAATCTTACCTAAAAATTTGTGGATCATCTTCAAAGAGAAAAATTAGAATCGAATTATTTATCCAAAATAACAACGATCCTCATCAAACTCTAACTTTGTTGAAGAATAATCGATATGGATATTATAACAATGTCAAATCATATTATTTATCTATCAGTTAAACTCCAAATTTTATGAATATCGATCGTTACAAAGTAGATGTAACCTTTTTGTGTGTGTGCAATTAAAATGTAAGTATGTGGTAAACCTAATGTAGTACTTTGATCACTAGAAACAATACTATTACAGACTAGTTGATTAGAGACAAATGTTAACTCTAAATAATTTGACTTTGACTCTAAATATTTACTTATATAGTTTAAGTAAGTACTAAGTACGACAATTCATGCATCACAAAGCCACAGTGTATTAAACTTTACACATCGCGTAGATGGACTTATGAATATTACGGAAACGAATATTTTCGATACTTTATGAATAAAAAAATAATCTTTCAAATGCATTAAAACAAAATTCAGCTGATGCCAATAAAGTTATACGTATCAATCATGAGATATGGAATTTACGATGGAACTTTCTTTTAATTTGAGATTGCACTTTGACGATGGACTTGGTCAGCAGAAACCTTTTTCTACGATCTTTCTATTATTATTAAATTATAAATGTTTTTTTTTGAAACACAAATTATAAATGTTATAAGGATGTAATAAAGAAATATTATGGAATTTCCTCTACATCCTTTAAATGTTAGAATTCAGAGTGTCAAAATAGTGAAATACCAATGAACTTATTTTGAATTAGTTAATCAGCTTTGTTAGAAAATACGAAAAGAAATAAGATAGGGCTATATATTGTATAACTGAGATTTGGTATAATAATAGTTTGTGCTATTACTTCATATTTAATTCAGTAGAATATATGAAGAAGTTGCACACACACAAAAGAAATATAATACCCAAAAAAAAAACAAAAAACTGTTGTTGTCAAAAGAAAAAACCAAAAAGGTTATGCTACACAAATAGAAATCATATATAAAAAAAATACGTTTAGCAAATAAAATATTGAAAAAGAGACCTTAACTACATCCACAAAGCTATAGTTTGACACTGAAAGGTACAGTTATTTTTATATGATTTATCAAGTAAAACCACTGGATTTAAATAAACTAATCAACTTAGTTAAACTAAAATAAATCCAAATTTGAATTGGTCAGCATTAGACCCTTCAGTAAACACCACCAATTATATACACTCTGGAACTATAGATTTCTTAATAAAAATTGAGGACCAAAGACTTTTCTCAACTTTGAATCTTTTAGATAATAGTTTTGATCACTTGGTCAAATTTTCAAACACATCTTCACTCACATCAAACTTTTTTAAACCCCTTAAATTCCAAAAGAACACGCTTTTGTTTTAAAAACCATCCCCCCACAACCAAAACATTCTCATCATCAAATACCAAAAAAAAAAAAACTTCACATCTTTCTCTTAAGCCTCTCAATCATATGTTTTCAATCTTATGTCCTAAACCTTACTATTCCTTCGGATCACCGGGACACTAAAAGTGACGGAACTACTCTTTTGGTGAGGTAACTACTTGCATGGAAATGATGAATTGGGAACAGAGGAATTTGCTAAACGAGCTGATTCATGGACTAAGAGCTGCAAAGCAACTCCAAGCTTCCCCGTCGCCATCATCGTCCTCTTCTTCTTCATGTTTGACGTACGAGATGAAGGAGACTCTCTTACAAAAGGTAGTTTCTTCCTACGAGAACGCTATTATGATGCTGAACGGATCACACAATCCAACGACCGAGAGGGTGGCGGATCCGGTAGTTAATTCCGGTAAGGTTCCGGAATCTCCAGCGTCGATTAACGAAAGTCCGAAAAGCGAAGAGTTCCTCGATGTGGGATGCAAAGATTACAGTTGCAAAAAGAGGTAAAAAAAAATGTTGAGAGTTGTAACTAAGGAAGAGATCATTTGTAGAACTTTTAATAAAATGTGAATGAAAAAATTATAGAGTTTTTTGATTAGTGATCTTAAAATTGTGCAGGAAGATGTTGCCAAAGTGGACAGAGCAAGTGAGGATTAGTCCAGAGAGAGGCTTAGAAGGACCTCATGATGATGTTTATAGCTGGAGAAAATATGGTCAAAAAGATATTTTGGGCGCCAAATATCCAAGGTACTTAATTATCATCATACTAGTTTGTTCTTAATTTCATAAAGATGATGTTTATGAATTAATAGACTAATTTTTTTTTTTTTGTTATTGCAGGAGTTATTACAGATGCACATTTCGTAACACACAGTGCTGTTGGGCTACAAAACAAGTCCAAAGATCGGACGCTGACCCGACGATCTTCGAAGTAACATACAGAGGAACACACACTTGCTCACAACAGGGGAACCCACCTCCACAGAAACGAGCCGAAATTAAACAAAACCACATAGAAGAAGTCGTAAATTACCAAAACAACCTCCTCGACAATCTCAGGACCAATCTCACCGTACGTACCGACGGACTTGAAGGCCACGGTTTCTCGTTCCCCTTTACGCCGCCGCCGTTTTACTCTTACGACTCCATCCACGGCGGTGGAGCAACGTTTTGCCACGTCGGTAGCTCTGGTCCGTCGGATTTCACCGGACTGATCTCCACTAATACCTCCACAGGAAGTTCTCCAATCTTCGACGTTGATTTTCATTTTGATCCAACGGCTGAGATTGACACCACAGGCTTCCCCACGTTTTTACACGATTCGATTTAATTACTTTATTATTACTTTCATTAGGTATTTTGATTATTGTTATTCTTGAGATTTAACTATTTATATAGTGAGTAACCAAAGAAAATAAAACTAGTTTCACCTTAATTGAAATCTTAAAAAGCAGAGTTGTTTACTTGTTTTGAGACTAGAGAGATGTTCAATTTGAGCAAACTTGAACATTCACATTTTTTTTTCTACTGCTGAGTTAGTTTTTTTCCTCTACGAGACAGTCTTGGTCTTATTGTACTCTTCCACTTCTTTCTTGTAAGCTTCCATTAACTCAGCAGCTTTTTGATTATAAACTTGTTTCTCCTCTTCACCAAGTTCCTATACAACAAGATACATTTACCAAATCAATTTCACGGTTAATGATTATAATAATCATACTCAGATTGGGATTTTATAAATTATGATACCTTCCATTTCAATGAAATGTGGGCAGTCAAAGTTGAGTTGTTGATCCCAGGATGCTCTTCTGCCACACTCTTCCTTGCATCTTTGCTGTAAAAACAACAATGTTTACAAAAACCGGTAAGAAAAGATTTGAGATTGGATCTGATTGTTTTGTGGATTCAGGGTTTTGAGTATACCAAAAGAGTAAGTATGAAGAAGCAGGCTTTTTTGGTTTGTTTGGATCAGCATCCTCGTTCTTCTTCTTGGTCTTGGTCATTTCTTTTGTTTTCTGCAAGATACATATGTTCTGTTAGTGTGTGGCTTGAGCCCAGGATAGCTAAATGCATTGTGAGTTAAGTTAACTAACCTTTATGATATTGTCGGTTTTCTCCTTCTTCTTGAGAAGTTGGAGAGCTTCTTGTTTATGGAGCTTCATGAGTTCCTCTTCTTCTTTCTTCTGGCTCATGGCTTCTTCTTCCTTTGTTCTTTTATATCCTTCCATTTCTTGAAGATATATCTCCTTGTTCTTCTTTGCCATCTGTTACAAAAGTTTTAAAATATGCACATATACGTTAGAACCATCCCTTTATTAACTTCACTTCTTGACACATCAATGTCTATGATGAGTATGATGAACTAGACCTGATCGTAGGGAGTCTTTTGTTCTTCAGACAAGCTCTTCCACTCTTCTCCAGTCATCTTAGCGATCTATAATCATCATTCATCCACACAACTTAAGCTTCAACAGTTTCAAATGAAAATTGAGAAAAGACAACTCAATTTTACCTCCACAACGCTTTTGTTATCTCCTTTTAAAGCAGCTCTCCTCTCGTTTGCATAGATCAAGTAAGCAGATACGGGATGTTTTGGCTTCAGAGGATCCTTAATCTTCCTGAAAAACGAGAAAATGCAGTCAGTTTTCTTACTTAAATAATCCATATGAATCATATGTTGAGTGAAATAGTGAGATCAGTATCATTACTTGGCCTTTTTCTTGTTGTCCTGTTCAGCTTCCTGAACAAAGTGGAGATACTGATCAAGCAGTTCCATTGCAGTTCTCTGCTTCTGCTCATCATCAAGAAGCTTCATGGCTTCCTTTTCGCGCTTCTCCTTAGCAATAACCTGAAGGTAAGCTTCCTTATCCGCTTGGTATTTCTCCTCATAAGGCTTCTTCTCTTCTGCACTCACAGTCTTCCACTTAGCACCCAGAATGTTCGAAGTCTCCTTGAAATCAGCATCTGGATTTTGTTTCTTGACTTCGTTCCAGTTCTCCTTGCACCACAAGATGTACGGTGTCAATGGTCTCTTTGTTTCACCACACTCCTTCTTCTTCTTTCCCTTCTTCTCCTCTTCAGTTTGTGCCAAAGATTGAGTAAATGCAAATGTCTGAGGAAGCACAACATAAACATTCCCAAATCAATCACCTAATCACGTCACTGAACATTCAACTTTAACCAAAGTTAATCTATCTCAGCTAATTTTGTACCAAATTAACATCTATATCTTAAAAGCGTAGAACTCAATCAGATCACAAATCTCATATCTTATACAGGTTCATCAAACCATAGTAGAGCTGTAACAGAAGATTCAAAGAACCAATCATGCATCGAATTTTGTACTAATCTAACATCAGTACCAGATCTATCAAGCGATTCAACCATCAACTAGCTCCATAACACATACGATTTCACCAGATTTTTCTGAACTTATCACAAAGATCAATGAACCAGAGCTAGATCTAGAGATCGTACCATGTTAGGTTTAAACTCCTTCATCTTCTGCAACTTCTTCAGCTCCGTCTTAAGTTTCTCCTGCTCGGCATCCCTCGTCTCAAGTTCTTCTTCCTTCTTCCTCAGGATCTCGTCCTTCTCCTTCAGCAGATCCTCCGTCTTCTCCTTCTCGATCTTCATCTTCTCCAACATCGCTTGCATCTCCATCAGATCTTTCTCAAACGACTTCGCTTCTTCTTTCCCCTTGGCGGCTGCTGAGACCGGTGACAACAACGGTGACTCGACGATCTCATTCTTCTCCTTCAACGCCTTTCTGCTGTTTCTCGATTTCTTCGCCGGAGCTGGATCTGAAACTGTTGCCATCGTAAAAAGAGAGATTGAAACGAGAGCGTCTGTGTCAAAAGAGGTTAGAGAGGAATTGATATTTTTGGGATTTAGGGTTAGAGATTTAGTGGAGCCTCTCCTCTGTGTTTTATATAGAAAGAAGATGAAGGCTGAACGGTCAAAACTTTTGAAATTCAAAACTGTTCCTTTTGTGGATATGTATTTTTGTTTTTTTATTTTATTTTGACCGTTTAAATTACCCACTAAACCAACTGACTCAACCGGTTTAGATCACAATTTATTTGAAGACTTTTAATCATTTACCTTTTTAATTATTTTTTAAATGTGAGACCATTCGAATTTTCGACTACACAAACCAAATCCAGAAAAATTATCAAACTGCTTTACATAATTTATCTATAAGAATTGCTTTGGTAAACCGAACCGGTTTTCAGTTCATCTAAGCGGCTCTCTTTCCGGTTCATAAACTAAGAACCAAACCAAATCTCTTCAGCTTTACCAATTTACATGACCTATACCAATTTAATTCAGACATTGACTAAAAGATACAATCAAATTCGGTTATTTCCCGGTTCGACCATCCATTATGATCTCCAATATGACATCGTTCAAGTGATCAATGGGACCAGGCAAGCACCAGTGCAGACAATCGTTCTGTACCTTTGCGTTCTTGTCCTTATCAAACGGCCTGAACTCTCGGTATGGACCTGGATGCCCATCGGGTCGAGTCAGTAACATTCCTGCAAAATCCAGAAGCTTAAGATTCACACTGTCCTGACCCACCTCTGCAACCACTCTCTCGAATTGCTTGATCTCCACATCTCTCAGTATCTTGTTCAAGACCTTCATCTCGACCTCATCCTCGCTCGCTGGTTCTGTTTTCTTACAGGTCCCTCCGTTATGCCATTCCCCATTTTCAAAGTGATCGGGAATCGAAGTGCGGAAGAAGACCACGCCTTTAGTGTTAGATTTTGCTATGAAGTCCATAACATGACGCAACGATGTATTGTAAGCATAGTCAAATCCTAAATCCGTCATGTTTGAACTTTCCGGGCAGCCATGACATCCAACGAGAATTGAATTCTCGTGGTAGACTGCGGTTTTCAAGAACCACTCCCCGGAAGAGATGATGGCATAGTCAAGGCTCGGTAATAGATCAGCCCATGTATTGTCGAGTTTGTCAAGGTGAAGCTGGACTGCAGCTGATGAAACACCGTTTGAGTCTTCGAAGATGGCAGCTTGCACAAGAAAAGGTGACCAAATGTTGGATACTGTGAAGTTGTACACAGGGAAATTCCAACGCTTTGATCTATAGTTGTCATCGTGATACACTTCTACCGGCTTTTCAACCTGAAACATAGAAAAAGACCAATAACAACACTCTTCAATTACAAATCTTACCTTTTTAAAAGACTGCAAATAGATAGCAAAGAAACAGTTAAAAAAACCTTACTGTAGATAACAGACAAAGCAAAGACTCGACGTGATTACGAGCAATGGAGTCACCAATGATAGCCCAAGATTTATTCCTCATAAGTTGAAGAAATCTCCGAGGATCAAAACGTGGCAAAGAGCAGTCGTTAGGCTTCCATTTCCAGTAGAGATAACCAGAGTCAGGCCGGCCATTGGTGATGCAATTCTGGTGACTGTCTACAACGATACCACAAGACCCATTGGTATAGATTGGTCCCAAAGGATCTCTGATCCATTTCCCACTGAATAGATCACACTTCTCCACCTCAATATCTGATAAACAACAAAGCATATATCTTAGTACCACCTAAAGGCTAAAGGCTTCACTTAGTATAGTAAGTAAGAACACAGCTGCTCTTGATAAGTAACTAAACACTATAAACAAAAAACACCAGATGAGAATCTTTGATTAGAAGCTCATGAATCAGATACACTACAGATTACAAAAGATCATGATCCCCAAAACTTGGTGAATTTTAAAATCCCTAGATCTCAGAAGTTTCCGCAAATACAAGATTAGCAAAAAAAAACACACAGCGAAATGATAGTTTTGATTGTGCTAGAATCTAATGTTACCTCCAGGAATCTGATCCTCGTTATCTGATAAGATAACCGACGGCGGAGAAACCTGAGAATTGGAGTCTCTGTTCACCGACACATGAACTGGGTGAAATTGGCCGAATTGGAAGACGAAGAAACGAAAAGCGAGACAAGTGATGAGAGTAGCAGAGACGAGTTTTATGAGAAATGTGTTTTGCTGAACGTTAGATATTGATTCCCATTTTAGGTTCATCTTCTTCTTCTTCAATCTCGTTTTGGGATTTTTTGAAGAAGTAGAGAGATGAATGTTACGGTTTTTTTTTTTTTTTTTTTTTGGTCAGCAAAGGGAATTTGGAATGTTGACTACGTGGTTTAATAAAGCAATAATTTAATGAATTAACAAATTCCAAAAATGATTAATGAGTGTTTAAAGCTTCTTAATTAATGCTTTGTGGTGTTGGTGATGCTACTCTCATTAATTCATTTTTTAAAGCTTTCATACATATTTAAAAAAGTATATTAAATTTTGATTATAAATGCATTGCCTTTTTAACACCTAACACAATTTTGATTATAAATGCATTACCAATAAAAAATAATTTCTCCTTTTTAAAATTTACAATTTATCATCAAGAACTATAGATAACTTTAAAAGTACTCATTTTATTAAGTTTTCTAACTAAAAACACAATGTTAAAGAAACGATTACTCCTTCTGTTTAATACTTATTAAGTATCATTTTAGACTTAAGATTTCGTTTCAAAATAAATGTCATTTTCTATGTAGATGTTTGGTAAATTTTCCAGTTTTATTCATACTAATTTATTGTATTGATCAATAGAAAAATTGTATAAAATATTAATAAAAGGGTTAAATAAAAAATTTAATGATCTTCTTATTATGTATGATAAAACATTAAACGACACTTAATATGAAACAGATGGAGTAATATTTTGTTATTTTTATATAAAAAAATATTACTATTAAACATTTATTTTAAAAATTTGAACTAAAAAAGACTATATAATATAAATGATCATAACATACAAAATAAACATAAATAATGCATAGAAATCTGAAAATCTCTTATAATTTGGAAAGAGGGAGTACATCTTTTCAAAATAATTTTCCCTAATATATGGATTAATAGAGATAGTAATAATTAAAACTATAATTGTAAACATGATTTTTTTCGTGGGAGTCTAGTGGGAGGAAACTGATTCAAATAAAATCTCTTATTTCTTCATGCCGTTAATCTATATATCAATTTAAAACAAATAATTTGGATGATGAAAACTATTATTTAAACTAATTTTGATTTGTTCAAAAAATAAATATAAAAACTTTGATATTACATGAAAAAGTTATGGGTAACATAATATGATTGGAAAATTTGTGTAGTTAAAGGTATACTCACCAATTTTTCTCAAACTTACCAATTTGGATAAAGATGATTTCGGATCATGTAAAAATCCTCTTAGAAATGGATATTTCTAAACTTCAGTATTTAATAAAAATTTTAAAGATGGACAGAAACATGTATTTTTGAATAATTCAGTGTAATTTAACATGACATGATTGAAAAATTAGTGTAACTAGATTTTATCCCGCGGGATAATCTTTTTATTAAAAAAAAAAATCAATTTTGTTTGTAATATTTAGTTTGTTTTGTTTAGAGTTTGAAATTATATTTATATTATAAATTATTAGAACAAAGAATAAGTAATTTATAAGCTATTGTCTCATTAAGTCACAATTTTGCTAATGCTCTTTAATTATGTTACACAATATTAGTTAAAAGTCAATTTGGTTTGATATGTGAAATAGATTCACAGTGTTGACCAAAAAATAAAATGAGGTTTTAATCCGTATTTTAGTACTGATTTAATGATATTCAAATTTATAATAATGTTATTTCAAACCCGTTCTGTTTATAACCTGTTCGGCCATATAACCACATTCTATAAAATTTAAACTTTTTATAGTTTACATATTCATAATATTTAAAAGTTCTTGTTAAGTTGATATCAATAATAATATTTTAAAATGTAAAACTTTAAATTTTTTTATATTTGATACATAATTAAGCTAAAAACAGTTCAACTAAATAACCAACTAAACCAATTGACAACCAAATAGACTCAAGTATAATATAATAGAAATAACATTATATTATATAGGAACTGAAAACCACATCTTATTCCACGTACAAAAAATCATCTTTATATTTTTGGTTTAATATAATTTATAACTATATAAAATATTTTTTTTACCTAGTATATATCCAATCTTCAAACACAAATTAAAATTATGTATTTTTCGTTCATAATATATATACAATGTTTATAAGATTAGTTTGAAAATAATATTGAAAATAATAATTCGAAATTTGGGTTGTTGTTTTTAGGAACTTTATTAATGTCAAAATAATTATGGGGATTGTAATATTTTGTTATGGAAAATCGATTATATCCTTTACATTTGAGAGATTATACCATCTCTAAAGATAGTTTCGAATATTTTATGGGAATAAAATTTTAATGGGTAGAGTAGTTTTGGAAAAATCAAAATGTATAGATGTTGTCTAGATTTTATGCGAATAAACGTAACAATTGGTTCGATTTAAGATGTTTTAGAAAATGAGTTTTTGTGCAATGTTATTTTTGGAAATTGTTTAGGGGTTAATATTGTAATAAAAATTTAAATAAACAAAACTTAAAGGGCATAACACAAAATGTACTTCGAAAATGTTAATATAGATTAACGTCAAAATAATTATGGGGATTGTAATTTTTTGTTATAGAAAATCGATTATATCCTTTACATTTGAGAGATTATACCATCTCTAAAGATAGTTTTGAATATTTTATGGGAATAAAAATTTAATGGATAGAGTAGTTTTTGGAGTTTTTGGAAAAATCAAAATGTATAGATGTTGTCTAGATTTTATGCGAATAAACGTAACAAAATTGGTTCGATTTAAGATGTTTTAGGAAATGAGTTTTTGTGTAATGTTATTTTTAGAAATTGTTTAGGGGTTAATATTGTAATAAAAAATTAAATAAACAAAACTTAAAGGGCATAACACAAAATGTACTTCAAAAATATTAATATAGATTTAATTCAGTTCACATATTCTTACCAATTTGGATAAAAGTGATTTCAGGTTGAATAAATGTCCAATTCAAAACAGATATTTCTAAAAATTTTGGAACATTATTCAAAAAATAAAGAGGGTATAAGACTGAAACAGATAATTTTGTATCAAAAACTCATTAGTCAAACTAATTCCCATAAAATACAATCATATCATGAAAATTTTAGGTAACATGACATGAATGACAAATTTGTATAGTTAAGTTCAATTCTCCTACTCTCATTAATTTGGATAAAGATGATTTCAGGTTGAGTAAAGGTCCACTTTGGAATTGATATTTCTAAAGTTCAAGTTTATAAAAAAGTTATAAAGAAAAATTTGGGTAATTTTTTTATCAACTCTTAAAAACATTAAAATATCTACTGGTACATCTGTCACTTAAATAATCTATATCCGTTAAATTTAAATATATATATTCACAAACTGATTCTAACTATTATATAAAAAAAAATGATTATAAGATGGAAAGTTCTCAACGGATACGGTAAATTTCATCCCTGTATGGCTGTATAGACAAGGCAGCTAAAAACAGCACAAAAGATATTAAAAGTTACCATTTTGCCCAAAAAAAAAAAAAGTTACCATAAGAATTAAAGAATTAATTAATTTGAATACTATTAGTTAATTACAAACATTATCTCATCATCTTCATTTACAGGGGGGGATCAACGTTTTAGGTAGAGGGCTTCTCTTCTTCTCCCTTTCTTCCATCTTTAGGTTTCCGTAAGTATTTCTCTAGAAAAATTCCATTGTGTATATACATTCTCGTCTGCTTGAAAGAAGCTGCCTTTTTGCTTTATTTGCGGGGTTTAACCACACTCTCTTCGTGTTTACTCTCTCTGAATCCTCCGAGACCCATTTTCGTTTTTCCACAATCTGAGCCCTCAGATCAGAACTGGTTTGATCTTTAAGCATTGTCTGTTTAAATTATTTTGTTGATGATCGATAAAGATTGGATTTTTTTGCCTAAAAAAAAAACAGAACTTTGGGGGGTTTTAGGGGTTTTTGTAGATTTTATTTTGGTTATGTTTGAGTTTGGATTAAGCTTTTGGTTGTTGTTGTTTCAGGGTTTTGTTTTCGGACAATTTCAGAGAAGAACAGAAAACATGTTTGGTCTAGAGAAATCGATAACGGTGGAGCATGAGATCTTGAAGGAGAATCACGAGACTTTGGTGAAAGACTACGAATGTCTTCAGGAAAGGATTAAGCTCGCTGAGGAGACTTATGAGGCTGTTAAGTTGCATCTTCAGAAGAAAGCTAAGGAGCTTGAGGAGAGTAACAGACGCTTGTTTGATGAATGTGTGAAAGAGAGAATTGAGAAGGAGAAAGTTAAGAAGACGTTTGAGGAGATGAAGAAGACTATGGAGATTGAGAGAGATGCTATGGTTGATGAACTGATGACGAAAAACAATGAGCTTTTGTTGGCGAAAAGGAAAGAGGAAGAAGAGTTGGTTGAATTGGAGAATAAGTATGTGGAGTTAGCTGAGAAGATTGTTGCTGTTGAAGAGGAATGTGAACACTTGAACTCGCTCTGTGATGCGGAAGTGGCAGCTTCGGTTACTCAGAGTGCTGTTGTGTCAGAGATTGGTGAGACTGATAATGTTGTTGGTCAAGGGGAGAATGAGGCGAATCATAATGCAAACAACGCTGGAACAGGTAATACATTAGGCATTTATGTGTCCAGTAAGTGAAAGATTTGCAAAATCTTGATCTTGAGTAATAAAGTGATGACCTTTTTGTTTATGTCTCACTTTTTGTGCAGATGCGATGATGATCAATGACGAAAACGATGCTGAACATGATAAACCTCCAACTCCAAGAGAGAGTAACATAAGCTCTCATCAGTCTGTGGGCAATAACCAAGAAGAACAATGCAGGAACAGAGAAAACTCACCAAAAGAGAACCGAGCTTTGGGAGAAACCTCCACCCCAAGAACTAATAATAACCCACCACCGAGTTCTCCTTCATCATCGTCTTCGTCATCAAAATCATCATCATCATCTTCTGACGGCTATGAAGTTGTGGTCAAGCTGCCGCGTAACTGGCCTGAGTGGGCGATCCCTAAAGGTCCCGGGAGCAGTTCCAACAAGTCTTAGAACATTTCAAATGCAGAGAACTAAGAGAGCCAGAAGAAGAAGTGAATTTAGAAGCTGCACTCTATAAGCTAAGCTAGTAGTTATGAAAATCTTTCTTACATATATTTACATATCTCATTTCGCTTTTGTTTTGTCTAGGAGTTTATATCAAATCTCTCTATTGAGAAACTATAACAAACAAGTCTAAATTTCGTGAGTAATAATAACAGATAACAGTTTCTATCTTACAACTGTTATACATCATACCTCAAAGTGCATTGACATTTGAATCCTTAAAAGATGCCATTAATTAGCATTGTATAAAGTATCTTCTTTACACATTGTTAAGTTTTGCTACAGAATACATGAAAGCCATTGTCATCTAGGACATTTAGTATCATCATCCATTTATAAAGTTTGGCACAAATTAAGGTTGTGGAAGATGTGCATTGGTGAGTTTGGTTCTAGCTGATATGTTGTGTTCTTCTTCTTGTGCAAACAAGGCTACTGGTGACAGGTTACATTTTTAAACGAATTTTTTTAATTGCTGATAAAAGGATAAAATTAGAGATTCGAAAATTACATAAATGTAGGCAATAAATATGATGAGAATATAATCGATTACGAAGTTATTACATCTTATTAAATAGAAATTATGCGTTTTAAAAACAATAAACACATGTGAAAATTAAATTGTCTAAAAACAATCTCTTGCAAAAGAATTCGAAATGACAATAGTAAATTTCTTATAAAATTACAGATACCACAGGTTTAAATCTCAAAGTATTGGTATATTTGTGTAAACATTGAAAAAATAAAGGACCAATGTGGATAATTGTTTTTTGTTCCTAGAGTTTTTATTATCACCTCTCTCTATTCTAATATCGTGTTCGTATGCTCTGTCGCTTACTTAAAAACAGTCAGAATTTATTTTCTGCCTTAGAAAAGTTTCTTTTATCGGAATCGGCGTTTTTTTTTTTTTAAAAACTCAAATAATCGTCGTTTTGTTTCAGATTTCTTCTCCTCGCTTCTTCTTCTCCAACCGCACCGCCTTTGTTTACTTATCTTCTTCTTCTTCCTCCTTCGATTGATTAAGTCGGTGGATCTTTGTTCTTCTTTTTCATTGCTAGATAGATTTCGTCAATGATTGGCTTCCTCCCGCGATTCGTTTTTAGCGGCTCGTGTTCTTCTTCTTAATCATCTCCTCTCAGGTAGAAGCGATACTGTTTTTTTTTTTTTTTTTTCTTTCTTTTTTGGAAGATATCAAATACGGATGGATTTAGAAGGTTTTCACACTTATTTTGCCTAATTTGGGGTGATGAATAGTCCTTATATGTTTGTGGAATTGGTTCTTACGAATTTGTTTCTTTCTGTTAGAAGTGGGATTGTGTGAATTAGTATCGTATTTTTTTTGTTTCCGGATTAAGACCTAGACGATTTCTGAATTATATAGCTGATCTGTTTTTGTTCCTGTTGATTTTGCTTTATTGGCTTTGTTTAGAAAGCTAGTTTTAAGGGCTTTACTATTATGTTCTTTGTCAAATCAGTCATTGGCTTTTTAGTAGTGCCTTAGTGGTGGTGTAATGATCTTAGTGGCTGAATTTTATTGTGTTTTGAGTGATACAGGGAATGATGGATGAAGGTTCAGTAGGGGATGTGAGTAGGATTGATGAAGCTGATGTTGCTCACCTCCAATTCAAGAATGTTGTTGACCAATCTTTTAAACCGGAGACCTGCGAAATTCTGGAAATCAAAGAAGTGCAGGTTGAAAGAGATGAGGCTTCTCCTGATTGTTCCTATGGTGTCATAGCAGAGTTTTTAGATTGTAAGAATGGTGGTGAGGACCGAGTAGAAAACGCACCATGTTCTAGCCCGCTGAATACTAATGATGTGGGTGATGTTGTTGAGGAGTTGACTGTTAAAACTTGTGAGGGATCGAGAATGGCTATAGTTGGTAGACCAAGTAGTAGAGCTAGATTAGAGATGAATCGTAGTCAGTTTCTGCAACGTTTTCCTCTAGATGGTGATTTACCTGGTAGCAGTTCTTTGGGTAAGAAGGAAATTGGCAGGGGAACGCCAAGTATCTGGAGAATTCCAGGCAAAACGTCTTTGCCTGAGACTTCGACCGGTCAACTAGCCATTACTGTTAATGGGGAAGCTAATGAACATTTGACAAATGCTGAACGGAATCCTGTACCAGTAGAGGCATTGGCCCACGATGGCATCAAGACAAAGATTATATCGCAGTCTGGGTTTTCTCGGTTTTTTGTTAGAAAAACATTGAAAGGTAAGGGAGTCACATTCAGAGGCCCGCAACATAATAAATCGGAAGCTGGCAATTTGGATCAGAAAACTGTAGCTAGTTCTGGTAGCCCTTTAGTAGTATCGAATACTTCAGCAAATGTTTCTAGCAGCATCCCTTTGGCGGCTTGTGAGGGTTTGCCATGCTTGCCTTCAAAAGCTAGTAAGCCATCTTCTTGTGCTAATCCTTCAGATATACATAAAGGTTGTGGAGGTGAAGGTTTAAGTCTGAGAGAATGGTTGAAGTCGGAGCGGCGGGAAGTTAATAAAGCAGAATGTATGTATATCTTTAGGCAGATCATGGATCAAGTGGATTGTTTTCATTCTCAAGGAGTTGTTTTATGTGACCTACGGCCATCTGTATTCAAGATTTTCAAGGAAAATGCAGTCAAGTATGTGGGTTCAGGTTCTCAACAAGAGTCTTTTGACAGCGACTTGAACAAAGAGACTTTAAGTCAACTCGAAAATCCTCTGGTTAGAAGACGGTCAGGAGATACTTCTAGTCCCTGTATCCCTGCAAAGAAGCAGAAGTCAAGTGGACCAAGCTCTAGACAGTGGCCAATGTTTCAACGAGCTGGTGGTGTTAATATCCAAACTGAAAATGGTGATGGCGCAATACAGGAGGTTCATTTCAGATCTAGTCAACCTCATTGTAGTACACCTACCGGTCCTTTTACTTCAATGAATGAGCAGTTGGAAGAGAAATGGTATGCGAGTCCTGAGGAGCTCAGGGGTGACACTCGCTCAGCCTCTTCAAACATCTATAGTTTGGGTATTCTTCTTTATGAGGTATGGATTAACTTTTGTTAATATCACTTGTGGTATGACATCTTTATTGTAGCTTTTTTTGCCTGCAATTGTGAACATATCCATGAGTTGAAATATGGAACCGCATAGCCCTTACCCCGAACCTACAACTAATGTGTTAAACTAATGTAGCTTTGTAAACTGGGCCATAGCATGTTTAGGTCATGTTTGGCTTCTCTGGTTTTACACTAACTAATATATCAATCGTAAAACTTTGGCGTACGTGTCACGGCTCCAGTTTGCATTTGACTTATTTTGATAGGCAATGTGGTCTGAATAACAAGTGCATAACTAGGCTTCATCGTATAGATAATGTTATGCTAACAGTGAAGTTTCTTGTTGACAGTACAGTTGGCTGCATGGCTTTTAGGTTAATGTATATTTTGATCTCATTGATATTCTAATTTGGGTTTTTTTCTGTCAGCTGCTTAGTCAATTTCAATGTGAAAGAGCTCGTGAGGCTGCAATGTCTGACATCCGACACCGAATTCTTTCTCCCAAATTTCTGTCAGAGAATCCAAAGGAAGCTGGATTTTGTCTTTGGTTACTTCATCCAGAATCTTCATGCCGGCCATCAACCAGGCAATGCAAGCTCTTTAGCTACAATAATCTTCAAATGATAGAAAGCACGTTATCAAACTTTTGTATGCTTGTTTCTGTTGACAGTTTAGGCTATAATTCCCTAGTGAGACTATTGGAAGTTAACCTTGATATATAGCACACATTAAATGTACATATGCACCAAATGTGGAGGTTTTGTTCTCCTAGATGTAAACTACGGAAGATCGCCTCGGTAACAGTTTCAGTAGTTAGGTTCTACTTTGAAAAATTTAGTCTTTGTAGTAACCGAGCTCACCTTATGTTTCAGTAGTCTGTCTCCTTCCTGTCATGTTTTATTCGTCGAGATTGTGAGTTGGCTTTATCTCTAAATAAGTTTGATGTTGTTATGTATCAGGGACATCTTACAATCTGAAGTAGTCAATGGAATCCCGGATCTGTATGCTGAAGGCTTATCTTTATCCATTGAAGAAGAGGACGCGGAGTCTGAACTGTTGCAGCATTTCCTTTTTATATCCCAAGAGAAAAGGCAGAAGCATGCTGGGAAGTTGATTGAAGAAATTGGGTCCTTAGAAGCAGATATCGAAGAAATTGTCAAGAGACGTTGTGCCATAAGGCCGTTGTCTCTGGGAGAAGCTTCTAGCTCATCTCCTGCTTCTAGTGTACCTGAAATGAGACTGATCAGGAACATTAATCAGCTTGAAAGCGCTTATTTCGCAGCAAGGATAGATGCCCATCTCCCTGAAGCACGTTATAGGTTACGCCCGGATAGAGAACTCCTAAGAGATTGTGATAAAACTGTAGCTGAAATAGAAAACAGCGAGACTTGGAGCTCAGATGATCGTGTTGGAGCGTTCTTTGATGGATTGTGCAAATATGCTCGACATAGTAAGTTTGAAACCCGGGCTGTGCTGAGGACCAGCGAGTTGAACAGCAATTCAAATGTGATTTGTTCTCTGGGATTCGATCGCGACGAGGATTATTTTGCTACCGCTGGTGTGTCTAAGAAAATTAAGATATTTGAGTTCAATTCCCTATTCAACGAATCTGTCGACATTCATTATCCAGCCGTAGAAATGCCAAATAGATCAAAGCTCAGCGGCGTTTGCTGGAACAACTACATTAGGAACTACCTAGCTTCCTCTGATTATGATGGTATTGTCAAGGTATATGAACCTTTGAAGATGTATATAGATTGGTTATCACTTGAAGGGTCCTTTATTTTCTTTTCTCTAATGAATACAAATGTTTTATGATGGATCCAGTTATGGGATGTGACAACAGGACAGGCCATTTCACATTTCATAGAGCATGAGAAGAGGGCTTGGTCTGTTGACTTCTCTGAAGCTTGTCCGACAAAATTAGCCAGTGGAAGCGATGATTGTTCTGTGAAGCTATGGAACATCAATGAGGCATGCTTTTCTCTATCTTTATATGCGTAGGCACAGTATGCTGGATTCTGTCGTCTAATAGCTACTGCTACTGAGACATCTGGCATATATACATGAATTAATAGCACTTTGGGTTATACTGTTATGTTGTTACGCTTGTATTTCAGCCTTGTTACTAATTGACAATCTTCTTGCATGACTGCAGAGGAACTGCTTAGGAACAATCAGGAACATTGCAAACGTGTGCTGTGTCCAATTTTCTCCACAGTCGTCTCATTTGCTAGCCTTTGGATCATCAGATTTCAGAACGTACTGCTACGATCTACGAAATTTAAGAACTCCTTGGTGTATATTGTCAGGACATAACAAAGCAGTTAGCTACGCAAAATTCTTGGATAATGAAACCCTTGTCACAGCATCAACTGACAACACGTTAAAGCTTTGGGATCTTAAGAAAACCACTCACGGTGGCCTCTCCACAAATGCTTGCAGCTTAACTTTTGGTGGCCATACCAATGAGAAGGTAGCTAATGCTAAAACTCAAACCTAAGTTAACCCTTGTAATGTTTCTCTTTTTTCATCGTGGTTGATTTGTCTTTCCTTACCTTTTTTCAGAACTTTGTTGGTTTGTCTACTTCGGATGGATACATAGCTTGTGGCTCTGAGACAAATGAGGTATGCTCCTACATACTTGGGTACACATTGATATTCCTATAGAACTTTGTGGTCTAAATCTCCCTTTCTATTATCCCTCAACAAGCATTGCCACCGACTAAAAGTTTGATTCTCAACTTAATTAGTAGCTCCACAGTTACTTCTTCGATGCACAAATTTACAGTTCCATAATTCTGTCTACTTCTACACAACGGTGGAACTAATCTTTTGCTACTAAAATAGTAATACGTAACTAGCAGGTCATAAGGGCCCATGATAGAGAACCCATGGTGAATGAATATTATTTCGTCATTTGTTGTGTAGTGACCTCTCTGATTGAGAAGAATGGTGTTCCTTTTTTTTTGCTCAGGTGTATGCCTATCACCGGTCTCTTCCGATGCCCATTACCTCGTACAAGTTTGGTTCTATTGATCCTATATCAGGTAAAGAGATTGAGGAGGACAACAACCTATTTGTTTCAAGTGTTTGCTGGAGAAAAAGATCGAATATGGTTGTTTCAGCTAGCTCAAATGGGTCCATCAAAGTTCTACAGTTAGTCTGAATCCATATATACATACAGAAGAAAGCTCAGGTATCAACCCAAGTTCTTATAACGGTGTTGCGTATGAACAACAAGCTTCAACACCCAAAGAGATATGATCGAGACATCAATCTAACCGTACAGTGTTGGAATGATTATAAGATAAGTTTATCTATATCCTGCTGGAGTTTGACCTCAAAAGGGGTAATGGGAATGAGAGAGAAGAGCTATACTTGCGTTGGTCTATAGCTGTGGTTTGATCAGCGGTTAGGGGTTATTATACCGCTGATGGGTATACGTAGTAAGGTAAAAGAACTACTTTTTTGGTGGTGTTCTAAGGTTTTTTTTTTTTTTTTTGGCTTCTTAATAAGATCCCACTTTTGTGATGTAAATTTGCTCCTATAGTTTCTAAGGTAAAATACCATATCCTGATGTATATATAGTTAATATGAGCTTTAGTCCTACAGATGAATCTACAGCAAGAAAAGTTTTTGTTTTGTTTTTCTAAAATATATTTGTTTTGGATTTTGTAATTGTTTAAATTTTTTGGATCCACAAAATTTTACTCAAGAGTTCAATTGAACAAGTTTCTCAAATGAGTTCTGAATTCTTCAAATACATTGTTTGTTATTGACAAAAGTAATCTTTAAATGCTTTAGAGTTTGCACATAGTATAGGATTGATCAAGCATTAAAGGACATCTTGGTTATGGTCATCCCTTGGTATCGAAAACACTTTTACTGTCTGAGACAAACAAATAACTAACTCACAAGTTAAATGATTCAGTGACTTGAGAAAACAAATATAACCAGACACTCTACAAAAAAGAGGGACACAGTATTACTAACCCTTAATGGGCCAATAATGGGCCTGAACTCATTAACTTAAACCCCTTTTTGACAAAACCATCGCCGTCGTAATCACAGTAACCAAAACAACTCTTCCATCGCCGGGTAAGCTTCCATTTCTAAGCTATTTCGATCTCGTTTCCGGTCGATCTATTTCTACTTCTAGTCAAGCTAGTCTATACTTCAGGGTTTCTGGGTAGAAGAGAATCAGTTAAGACATGCGTTTGATTCTCTAAAGTTCTGATTTTGTTTCTGAATGATTTTTATACTAATGAAATTGAGGTTTTTTTTTTTTTTTTTTTTTTTTTTTTTTTTTTGATGCAGACAAGTGATTTTAGACATATAGAAATGGCGTTTGCTAGGGCAGTGAGAAGACCAATTGGAGTCTTTTATTATAGTGCTAGTGGTAGGTTTAGTTCTGGGAATGAGTATTCTACAGTGGCAAGCAAATTGGAAAATTTGTCACAGAACAAAAGCTCTGTATTGTTGTCTGGATACACCACAAGCCCTGTTCGTGGTTTTGGGAACTTCTTACGGAGTTTTAGTTCAGAAGCTCCTGCTGTATCTGACCAAATGAGTCTTATTAAGCAACTGAGGGAAAGAACTAGTGCTCCTATTAAAGATGTCAAGGCTTCTTTAGTTGAATGCAATTGGGACCTTGGTAAGTTAATTGGGTTTTGTGGCTTTTTATTTTGCTGCAGGTTCTTTTTTTGTTTGTGTATGTGTGTTTTAAGTGGGAGTTTTTGGATTTGACACAGAGGCTGCTCAGAAGGATTTGAGAAAGAGAGGAAAAGTATTGGCTTCGAAGAAGTCTTCACGGACAGCTGCTGAAGGAATGCTTGCGGTTGCTCAAAATGAGGGGAAAGTTGCTGTTATTGAGCTTAACTGTGAGACAGACTTTGTTGCTAGAAATGAGATTTTTCAGTACTTGGTTAGTGCCCATAACAATTTTCACATGGGATGCATTATTTTTATTGCTGAATGATGAGCTTTTCGTTTCTTTCTTATCAAGATTTGACATGTCTTTGCAGGCTTTAGCTATGGCAAAACATGCTTTGCTGGTTGAAACTAGTTCTCAGCAAGTTTCTGGTGTCTTTCCTTTCGGACCTGAGCTTTTTGAGGTAAGTTTGTTTGATGTACTCTCTTGTTTCCTTTCGTTTCTTTAACATCGTGGATTGATGTTTGCACTATCTGAGATATTGATATCCAGTTTTTATTTCTAATCACTCTTACGGATGCTATTCAGGAGTTTAAGCTTTATCTGGATCATCCAAAAGTGAGTGGTGAAACAACGGTTTCAAACGCTGTTACTGAAGTAGCTGCGATAATGGGAGAGAACGTGAAATTTAGGAGAGGTTTCTTGTTGTCAAAATCTTCAGTAGGTGTCCTTTCTGCATATCTTCACACAAGTCCTCAACCAGGTACTAGTTGTTCCCTTTGTCTCTTATCTCATTTTTGTGGTATTTTTTATGCGCCTTTCTGACTATTTTTTTTTTATATGAGAATAGGGTTGGGCCGTATAGCTGGGATTGTATCTCTCGAAGTAGAAGGTGAAAATACTCAACTAGAGGCTGTTCAGCGTGTAGGCTCAGAACTGGCTATGCATGTTGTAGCAGCAAAGCCTTTGTTTTTAAGCAAAGACCTAGTTTCTTCAGAAGCAATAGCAAATGAACGCGAGATTCTGAAGTCTCAGGTCAGCGTCACCTCATTGTTTATGAAACTGAGCTGTAAATTGTAAACAGACACAACCCGAGTGGGGAAAAGTTTGCTTATCAAAATTTGTGGTATATGACAGGCAGAAAGTACAGGCAAGTCTGAGATGGCTATAGAGAAGATTGTGGAAGGGCGTCTCCGTAAATATTTTGAAGAAGTTGCTCTAATGGAGCAAAAGTTTATTGTGAACGATGCTATAAACATTAAGGTATGTAGATTTAGCTTATAACACCAAGTTTTGCCGTATGATTATCTCTGCATCGCTTGTCATCGCTTGTTTAATGGAGCTTTTGAGTCCTATTCCACAGACACTGGTGGATAATTTGTCCAAGGAGGTGGGTTCACCTGTGAAGGTTTCCAATTTTCTCAGAGTCGAGGTTGGAGAAGGAATCGAAAGGTAAATGTAACTGTGACCCGTATATGTCCAGTACAACTAATCATTGTAGTAAGATCAGTAACTTATGAATGTGGTGTATATTTTGTTTTTTGAAGGCTTGAAGCATCTGATGAACCTCTTGCTCAAACTGCTTGAAGATGACATGGATCAAGGACATGTGTTAGATTTACAAACCACTTTCTTTCTTTGAGTCCTTTAGAATTCATGGCTTCAGTGCCATCTTGAGATTACAGAATCTTTCCCATAATTTTGTTGTTATAAAAACCGTCAGTTTTGCCACACAATATGGCAATAAGATCAATGATTGTACCTTCGGAAGCTATGACAGCTACCATTGTTTGTGTTCTCCTACTAAGATCATTATACAAAAGAAAAAAAAAATCCTTCACTTCTAGATCTGTCCACTTACCTATGGACTGTACTTACACGCTGCTTGAGTATACAGAGCTAGACTATGATGCTTAGATCCGCCCAACCAGTCTCTATGCTATAGAAACATTTTGTCATATTTGTACATACTGAGGGATTTTTTAATTCTTTTTCTCCTCATCGTCTTTTAGTTGATTGTTGTATTGTAAGAGTGATTCATGTAGGTATGACATAATGAAAAGAGGAGAAATGTCATCTTTCACAAGAAAAATAAAGATCCAGCCAGAGTCAGAGAGAGAGGTTTAAAAAGCATATCAAATTAAGAAGTCCAAAGGCTAATAAAGTTTGGAGACTCGGAAAAGCTTGGTAGCTCAAATTACTCATGTTCCTTGGATGGCTTGGAGATCCTCTTACGTTTACCACCCGGTATAGTTTCTTCCATTATTTTTGGGGCTGTGAAAGTGAAATCTTCAAGCCGTGTATCCTTGAAATCTGGATTTGCATCGATGAAGGCTGCAAGTTCATTGAGAGTCCTCTTCTTCTTCCCTGTCGGAGTGACGTAGAACACATCCACTCTCGAGTTGTCCTTCCTCAAAACTATCTCCCTTTCGAACCCTGTTGGTGTCTTTGCCACGCCAGGCTTGTCCACGACCCATATTCTAGTGGAGTCATATTCTAGCTCTGCATCATCAAGACATGACACACCTACAATCCTCTCGCACACAAACTCTTCTTCTTTAACTCTCATTCTAATCTCCTCAAAAACTTCCCGAGTATATATTTTTCTCCATTTGAAGCACCATCCACACTGTACAGCAAACGTATCTATCAACCCCTCACGAGTACCAGATCTTGTCTGCACAAGAAATTTTGAATCTCAGTCAAAAAGGGCATTTGTGAAACTAATCCAAAATTAATGTTGATTACATATAGTTAACTTAATCAATCAGCCAGGATCTGGCACATCCAAAAAAAAAAGTTTTATACCCTTTAAGTCTACATCAAATGATTCACTAACAAGGTCTTAATCCACCTACCCAAGTATATAGTTCACAAGATTTTTATATTCGAAACAGAATTACTTGAAACCATATTAGACAAGAAACATAGTTTTAGAACACTGAAAGCCACAGATGGTGACAGATAAAAAAACCACAGAGTAATGTGTAGTAGAGTAGTGTAGTTATTTTACCTTGGTAGTGGTTGATTGATTGGCTCTCCACTGCTCGTCGTCCATCCTCACTTCTTTAGTTTTTTCGATAAAGCATATAGATATGAGACTGAAGGTGGCTTGATGATGGATGATAATAGCCAGCCACACACTTGCTTTAGGTTTTTTTTTTTAGTTTAATAGTAACAGGTTGTGTCGTTAGAGTGTGACAGACTACTCTATGCTTAACACGTTTGTTAGTCGCAAATGGGCTGAAAATAGTATAAACGATATAATAAATGGGCTGAAAACAGTGTACACGCTGAAAGTATATGCACAATATAATAAATGGGCTGAAAATAGTATAAACGGTATAATAAATGGACTGTGGCTCATGCCAATGATATTTATTAGAGAATATATCACTTATTCACACTTTTACAAAATCTAATAGCATATACACAACTTTTTTTGTAATGCCCCAAACACTTTCTTGGTATATGCATAATCTTTTGGTTCTTACATGAATACATTATTTTTTTGGTTTTAGTGGTCACCTGGAAGGCTGGAAGGACAAACGATGGATCTCATATTAAGTTTGATAATGCCTCACCTTAAAACTATTTCCAAACAGTTTATTTACTTCTAATTTAGCTTTGTTTGTCTCTATGGGCGACGGCTTTAATGTAACAAGAGCAATGTTTAAAAGGCCGGTAAACAAAATGTCCACTGAATACTAAAATATTTAAAACAATCACTTTATTAAAGTCTCACAGATGTATGGTTCAACCTAAACACATTGACTAACAGAATCTATGTTGTCACATTGATATGCTTAGATGGTTATTAAAATGTTTGGAAAAAATAAAATAAAGTTTATTTGTTCAAGTTTAAAGACAAAACCAGTTAGCGTTATCGACTATCCAAATCAACAGTCATGATTAATGTAGTTTCAATCTTACGGTTGATATTATGAAGCTATACTTACTTGCATTATGTTAGAAAACACACAATAAAAATTTTTTAAGTCTACATCAACTGATTCACTAATAAACACTGAATAAGGTCTACATCAACTTATTCACTAATAAACACTGATAAAGGTCTTAATCCACATACCCAAGTATATACTTCACAAGATTTTTTATTTTTGAAACAGAATTACTTGAAACCACATTAGACGAGGAACATATTTTTATAAAACTGAAATCTAAAAGTAGTGACATATAAAAAGACCACCGAGTAATGTGTAGTAGAATAGTGTGGTTATATTACTTTGGTAGTGGTTGATTGATTGGGTCTCTCCTTCTTGTCGTCCATTTTCACTTCTTTAGTTTTTTTTTTATGAAGCATATAGATATGAGATCAAAAGTGGCTTGATGATGAATAATAACAGCCAGCCACACACTTATTTGAGTTTTTGTTTAATAATAACAGGTTGTGTTGTTACAGCATTACAGACCATTCTATGCTAAACACGTTTGTTATTTGTAAATGGGCTAAAAACAGTGTACATGATATAATAAATGGGCTGAAAACAATATACACAATATAATAAATGAGCTGAAAATAGTATAAACGGTATGATAAATGGACAGTGGCTCATGCCAATGATATTTATTAGAGAATTTTGCACATATACACACTTTTACAAAATCTAATAGCACATACACAACTTTTTGTGTAATGACTGATATATCATGGTTTTTATGGTTTTTAGCCATGATATAAGGAGTCTTTTAGAGTATTTTGATTTGTTTCTAGATTGTTTTTGAGTCTTTATAGGTTTTTAGCATGAAAGGAGCAAAGTGGAGCAATTTGGATCATTTTGGAGAAATAATCTGGAGGAAATCAACTTGGAATCAGAACAAGCATGAGCATCGATCGACACCTATAGAGCATCGATCGACACCCCTCTCTGCCGACTCAAGACCCAAATTTGGAAGTTTTACAAAGTTGCCCGAAGTTTTCCATATTTGCAATACAAGTCTCTGACGTGTTTTAGGACATATAAATAGTGTTTTTAGGTTTTCCAGACCCTCAAGTTGTATTCTAGCAAGTTTTATTTTTCCTGCAACCCTGTGAGATTTTGAGAGATTTGGAGAGAGAGATCTGCTTTGAGAGAAGAATTTCTTGAACTCCCTTTTACTCTTTTTAATTTCAATTGCTTATTATTCAAAATCATGTCTTGTTCTTCATTGATTATGTCTGAGTAGTTTGCTTGTTAGGTTCAGGGTTTTTCATAGGGTTTTTATGAATTATTAGATCTGATTATTTAGGATTCATTATCTATCTAGATCTTCATCTTAGGTTGTTCTTCATATTAATCCTTGATTGACCATCTAGAATTAATACTTTAGGAAAATAAATTGATATGAGAATATAATTGTTTTCCTGATTAAACCTTTTGATGAGCAAAATTATTTTTTGCAAAGAGATTTGATTTAATAATTTTGTGAACAATCTAAACCTGATTTTATTGCTGATTTTTAACCTAGAATTTTACAAAGAGATTTGGATTTTCTGGTTTTAAATTTAGATATTAATTGCAGTGAGAACTGATTTAATTTACAAAATTGTTTAGAGTTCTAGATCTGTTCTTAATTGTTTGAATCCTATTTATTTCTTGATTTAATATTTCATAATTTCCTGAGAAATTCCCTAGGCCTAGCTTTTTGATCTTCTGAATTTACAACAGCTTTATTTAATATTTGCATTGCTATTTTAATTTAAATCAATTTGTTTAGCATAATTATAAACCTCTATAATCCATTGTGTTTGATCTTGAGTCTCTGTGGAATTCGACCCCTAAATACTACATTGACCTCTTAATTTGAGAGAGTAGCTCTAGGGTAAATTTGAGCATATCAAATTTTGGCGCCGTTGCCGGGGACTCTTTGATCTACCATTAGATTTGAGTTTTAGATTTTGTCTAAATTTTTCTTTTTATTTTCTACTTACACGTTTTGGTTTTTCTTCTCTTTGGTGTTTCAGGTGCATGCCTCCTAGACCTCACACAAGGAGCAACAAGTCTGATCCTACTGTGAATCTTACAAACCAAGAGTTGGGAAAACTTGAGCGTGAGAACCGAAAAGCAGCTAAATCTCTGAAGATGGTTAATACGATCATTCTGATGCGTGATGAGGCTGGTGTTTTGAGGGATCAAGAGGGCCACTTGCGCAATGAGCAGGGCCAAAAGCGATGCAGAAGGAAACGTGATTGCTGAGCCTGTTGTCAACGAGCAGGCTGTCGTGAACCAGCAAGCTGGTGTCGTTGATGATCCGAATGATGGTGTCGATCGACACCAACCAGGTGGCATCGATCGACACCCCCTTCCTGCAGATGGACGTGGAGCTGCAAACCACGTACAGAACCCAGTTCGACGACAGGAGAACAACCGGGATCTGATCAGAACCATTGCTGACTACAATCGGGCTGATCTTGTGTATGAGAACCGGTCTGCTATTGTTCCTCCACCATTCCAGAGGAACGATTTTGAGTTGAAACCTGCGTACTTTCAACTAGTTGGGCAGAGACCTTTCTCTGCTTTGCCCAATGAGAAGCCCTTGGACCATATTGAACATTTTGAGGATCTGGTGACTAGTATCAAGGCTAATGGGGTGACTGAGGACTACATCTTCCGCAAACTCTTCCCTTACTCGCTTGCAGGAGAGGCATCTCAGTGGTTGAAGCAGCTGCCAGCTGGATCTTTGACATCTTGGCAACAAGTCAAAGTGGCTTTCCTCAACCATTTCTATGATGATGCAATGTCAGATGAGCTGAGAGTCAAGCTATCCACTTTCAAGCAAAGACCAAATGAAGCTTTCAAGGCAGCTTGGGTGAGATTCAAAGCTTATCAGAGGGATTGTCCACACCATGGTTTTTCCAGGGTACAATTGCTGAGTATCTTTTTCAGAGGGTGTGACTGAAAGTATCAGTTAGCTTTGGATGTTGCAAGTCATGGGAATTTCAAAAAAAGATTTCCAGAAGATGCTGAAGTTTTGATTGAGAATTTGGCTTCTAGCAATAGCACTAAGGGAGCAGATGCTGAAAGGAAAAGATTGCATGGAGGATTTGATTCAAACCAGTTAGCTTCTGTTAATGCTAAGTTGGATTCAGTGCATAATCTCCTGATGGGTAAGAAATCTGTTCATTTTGCTGCTGAGGTTGAGACATATGAGCCAGAACCTGATCAAGGACACCAAGAGGAAGATGTGAACTATGTGTATGGGAATCAGGGACAGCGGTTTGGAAATCAGCAAGGCAACAGGCCTTACAATGGTGACCAGAAGCAACAACAGAACAATGACTATACAAGGACATATGGGAACTCATCTTATCAGTCTCCACCTCCTAAGAATTCTTCAGAGAGTAGAATGGAAGCCATGCTTGAACAGCTTTTGCAAGGACAAGAGCAATTGACAGTGACATTCAATGGGAAGATTGACAATGTCTACACTGAGCTGAATGGGAAGATAGAGGCATTGAATGTTCATGTTAAGAAGCTGGAGGTTCAAGTTGCACAGACTGCTGGGTCTGTAAAAAGGCAAGAGAATTATCTTCCAGCAAGAATTGAGTCAAACCCCAGACATGCTTGCAATGCCATATCAGTGAGAGATGAAGATGATAGTGAAATTGTTTCTGCAGAACAAGGAGAAAAATCGGCCAATTTGTCGGATCTAGATGATGGTGTCGATCGACACCACCTGGGTGTCGGTCGACACTCATCTCAGTCAGATGCGGAATTTCCAAAATCTCAGGT
Organism: Camelina hispida; assembly: GCA_023657505.1. Taxonomy (NCBI): domain Eukaryota; kingdom Viridiplantae; phylum Streptophyta; class Magnoliopsida; order Brassicales; family Brassicaceae; genus Camelina; species Camelina hispida. The sequence goes on along the minus strand of CP094636.1, from coordinate 8,507,015 downwards.
TCCAACAGCAGTTGAGAGGGTCTACAAGCCTAAGGTTTCTTTTCCCAAGCCAAGAAAGTCTAAGCAGGAGCTTGAGGAAGCTAGATGCAAAGCAATGATGGATAAAGTGATGATTGAGATGCCATTGATTGATGCAGTGAAGCTTTCACCACCACTTAAGCGCTATGTGAAGAGAATGGTATCCAATGGTTTGAGCCCTGAGGAAGGAGCTTTGCTAACTAAGGATGTTAGTGCAATTCTGTTGAACCAGCCTGTTTAGAGGAAGAAGGAAAAGAAGCATGAGGTGGTTGTATCTAAGGAAGTGAGTGCAATCATTCAATGTAAGACTGCAGAGAAGTTACCAGATCCTGGAAGCTTTGTACTTGATTTCTCTATCTTCACAGGAAGGTTTGCACACTCACTCTGTGATCTTGGCTCTAGCATCAACTTGATGCCACATTCTGTTGCTGTGAGACTTGGGATGACAGAATTCAAGCCAACTCAGATTTCTCTTATCCTGGCTGATCGATCCCGAAGAATTCCTGAAGGTGTTATAGAGGATATTCCAGTTAAGGTTGGAAACTTCATGATTCCCACTGACTTTGTGGTACTGAAGTATGATCAAGAGCCTAAAGATCCTCTCATCTTAAGAAGATCTTTCTTGGCTACAGCTGGTGCAGTTATTGATGTGCAGAAAGGACATATAACACTGAATGTGGATGGTTTGAGTATGAACTTTGAGATGGATAAGCTGAGGAGGGTTCCTACTATTGATGGACAAACTTTTTCTGTTGAAAAAGTTTCTGCTACACGAGCAACAGGCTCAGTGTCGATCGACACACCATCAACATCGATCGACACCCCTCCACCTCCGAGACTGAATTTGTCCACAACTGATGCTTCAAGTCAGAAAGCTGTTCCTAGACAGAAAACCCCACACTCCACACTCCAGAGCCCTCAGGTAAGGCCAAGGTATGCATCTTCTTCTCCTAAACTTCCTCCTATCATCAACAAGAATTTCAAAGAGAGATCGAGTAGGTGGTCGGATGACAAGAAACTAAGAACAAAATGATGAAAAACTTGAGGCACCACATGATGCTGATGATCGATTACCATGTCGGGTTGGTGGTCGGGTGACAAGAAACTAAGAACAAAATGATGAACAATTTCAGGCACCACACGATGCTAATGATCGAGTACCAGATCGGGTTGGTGGTCGAGTTAATGATAAAAGTTTAAACAATCAAATTAGTTCAGGTTGGTGGTCGAGTTAATTCACCTACCCAAATATATAGTTTACAAGATTTTTATTTTCGAAACATAATTGCTTGAATCCATATTAGGCGAAGAACATATTTTTAGAGCACTGAAATCCACAAGCGACAGATAAAAATACCACCGAGTAATGTGTAGTAGAGTAGTGGGGTTACTTTACTTTGGTAGTAGTTGATTGATTCGGTCTCCCCTGCTCGTCGTCTATTTTCACTTTTTTAGTTTTTTTATGAAGCATATAAATATGAGATCAAAGATAACTTGATGATGGATGATAACAGCCGGCCACACACTTGCTTTGAGTTTTTTTCGTTTAACAATAACAGGTTGTATCGTTGTAGTGTGACAGACTATTCTATGCTTAACACGTTTGTTAACCGTAAATAAGCTGAAAACAATATAAACGATATAATATATGGGCTGTGGCTCATGCCAATAATATTTATTAGAGAATTTAGCATTTAACTCATTTTTACAAAATCAAATACAACATACACAACTTTTGTGTAATGACCCAAACACTTTCTACCTATATTCCAAACACTTTCCTATTTTACTATTTAACTAGGTAATTAGTCAACGCAATGCGTGGTTGTATGCATAATAGTTTTGATTATATTTCTTAAATTTTTTAAACTGTTATATTGTTTTACTAATGTATAATCTCAAAAAAAGTATACTAATGTATGAATCTCAAAAATTTTTATAGCAATTTCTCAAAATAACACTCATGTCAACATTTTTTTGGTATGATTATTTATTATACAAAATTTAAAATATATAAACTTTTTTATAAATAAAAAATTTACCAATACTCAAAAAAATATTACAAATTGATTAGCTATATTAATATAAATAATAATATAGAAATTTAAACATTTTCCTAATATGAGAGAATCTATGTTTATGATCATGTTTTATAGAGGTTGAACATTGATTTAAAGATTTTTCTTAATGACATTGTAAACATAAGACTATAGTATAGTAAAATTGAATAAAATAAAATTATCAAAAAATTTAGTAACAACGTATAATATTATTGTATATAGAATATTCCTCATTTCAAAGTTTAAAGCAATTAAAATAATTAAAAATATTAAAATTTTACCAAAAACATTTTTTTTTAAAGATAAATATATTAGTTGGAGGAATGAATCTTAAATTATTGGATAGGAGTTACATTTGAGTTAAATGTAGAGTTAAATGGAGGTAAATGCCTTTAAAAGTGGGTTAATTATAAATAAATATTTTAATTTATTTTTGACTTAAAAGAAAAGGAATACCAAGTGGCTCAATCAAAATTTAAACTTACATTTTTTGATTGTTTTGGTTATATAAATTCAACACTCACACATAATATACCAAATTTAAAATATTATTTTTGAAGTGACAAACTAAATTAGTTTTCTTATAAATTTATATGAACTTCAATCTAAAGATTTTTTAAAACCCCAAGGATAACTTCAATCATTTTGTTTTTTTTTTTTTTAAAATCATCACTTTAATTTATAGTGCTAGATTTCATACTAATGTTTCATCTTTAGAGGATTTAGTTAAATGGTATTTTTAAAATTAAATTATTTTCTATATTTCACTTCCAGTTAAACATGATTTCTTCTTGGAATCATTTTTTCATTTTGCTTAAATCAAAAAGACCAATTTTTTTTTAATTAAATACTTTTTGTTTTCAAAAACCTCAAATCTTAAATAATATAAATATTATATTGATCTTTACATATTTATCTATTGGATCACAAAACAAAATAGACTTTATGAATAGAGTTTATAGACTTTACAAAATAAAATAGACTTTATAAATGGATAATTATATTGATCATTGTAAATTATTAAAAATGATACATGAATATGGGAGATAACCAGAGTACATAATAAAGAATTAAAGATGGATCTTTTCAACTTCATGACCTTTATGTGTGGTGAATATTGTAAGAGTATGAGAAATAATGACTTATAAGATGATAATCTAAAATAGACAATGAAAATAAACCTTTTAAAACAGAAAATAAAAAACAATGTAAGATATACACATCATCCAAACTCTAAAATTAAAATTTAGAATTAAGCTTTTACAATGATATTTAATTTGAAATTTTAGACCCATACAACACCGATAACAAAAAAAAAAACACAATAAAAATTCGAGATATAGTGGAAGAGGATGAGAGAATGAAAGAATGAGAGACTAAGAAAATAAGAGAATGGGTATTTATAGGAAGAGAAGTGATGAGAAATTACATTTAGAAAAATGAGAGTTACAATTCTAATTTATTACTTGTTTTAATACAATTGAGTGGAGAAATATATTTAATGCATAATTGATATGATTTCAGTTTTATATTAGAATGTGAGTTAAATGTCAAGATTAAATGTTTTTTAATTTATGGTTTAATATAATCTTTTTTTATCTAAAATCATATATATGCATGATTATGCATATACCAAGAAAGTGTTTGGGGCATTACAAAAAAAGTTGTGTATGTGCTATTAGATTTTGTAGAAGTGTGAATAAGTGATATATTTTCTAATAAATATCATTGGCATGAGCCACAGTCCATTTATTATACCGTTTATACTATTTTCAGCCCATTTATTATATTGTGCATATACTTTCAGCGTGTACACTGTTTTCAGCCCATTTATTATATCGTTTATACTATTTTCAGCCCATTTGCGACTAACAAACGTGTTAAGCATAGAGTAGTCTGTCACACTCTAACGACACAACCTGTTACTATTAAACTAAAAAAAAAAAACCTAAAGCAAGTGTGTGGCTGGCTATTATCATCCATCATCAAGCCACCTTCAGTCTCATATCTATATGCTTTATCGAAAAAACTAAAGAAGTGAGGATGGACGACGAGCAGTGGAGAGCCAATCAATCAACCACTACCAAGGTAAAATAACTACACTACTCTACTACACATTGCTCTGTGGTTTTTTTATCTGTCACCCCTTGTGGCTTTCAGTGTTCTAAAACTATGTTTCTTGTCTAATATGGTTTCAAGTAATTCTGTTTCGAATATAAAAATCTTGTGAACTATATACTTGGGTAGGTGGATTAAGACCTTGTTAGTGAATCATTTGATGTAGACTTAAAGGGTATAAAACTTTTTGTTTTTGGATGTGCCAGATCCTGGCTGATTGATTAAGTTAACTATATGTAATCAACATTAATTTTGGATTAGTTTCACAAATGCCCTTTTTGACTGAGATTCAAAATTTCTTGTGCAGACAAGATCTGGTACTCGTGAGGGTTGATAGATACGTTTGCTGTACAGTGTGGATGGTGCTTCAAATGGAGAAAAATATATACTCGGAAGTTTTTGAGGAGATTAGAATGAGAGTTAAAGAAGAAGAGTTTGTGTGCGAGAGGATTGTAGGTGTGTCATGTCTTGATGATGCAGAGCTAGAATATGACTCCACTAGAATATGGGTCGTGGACAAGCCTGGCGTGGCAAAGACACCAACAGGGTTCGAAAGGGAGATAGTTTTGAGGAAGGACAACTCGAGAGTGGATGTGTTCTACGTCACTCCGACAGGGAAGAAGAAGAGGACTCTCAATGAACTTGCAGCCTTCATCGATGCAAATCCAGATTTCAAGGATACACGGCTTGAAGATTTCACTTTCACAGCCCCAAAAATAATGGAAGAAACTATACCGGGTGGTAAACGTAAGAGGATCTCCAAGCCATCCAAGGAACATGAGTAATTTGAGCTACCAAGCTTTTCCGAGTCTCCAAACTTTATTAGCCTTTGGACTTCTTAATTTGATATGCTTTTTAAACCTCTCTCTCTGACTCTGGCTGGATCTTTATTTTTCTTGTGAAAGATGACATTTCTCCTCTTTTCATTATGTCATACCTACATGAATCACTCTTACAATACAACAATCAACTAAAAGACGATGAGGAGAAAAAGAATTATAAAAATCCCTCAGTATGTACAAATATGACAAAATGTTTCTATAGCATAGAGACTGGTTGGGCGGATCTAAGCATCATAGTCTAGCTCTGTATACTCAAGCAGCGTGTAAGTACAGTCCATAGGTAAGTGGACAGATCTAGAAGTGAAGGATTTTTTTCTTTTGTATAATGATCTTAGTAGGAGAACACAAACAATGGTAGCTGTCATAGCTTCCGAAGGTACAATCATTGATCTTATTGCCATATTGTGTGGCAAAACTGACGGTTTTTATAACAACAAAATTATGGGAAAGATTCTGTAATCTCAAGATGGCACTGAAGCCATGAATTCTAAAGGACTCAAAGAAAGAAAGTGGTTTGTAAATCTAACACATGTCCTTGATCCATGTCATCTTCAAGCAGTTTGAGCAAGAGGTTCATCAGATGCTTCAAGCCTTCAAAAAAACAAAATATACACCACATTCATAAGTTACTGATCTTACTACAATGATTAGTCGTACTGGACATATACGGGTCACAGTTACATTTACCTTTCGATTCCTTCTCCAACCTCGACTCTGAGAAAATTGGAAACCTTCACAGGTGAACCCACCTCCTTGGACAAATTATCCACCAGTGTCTGTGGAATAGGACTCAAAAGCTCCATTAAACAAGCGATGACAAGCGATGCAGAGATAATCATACGGCAAAACTTGGTGTTATAAGCTAAATCTACATACCTTAATGTTTATAGCATCGTTCACAATAAACTTTTGCTCCATTAGAGCAACTTCTTCAAAATATTTACGGAGACGCCCTTCCACAATCTTCTCTATAGCCATCTGAGACTTGCCTGTACTTTCTGCCTGTCATATACCACAAATTTTGATAAGCAAACTTTTCCCCACTCGGGTTGTGTCTGTTTACAATTTACAGCTCAGTTTCATAAACAATGAGGTGACGCTGACCTGAGACTTCAGAATCTCGCGTTCATTTGCTATTGCTTCTGAAGAAACTAGGTCTTTGCTTAAAAACAAAGGCTTTGCTGCTACAACATGCATAGCCAGTTCTGAGCCTACACGCTGAACAGCCTCTAGTTGAGTATTTTCACCTTCTACTTCGAGAGATACAATCCCAGCTATACGGCCCAACCCTATTCTCATATAAAAAAAAAAATAGTCAGAAAGGCGCATAAAAAATACCACAAAAATGAGATAAGAGACAAAGAGAACAACTAGAATATATGATTACGTACGCATGTAAAAAGCTTAATTCTAAATTTTAATTTTAAAGTTTGTATGATGTGTATATCTTATATTGTCTTTTATTTTCTGTTTTAAAAGGTTTATCTTTCTTGTCTATTTTAGAAACACAAAAAAGTAAAATAAAATAAATTAAGATATAATAGATGAGGATGAAAGAATGAAAGAATGAGATACTAAAAAAAAATAAGAGAATGAATATATTTATAAGAAAAGAAGTCATTAGAAATTACATTTAGAAAAATGAGAGTTACAATTCTAATTTATTACTTGTTTTAATATAGTTGAGTGGAGAAATATAATCAATGCATAATTTATATGATTTAAGTTTTAAAATATGAGTTAAATGTCAAGATTAAATGTTTTTAATTTATGGTTTCATATATAATCCCCTTTTTAATAAAAGGGAAGTACACAACTTAGTTTTTGTAGACTTTATATTTTTAATAAATGGTTACAAATAGGTTATACATAGGATATACATTAATCCATATAGCAAACAGTTACACCTAAATATTTCAATTTGATAATTGAAATATCTTTGGTAACAAATAAAATCATAGAGCAAACGGTTACACCTAAATATTCCAAATTGATAATTGATATATAGATCTTTGGTAACAAATAAAATCGTCGATATTTCAAACTATATTTTCGGAATGTTTTAGTCCTATATCATATTGTTTCCAAAGATTTTTGAACACAATATTACAAATTTAATTTCCACAGATTTTATTGATAAACCGCAACGTTAAACAACTTATTAAAGGGGATAAAAATATAATGTGAATTCATTATATTTAAAACGGGTCCTATATAATAAAATGGAAGTACACAACTTTTTTTGTAGACTATATAATTTTTATAAGTTGGTTACAAAATAGGTTATAGATTAAATATAGGTTGGTTACAAAAAAAAAGTTATAGATTAATTGGTCAATATACACTTAAGAATATCCCAAAGAATCCTCTGAAAGAGAATATTACAATGATTTATACAATTTCCAAAATATAATCTTTATTATTTCATGTATTGTTACAAAATATATATTTTTAGACATAAAAAGGAATAAAATTTTGGTAATTTATCACACTTAATCGTGATTTTCGAGATCTTATTGTGCAGTTAAAAATAAAATCTTACCTAAGCACGAGTCATATTAAAACATTTTCACCAAACATTTTCAAAAATTAAAATAGAAATAAACAACAAACATAAACATATACATAAAGTTACAAAATTAACAATATAAACTTACAAAATAGATGTTTTTTTCAAGCTATTATATTTAACATATGATTTTATTGCATAATATTATATCCAATTTTTTTAAAAAACAATCATATAAATTATAATTTATTTTATTCTAAAATTATAATATAAAACAAATTATACAATTTCAACCCGTGCTCTAGCACGGGTCATATTCTAGTTTTTATTGTTAAAGTCATTGCCAAGTGTACCAATAATTAGAGAGTGAAACCTTACTTTTATATATATGATATCATCTTCTTACTTTGTATTCTAAATATTCAATATTAAAATAATTAAAAACAATTTTGACATCTCACTCTCTATCGTTGTGCCCAAATTTTAATGCCTCATGTTAAATTTGGGTTTATCTTGGGCTTCTAACTAAAAACTAATTGACAATTAGTAGATTGACCCTTACCCTTTATATTAATGATAGTCCCTTCAAACTTCAGATGTGGGACTTGGATTGTATATTAACATTCCTCCTCGAGATGATAACTCCATCTCGAAACGACCCCACTTAGACCGATCATAAACCTCTTCTTGGGCCCCTATTACTCGGGTTAACAAGAGGCATGTCCGTATCACTTTTCTAGGTCCACCAGAATTTTAACCTTGGGCTCTGATACCATGTTAAATTTGAGCTTATCTTGGACTTCTAACTAAAAACCAATTGGCAATTAGTAGATTGGCCCTAACACTTTATATATTAATGATAATCCCTTCAAATTTCAGATGTGGGACTTGGATTGTATCCCAACACCTCATCAGAGACAAATTGACATGGATTAATTATAAACAGACTAACGATGGATCTCATACTCAATTTGATGATGTCTCACAAATGGACCATTTAAATATATGTAGTCACAATTGGGGGGATATGTTTACATGTTTGTCAAAATGTTTGGAAAACATTAAAACAAAATTATGTTTAGGTAAACAATAATAAAATAAGGTGTAAAGTATTTTTTGAAGTTATAACTTATAATATGAAATTCTACAAAAAGTTCTTTAGTTTTTGTTAAGTTTTTTTTTGTTAATTTATGTCAAACTTTAAGTCTTTGATCACAATCTTATTATCCATTTTGTCCCATACACGTACGGTTACCAAAGATTGAAACCGGTTATAAGAAAAACCCGGTTAGCCTTACCGACTGTCAAAATCAACGGTGAGGATCAATGTAGTTTTACTTAATCGTACGCTTTAAACTATGAAGTCTACTGAATTACAGTACATCAGAAAACAACTAATAATAAGCTAAACTTTTGATTTTACCTTTTGATTTTCGAAAAAAGCTAAACTTTTCTGATTCTCTCGGAATCACTCTTCTTCTTCACTCCCTCTCTCTCTCTCCGTTGTTCAGTTGCTCTTGGGGTCAATCATGGTGTCAGAGATGAAGACGACGAACCGACCAACGGTTAAAGTCTCAAATGTTCCTCAAACCATAGTCGCTGACGAACTCCTCCGGTTCCTCGAGCTCCACCTCGGCGAAGACACAGTGTACGCTCTCGAAATCCCAACAACTCGCGAGAATTGGAAGCCAAGAGACTTCGCTAGAGTACAATTCAGTACCCTCGAAGTCAAATCTCGAGCCCAGCTTCTGTCTTCACAAAGCAAGCTCCTTTTCAAAACCCATAACCTAAGACTCTCCGAAGCTTACGACGACATCATCCCTCGCCCTGTTGATCCACGGAGAAGGCTAGAAGACGTCGTTTTGACTGTTGGGTTCCCTGAGTCTGGTGAAGAGAGGTTCTGTGCCCTAGAAAAATGGGGAGGCGTGAGGTGTTGGATTCTGGAAGAGAAGAGGAGACTTGAGTTTTGGGTTTGGGAATGTGGTGAATGTTATAAGCTTGAAGTTAGGTTTGAGGATATTGTTGAAACTCTTGGCTGCTGTGTTAATGGTGACGCCTCTGAGATTAATGCGTTTCTTCTCAAGGTAAAAATCGTTTCTTTCCCCCTAAACTGATTATCTAATGTGAGAGTCTGTGTTGACTTAATTTAGGAGTTCAGGTTCTGTGGATGTATTTAGAAATTTGGTTTCTCATATGCGTTGTGGTCTTATGGAAGTTGTTGTTTGATGTTAGATTACTTACAATGTTGATGCATGATTGGTTCTTTAAATCTTTCTTTGATCAACCTGCATGATTGGTCTTATCTTGGTCTCTCTTCTGATTTCTTTTGTTTACCTGTTGTCTTGTTTTCCAGCTGAAATATGGATCGAAGGTTTCTAAAAGAGTGACAGGACCTCACATAGCCACAAAGTTTAAATCTGATCGGTACCGTTTCTGCAAGGAGGACTTTGATTTCATGTGGGTTCGCACAACTGATTTCTCTGGTTCAAAGTCAATCGGTACATCAACTTGCTTTTGTTTGGAGGTAGAGAATGGCTCAAAGATGTTAGACATTTTCTCAAGCTTGCCTTACTACAGAGAAGACACTTTGAGTCTAACCACTGTGGATGGGAAAGTGTTTGCCTCTGCATGTCAAATTGTTCCCCTCTTGAATGCTGCCAATCTTGGGTTAGAGTTTCCATATGAGATCCTTTACCAACTCAATTCGCTTGTTCACAATCAGAAAATCAGTCTTTTTGCTGCATCAAATATGGAACTGATCAACATCCTTCGTGGTTTGAGCTTGGAAACCGCATTGGTTATCCTCAAGAAACTTCACCAGCAAAGCTCTATATGTTATGATCCTGTCTCCTTTGTCAAGACTCAGATGCAATCCCCGGTTAAGAAGATGAAGCATTCCCCTGCATCAGCTATTACAAGATTGACCGAGCAGAATATCATGAGTTGTCAGAGAGCTTACGTTACACCCTCAAAGATTTATCTGTTGGGTCCAGAGCTTGAGAAAGCTAACTATGTTGTGAAGAACTTTGCAGAGCATGTCTCAGATTTCATGAGAATTACTTTTGTGGAAGAAGATTGGAGCAAGATTCCAGCAAATGCTCTTTCTGTGAACTCCAAGGAAGGCTATTTTGTGAAGCCCTTTAGAACCAACATATATAACAGGGTGTTGTCAATCCTTGGAGAAGGGATCACTGTAGGGCCTAAGAGGTTTGAGTTCTTAGCTTTTTCAGCCAGCCAACTGCGAGGAAACTCAGTATGGATGTTTGCGTCTAACGAGAAAGTTAAAGCAGAAGATATAAGAGAATGGATGGGTTGTTTCCGTAAAATCCGAAGCATCTCCAAGTGTGCTGCTAGGATGGGTCAGTTGTTCAGTGCTTCACGGCAGACAGTTACTGTCCGTGCACAAGATGTGGAGCAGATTCCTGACATTGAAGTGACTACTGATGGTGCTGACTACTGCTTCTCGGATGGCATTGGGAAAATTTCATTGGCATTTGCTAAACAAGTTGCTCAGAAGTGTGGACTGGATTATGTCCCTTCTGCATTTCAAATTCGATACGGTGGCTACAAAGGTGTGATTGCCGTTGACCGCAGTTCCTTCAGAAAGATGTCTCTGCGTGATAGTATGCTAAAGTTTGACTCGAACAACAGGATGCTTAACGTAACCAGGTGGACAGAGTCGATGCCTTGCTTCTTAAACCGAGAGATCATTTGCCTTTTGTCGACTCTTGGAATTGAAGATGAAGTGTTTGAGGCGATGCAAGCTATGCATTTATCTATGCTAGGGAATATGCTTGAAGACCGCAATGCAGCACTTAATGTGCTGCAGAAATTGAGCGGAGAAAATTCCAAGAATCTGCTAGTTAAGATGCTGCTACAAGGATATGCACCGAGTTCAGAACCGTACCTCTCAATGATGCTTCGTGTACACCACGAGAGCCAACTTTCTGAACTAAAGAGTAGGTGCAGGATACTTGTACCGAAAGGACGGATCTTGATCGGTTGCATGGATGAAATGGGTATCCTGGAGTATGGCCAAGTGTATGTTCGTGTAACCCTGACTGAAGCGGAACTGAAATCTCGTGAACAGAGCTACTTCCGCAAGATTAATGAGGAAACATCTGTGGTGATTGGGAAAGTGGTCGTTACGAAAAACCCATGTCTTCACCCTGGAGATATCAGAGTTCTTGACGCTATATATGAGGTCAGTTTCGAAGAAAAGGGATTTGTCGACTGCATCATCTTTCCTCAGAAGGGAGAAAGGTATATGATAAATCAATCCAAAAAGCTATGCACCAACAACATAGAAGTCATATAGATTCTAAGACTCCTTGGTTTTTGTTGACTCTAACAGGCCACATCCAAATGAATGTTCTGGTGGTGATCTCGACGGAGACCAGTTTTTTGTTAGTTGGGATGAGAAGCTTATACCAAACCAAATGGACCCTCCAATGGACTACGCTGCAAGCAGACCTCGTCTAATGGATCATGACGTTACCCTAGAGGTTAGTTTCTTGGAAAGGCTATGATGTTGTGAAAAGTTTCCTAAAGGTTCCTTAGCTGATTCTCTTTCTTTCACTCTGATTTGTTAGGAAATACACAAATTTTTTGTGGATTATATGATAAGCGACGCGCTTGGGATGATCTCAACTGCACATTTGGTTCATGCAGACCGTGACCCAGAAAAAGCCAGGAGCCAGAAGTGTCTAGAGCTAGCACATCTTCACTCTAGGGCTGTTGATTTTGCCAAAACTGGAGCTCCGGCTGAGATGCCTTATGCCTTAAAGCCTAGAGAGTTCCCTGATTTCTTGGAACGGTTCGAGAAACCAACATACATCTCTGAGTCTGTGTTTGGGAAACTTTACCGTGCTGTGAAAAGCTCGTTAGCACAGAGAAAGCCAGAAGCTGAGAGCGAGGACACGATAGCTTATGATTCGACACTTGAAGAAGCTGGCTTTGAGAGCTTTATAGAGACAGCCAAAGCCCATAGAGACATGTATGCTGAGAAACTGACCTCGTTGATGATATACTACGGAGCTGTTAACGAAGAAGAGATCCTCACAGGCATTTTGAAAACCAAGGAGATGTATCTGGCTAGAGATAACCGGAGGTATGGTGATATGAAGGATAGAATCACGTTGTCTGTGAAGGATTTGCAGAGAGAGGCCATGGGATGGTTCGACAAAAGCTGCGAGGAGAAACAAGAGAAGAAGAAGCTAGCTTCGGCTTGGTACTACGTAACATACAACCCGAGCCAGGTCGATGAGAAGTTGAGATTCTTGAGTTTTCCGTGGATCGTTGGTGACACTTTGCTAGAGATTAAGGCTGAAAATGCACAGAGACAGAGCGTTGAAGACCAAACAAGTGGACTTGTATCCATTTGATTACCCTATCCCTATCTATCTATCACTCGTTGCTGTTAGTATAATTGCTAGATTAAGACAATTGAGACCATAACAGAACGTCGCTTGTATATGCGTCACTCGAAATTATCTTGATTAGCAAAGACTAATGACTAATTATATTATGTGCCATTTTGTTATTTCGAATGTACAAGTAATAGTACAAATCTCCCACACTCTTTCACCTTCATACAAAAGTAGATAGAAGGTGCTTTGTTAAATAGAGCAGAGCAGCCAATGAAATAAAAGTCAAGTACTGAGCTTAAGCTTAACCTCTCAAAGGCTCAAGCTTCTAAGCTATTTGTCATCAACACCAGTTCACAGAAACAGAGAAAGAACGATATGGAGAGGAAGAAGATAAAACAGAGCAAATAAGAGGAGCTCACACAAGCATCTGTTCACTCGGTACACAACACAGTATTAACAAAGCGATACATCCGGTTAGGATCTTTCGATCCACATTCAAACACTATTAAAAAGAAAGTGGGTTATTACAAGATGATACAAGTGAACATCTAAAACTCTTCCTTAGCTTAAGACTTACTAGCTCTCTATGTCTCATCTATTGCTACTAAAGAAACTATCTAAAGCTTATTACTTTACAGTTTCTCTCACCTCTTGAGATCTTATCTTCAAATAAAACCCTAATGAAGAGACAGAGGAGCTGAACATGAGTTTTAGGAATTGTTCAGGAAGAAATCACGTGTAGTGACGTTGCTTGAACCTGAATCAAATATCTTGTAAAGAAGAGTGTTTGTGAAGAAGATTCCTACAATACTGTCTTTGGTAACTTTGTTCTTGTTTACGTACTGATCTGTTAGCTAGTTCTATCAGTACTTCACCTGATTAAGACTTGTGTTCTGTTGCTAAAGGCCTGTGTTGCTCCCTTAATATTGATTGCGGTTGGACAAACAAAGCCAACTTCTTTGTCAGCAGACACAAGTAGACAAAATATCTTTTCCATGCCAGCTGCAACTTCTTTTGTCGTCAAGAAGCATCCAAGGTTTTCTTATCTTCACAAGGTTTTCTTATTCACACATTTTTTATTTATTTACAATAATTCACTTAGTTGACTTGGGCTACGAAGACGAAGACGAAGACGAAGACCCTGACGACTTGGTCAACGTCTCCTTTCCCTATTTATTCTTCTTACCAATTTACACAAACTCGCCAACTCTCTGCTTCACTCCACTTCTTCCCTCCGTCTCAGATTATTTTGTTTCTTTCTTCTTGAACCCTTAAACAAAATGGCTTCGGCCAACGAAAAAGATGATATTCCCATGCTTCCAATTTCAGACTCATCATCTCGTACCAGAGCTCGTAGCGTTTCCATCTCAACCCCTACTTCCTCCTTTGACAACTCAACTGTGGTTTTAGGCTACACGGGTCCTCTTCGAACTCATCAGAGACATCTTCCTTTAGTTCAAGTAAGTGGTCCTCGTATACCTCTTCTCGCAACCATGAACCTCTCTTTCTTCCTCATCCTTCTACTACTTCTTCTGGTGTCTATACTCAGGTTGAGAGATATCCTTCTGACGTTCTCGAACATAAAAACTCCTCAGACAATGAAAAAGTTTTGAAACACGCGAAATTAGGAATGTGCAATGACCCTTACTGTACCATTTGCCCTTATAATTACAACCATAAGGCAGCTCAAGTTCCACATGCCAGAGTTTCTCCCGATGTTGATTCCACGGTGAGGTTTTTGATTTTTTGTTTACTTCACATTAACAAAAAAATAGCTTCAGGCTCAAGTAATGTTTACTAAAACAGAGTCTTTTTTGTTTTCTTGCTAGCTGTGTGATGGTGCTAAAGCTTGGGCTAGGCGATTTGCTTCGTCTGTTAATGTAATCGTGAATCCTCATAACAAACATGTTAAAAGATGGAGCAAATTTTTTGCCCTTTCATGCGTGTTAGCCATATTTATAGATCCTCTCTTCTTCTTCCTTGTAAAAGTGGACGTGGTATGTTTTTGCCTCTCTTATCTTTTACTTCTCCTATGTTGTTATCTTTCCTTTTTGACCATATCTACCTTTTCTTACTGTAGATACAAAGATGCGTTAGGATTGAACAGCCGATGACAAACGCGTTTGTAGCTGTCAGAAGTGTAACAGATTTTATATTTTTTATGAACATTCTACTTCAGGTATATATTTCGTTGGCTTACATTCTCCATATGTTGGCTTTAATGCTCTCATTTCTTCCATTTCCATATCTATAAAATTATCTTCTTCCAAGCTGAACAAGTGAAAAAATTAGCAAAATTTGATGAGTTTATAAGATAGTAATTTTTTTGAAATCTCTATGTAAGTATATGGTCTCATTAATATCGTGAATTAATAATCATATAAATTTACATACATATATATATATATATATTATGTATTATGTATAATTTTCAAAAATTGAATTTTATGTATAATTTCCATCTCTATAAAACAATTGTTATGTTGTATTTTCAAACTATAATATTATAAAATATGATATTGTTGTGAAGTAATCTTAGTTCAATGGTCAATAGTAAGTTTAATTGTAAAAAGATCATCATACCAAGGGATTTGGCTAATTAGCCAGCCTCTTGTGATCCAATGGCTAACAAAAAAAATGACAATCAATAGTTTAATTATAGACTATTAAAAATATGACAATTGAGATTATTATTCATAAATTTGAAGTTTTGTATGTTATGTGTATAAGTGAATTTATCTTGTCTATATTAAAAATTCAATTCCAAAGTATAATCATCTTTTTGTAAAATTGGCTCAATTCATAATTTTCATAATATTTAACAATTAAAAAATATATCTATAAGATAATATATATTATTATAAATTAATAAAATATCATAGTCTCAACATTGTATTTATAGAGGTTTTACTGTATTGCAGTTCCGAATGGTCTATGTAGCTCCTGAGTCTCGTGTGGTTGGTTTTGGCAAGTTAGTTAGTGATCCGAACAAAATTGCCCTCCATTATGTCCGAGGAAAGTTTTTCCTTGATTTATTCATAGTGATGCCACTTCCACAGGTATCATAATGAATGTTACCGGTGGTTTTAACTAACGGTTATTATTTGAAGATTGTTCATTTACACCTCCCTATTTCTTCCTTTGTTTACAGATAATGATATTATGTATAATACCAAAATACTTGGTTGGCTCTTTCAAGAATAACCATGCGAAACTCCTTTTACGAGCTGCAGCTCTTTTCCAATACATTCCAAAGTTATGTAGACTTCTACCATTTCTTGCTGGACAATCACCAACCGGATTCATATTTGAGTCAACTTGGGCTACTTTTGTCATTAATCTTCTCACCTTCATGCTTGCTGGACATTTTGTTGGCTCTTGCTGGTACCTTTTTGGTCTGCAGGTATATATATAAGTCAGATTGTTTTTTAAGATTCTCTTTAAATATTATATCTATCAAGTGAAATAAAGATTTTTTCTCGTTGTTTTGCTCTTTTCAGAGTGTTAAGAGATGCATGCAGGGTGTAATTTGGAATATTTCTGGGTACGTTGAACCTAAATTTCTTATTGATTGTGCTCATAGAAGTATTGCATCGGAGTCACAACGAGCTCTCTGGAGAGAAAGTCGTAATTTCGATGCTTGCTTCCAAGATGATGGTTTTCCTTATGGAATCTATTCAAAAGCAGCCAAGCTTACCTATCATTCTAGTATCCTCACAAGATACACCTACTCTCTCTTCTGGGGTTTTCAGGTAATTAGATTTTTTTTTTTTTTTTTTTTTTTTTTTTGAGTAAGCAAAACAAAAAAACAAGAAATCAATCCCCTTTCTAATAAAAGGGAAGTACACAACCTTATTTTGGTAGACTTTATAATTTTAATAAATGGTTACAAATAGGTTATACATAAGTTATAAATTAATCCATATATCAATTGTAACAAATAAAATCTTAATTGTAACCGAAAATCTTAAACGAGATATTCCAAATTGATAGTTCATGGATATTCCAAACTTTATTTTGGAAGATCATGTGTATATGATTCCAAATGTCTAGAATCACAATATTGCCAATTTATTTTCCACATATTTTATTGATAAACTACATCAATAAAAAAAGTTATTAAAAGAATAAAAATTTACTCTCAATCATAAAAAAGATATCAAATCTCGCTAATTTAAAAATATTAATAGTGATCTTTGGGATCGTATTAAGAAATTAAAAATTAAACCTTAATGCTATAGTAAGACTCGTGCTAGAACAGGGTAGAAATTCATTTTAATTATATTATAATTTTAGAATAAAATATAATTTATATGATTGATTTTAAAAGTTTTTAAGATCCTAATCTAGCATTAATCGTGATCTTCGGGTCATATTTTATTCTAAAATTATAATGTAAATAAAAAGAATTTCAACCCGTGCTAGAATCATTAACAATATATAACCTACCACATATGTGTCTTTTTTAAGCCATCATATTTAGCATATGATTTTAATTGCATAATGTTTTATCAAAAAAAAACTTTTAAACACAATCACATAAACTATATATTATATAAAAATTATAATAAAATAAAATGAATTTCAACCCGTGCTCTAGCACGGGTCCTAATCTAGTTAGTATTTTACATTGATTGACATATTTGGAACTCTTGATTAATGTCATTTTTATAATTATTATTAATCATTCTCAAAGCAAATCAGCACTCTTGCTGGTAACCAAGTCCCAAGCTACTATCTACCGGAGGTCCTTTTTACTATGGGTATCATCGGATTAGGACTATTGCTTTTCGCACTTCTTATTGGTAATATGCAAAATTTTCTTCAAGCTCTTGGTAAAAGGTAGACAATTAAATATTCCTTATTTACGTCACTGTACATAAGACTAAGTTGATATTTCATTATTTCAAGACATAATAATGGTTGGTCTTCTAAGTATATACTCTGGTGATTATGATTTGTCCATCTAAGGAATTTGGAAATGACACTAAGACAACGTGATGTGGAGCAATGGATGAGCCATAGACGGTTGCCAGATGGTATAAGAAAGTATGTGGACTATACCCCTTTTATATTGATCAGTTTCTGTAGTGTCACTATAAAACTAAGTGAATAGAGTTTGTTCAACATTTTCAGGAGGGTGAGAGAAGCTGAGCAGTTCAACTGGGCTGCTACTAGAGGCGTTAACGAAGAATTGCTCTTTGAGAATATGCCTGATGACCTTCAAACAGATATAAGACGACACCTCTTCCAATTTCTCGAGAAGGTAAACATCAGACCCCAATTCTGTACGTAGTGTTTCAATGAGCTAGCTACTTCTACAATCTAACTGTATATATAGAGACTGCTACTAAAACCAAAGTAATACATAGTTATGATATCACATACTAACCAAGCTAAAAGGGGCCGAGGTAGATTTATTAAAATGTTAATGGGGTTTGCAGGTGAAACTATTTTCTTCACTTGATGAATCAATCATAGATGCTATCCATGAGAGGCTGAAACTGAGGACATACATAAAGGATAGCAAAGTGTTACGAAAAAAAGGTCCAGTTAAGAAAATGGTATTCATAGTGAGAGGTGAGATGCAGAGCATCAATGAGGACAGTTCTGTTCTGACATTATCGGAAGGCGACGTTTGTGGTGAAGAACTCCTCACCTTGTGCACCAAACGCTCCGGTACATATATCCCCTAATTTTGAACCTATTATATGTTCATAAATCTCTAAGATTTGGGTTATAAACTTAAAGAATCATAAAAATTCAGATGACGACACTTAATATGTTTTGATGCATACCTTCAGGTGGGACGACAATAAAGATGCCACCAAAGGGATTGGTAATTAGCAACAGAGATGTTACGTGTATCACAAACGTGGAGGCGTTTTGGCTGAGTGTAGCAGATATTGAAGATCTTGCAAGCTTGTTCTCGAGATTCCCAAGGAGCCATAGAGTCCAAAGAGCCATGAGGAACGATTCTCCCTATTGGACGCTACGCCAGATTCAAGTGGCTAGGAGAAACCGAAGGAGACAGCTTCAGAGAGGATACACTGCTTAGTCTAGCTAGTTACAGCCGTTAGATTTTTGTATCATTAAATAAAGTTGCTTCTTCACTTGAATTCAAAAATTATGATTAGTTAAAATGTGAATTAATGTCGTAAGACCATCTACAATGTGAATTATTGTAAGACCATGTGAATTCTCCAATTGTCAGATGTGGTATATGACAGGCAGAAAGTACATGAAAGTCTCATATGGCTATAGAGAAGATTGTGGAAGGGCGTCTCCGTAAATATTTTGAAGAAGTTTCTCTAATTAATGGAGCAAAATTTTATTGTGAACGATGATATAAACATTAAGGTATGTAGATTTAGCTTATAACACCAAGTTTTGCCGCATGATTATCTCTGCATTGCTTGTCATCGCTTGTTTAATGGAACTTTTGAGTTCCTATTCCACAGACACTGGTGGATAATTTGTCCAAGGAGGGTTCACCTGTGATTGTTGTATTGTAAGAGTGATTCATGTAGGTATGACATAATGAAAAGAGGAGAAATGTCATCTTTCACAAGAAAAATAAAGATCCAGCCAGAGTCAGAGAGAGAGGTTTAAAAAGCATATCAAATTAAGAAGTCCAAAGGCTAATAAAGTTTGGAGACTCGGAAAAGCTTGGTAGCTCAAATTACTCATGTTTCTTGGATGGCTTGGAGATCCTCTTACGTTTACCACCCGGTATAGTTTCTTCCATTATTTTTGGGGCTGTGAAAGTAAACTCTTCAAGCGGTGTATCCTTGAAATCTGGATTTGCATCAATGAAGGCTGCAAGTTCATTGAGAGTCCTCATCCTCTTCCCTGTCGGAGTGACGTAGTACACATCCACTCTCGAGTTGTCCTTCCTCAAAACTATCTTCCTTTCGAACCCTGTTGGTGTCTTTGCCACGCCAGGCTTGTCCACGACCCATATTCTAGTGGAGTCATATTCTAGCTCTGCATCATCAAGACATGACACACCTTCAATCGTATTGCACACAAACTCTTCTTCTTTTACTCTCATTCTAATCTCCTCAAAAACTTCCCGAGTATATATTTTTCTCCATTTGAAGCACCATCCACACTGTACAGCAAACGTATCTATCAACCCCTCAGGAGTACCAGATCTTGTCTGCACAAGAAATTTTGAATCTCAGTCAAAAGGGCATTTGTGAAACTAATCCAACATTAATGTTGATTACATATAATTAACTTAATCAATCAGCCAAGATCTGGCACATCCAAAAAAAAAAGTTTTGTACCTTTTAAGTCTACATCAAATGATTCACTAATAAGGTCTTAATCCACCTACCCAAGTATATAGTTCACAAGATTTTTATGTTCGAAACGGAATTACTTGAAACCACATTAGACCAGGAACATAGTTTTAGAACACTGAAATCCACAGATGGTGACAGATAAAAAAACCACAGAGTAATGTGTAGTAGAGTAGTGTAGTTGTTTTACCTTGGTAGTGGTTGATTGATTGGGTCTCCTCTGCTCGTCGTCCATCCTCACTTCTTTAGTTTTTTTCGATAAAGCATATAGATATGAGATTGAAGGTGGCTTGATGATGGATGATAATAGCCATCCACACACTTGCTTTAGGTTTTTTTTTTGTTTAACAGTAACAGGTTGTGTAGTTAGAGTGTGACAGACCACTCTAAGCTTAACACGTTAGCCGCAAATGGGCTGAAAATAGTAGAAAAGATATAATAAATGAGCTAAAAACTGTATAAACGATATAATAAATGGGCTGAAAACAGTATACACGATATAATAAATGGACTGAAAACAGTATAAACGGTATAATAAATGGACCTTGGCTCATGCCAATGATAGAGAATTTAGCACTTAGACATACTTTTACAAAATCTAATTGCACATACACAACTTTTTTTGTAATGACTCAAACACTTTCTAGGTAAATGCAGAGTTTTTTGGTTCTTACATGAATACATTGTTTTTTTGATTGTAGTGGTCACTTGGACAGACAAACGATGGATCTCATATTAAGTTTGATAATGTCTCACTTAAAAACTATTTCCAAACAGAGTTTATTTTCTTCTAATTTAGTTTTGTTTTTCTCTATGGGCGACAACTTCATTGTAACAAAAGCAATGTTTAAAAGGCCGTTAAACAAAATGTCCACTGAGTACTAAAATATTTTAAAAATCATTTTATTAAAAAGTCTCACAGATGTATGGTTCAACTAAACATATTGACCATATAAATCTATGTTGTCACTATTTGGTTTGGTGGATATACTTAGATGTTTATTAAAATGTTTGTTAAAAATTAAAACAATATTACTTTTAGGTAAATAATGATAAATAAAGTTTATTTGTTCAAGTATAAAGACAAAAAACCGGTTAGCCTTACCGACTGTCCAGATCAACGGTCATGATCAATGTAGTTTTAATACTCTCTTTGTTTCAAAATATAAAATGTTTTAAGTAAAATTAGATTAAGAAAAATCTAATTTTAAAAAGTTCAACCAATCATAAATAAGACTACATAATATATATTTTTAAACTAATCTAAAAGTTGAAAACATTCTATATTATAAAACAAAATAATTTCTCTAAAACATCCTATATTATGAAACCGAGGGAGTATTACGGTTAACATCATCAAGCTATATTGAATTTCAATACATCGAAAACACCTAATAAACCCCAGTTCTCTTCTTCTACATTCAGATTTTCCAAAAACGCAAAACTTTTCTGATTCTCTCGAAATCACTCTTCTTCACTCCCTCTCTCGCTCTGTTCACTTGCTCTTGGGGTCAATCATGGTATCAGAGATGAAGACGACGAAACGACCAATGGTTAAAGTCTCAAATGTTCCTCAAACCATAGTCGCCGACAAACTCCTCCGCTTTCTCGAGCTCCACCTTGGCGAAGACACAATATACACTCTCAAAATCCCAACAACTCGTGAGAATTAGAAGCCAAGAGACTTTGCTCGAAGACAATTCAGTACCCTTGAAGTCAAATCTCGAGCCCAGCTTCTCTCTTCACAAAGCTCCTTTTCAAAACCCATAACCTAAGACTCTCCAAAACTTACGATGACATCAACATTGCCATGTAGATCCACGGAGTAGGATAGAAGACGTCGTTTTAACTGTTGGGTTCCCTGAGTCTAATGAAGAGAGGTTAATGCCCTAGAAATATGGGGAGGCGTGAGGTGTTGGGTTTTGGAAGAGAAGAGGTGAGTTGAGTTTTGGGTTTGGGAATGTGGTGAATGTTATAAGCTTGAAGTTAGGTTTGAGGATATTGTTAAAACTCTTGGCTGCTGTGTTAATGGTGAAGCTTCTGAGATTAATGCATTTCTTCTTAGGGTAAAAAAAAAATGCTTCTTCAGGTAGTTCTGATCCATCATATATTGTGGCTCCCTCGATGCAGCCGGGTCAGGGACCTTGTTGTTAGATAGACGGCTTTTGGAAAGCATCTGATCCCAACTCAGGTTTGGGTTGGTGGTGTGGTAATGGTGGTGCTCAGACCTTTTTGTTGGGTTTAGATGTCTTTGACGAAGCCCTTCACCGCTCTACGCAGAGCTGGAGGCTCTACTTTAGATTAGGGAGTGTCTCCTTGCAAATGGAGTTGTCTGTTAGTGTTTTGAGACAGACCGTGCAGAACTAGTAGCGATGATTCAAGCTCCTGAGGATTGGCCCGCCTTTTCTAATATCCTAGATGATTTCCACCTTCTGTGGGCCGCCTTTCCTCTCTTTTCCTTGTCCAAGTTACCTCGCTTGTCAAATTTGAAGGCGGATTGTCTTGCTCAGTTTTCTAGATCTTTAATTTCTACAGTTTTTTTTTGTAATTTCTTTTCCTCTAGTTTGGGCTAACAACCTTGGAGTTCTTTTCTAATTAGTATTTGATTAGAAAAGGTCTACATCGACGGAGACAAGTTTTTTGTTAGTTGGGATGAGAAGCTTATACCAAGCTAAATGGACCCTCGAATGGACTACGCGGGAAGCAGACCTCGTCTAATGGATCATGATGTCACCTTAGAGGTTAGTTTCTTGGAAAGGCTATGATGATGTGAAAAGTTTTATAAATTCCTAATCTTTGGAGAAATTAGCTGATTCTCTTTCTTTCACTCTGCTTTGTTAGGATTTCCACAAATTCTCTGTGGACTATATGATAAGCGACACGCTGGGAGTGATCTCAACTGCACATTTGGTTGATGCAGATCGTGACCCAGAAAAAGCAAGGAGCCATAAGTGTCTAGAGTTAGCACATCTTCACTCCAGGGCTGTTGATTTTGCCAAAACTAGAGCTCCAGCGGAGATGCCTTATGCCTTAAAGCCCAGAGTTCCCTGATTTCCTGGAACGGTTTGAGAAACCAACATATATATATCGAGTCTTTGTTTGGGAAACTATACCGTGCTGTGAAAAGCTCGTTAGCACAGAGAAAGCCAGAAGCTGAGAGCGAGGACAAGATGGGTTATAATTATGATGCAACACTTGAAAAAGCTGGTTTTGAGAGCTTTTTGGAGATAGCGAAAGCCCACAGAGACATGTATGCTGAGAAACTGACCTCGTTGATGATATACTACGGAGCTGTAAACGAAGAAGAGATCCTCATAGGCATTTTGAAAACCAAGGAGATGTATCTGGCGAGAGATAACCGGAGGTATGTTGATATGAAGGATAGGATCACGTTGAAGGTATGAGTGTATGGTGACATTTTACTAGAGATAAAGGCTGAAAATGCACAGAGCGTTGAAGACCAAATAAGTGGACTTGTATCCATTTGATTACCCTATCCTATTGGAGCCTGCCTCCATTTTGAGTGGTCCACTTACTGAAGATTCTCTTCCTGGATCACAAGTCCCATTAACACAGTCCGGCCCAACTGCCCCTTCTGGTCCATGTGATAGATGGTCTTCTTCTTCGTCTTCCATGGATCTCGTTGAGCCACTGAATCCGCCTCCTTTACCTGACTCCGCGACTCTACCGACTCCTTCGCCGGATTCTGCATTACCAGCCTCGACTTATGCTGGTCCTGCTCTGGTTCCCGATGCACCTTCTCGCCAACCAAACGATCAAAACCACCTGCTCCTGTTTCTTTGGATCCGCCTCCTCCTCGCCAAAGTACATGGCCTCGAGAAGCCCCATCTCGCCTCAAGGATTATGTTGTTAATTCTGCCTCTTGTGAATCGGAAGCCTCCACATTCGCTCCAGTACGTTATCCGATGTCTCATCATGATCCTAAGAAACATTTTAGTGCTTCTCATGTTGCGTATATGGCTGCGGTGGCTGCAACTGTCGAACCTAAATCATATCGAGAGGCAGTTGCTGATAAACGATGGAATAAGGCAATGACATCTAAAATCGATGCACAAGAGGAAAACGGTACTTGGACTATCGAAGATCTTCCCCCAGGGAAACGAGCGATCGGTTGCCAATGGGTCTACAAGGTCAAACATCACTCTGATGGGACTGTGGAACGCTATAAGGCGAGATTGGTGGCACTCGGTAACAAGCAGAAGGAAGGTGAGGACTATGGAGACACCTTTGCTCCAGTGGCTAAGATGGCCACGGTCCGTACATTTCTCGAGGTTGCTTCCAAACGATGATGGGAAATCCATCGAATGGATGTTCACAATGCATTTTTGCACGGCGATCTTTGCAAAAAAGTCTATATGAAATTGCCTCCAGGGTTCTCTGCTGCTCACCCTAACAAGGTATGTCGACTTCGCAAAGCTTTGTATGGTTTAAAGCAAGCTCCTCGATGCTGGTTTGAAAATTTGACAACTGCTTTGAAGCGTTATGGTTTTAAATAGTCTCTATCCGATTACTCTCTGTTCACATTGATTCGAGGTGCAGTTCGCATCAACATCTTGATTTATGTCAATGACTTGATAATTTTGGGAAGTTCACCAAAGGCGACTCAAGATTTCAAGGACTACTTAGCTTCTTGTTTTCACATGAAGGACTTGGGTCCTCTAAAGTATTTTTTGGGAATTGAGGTAGCAAGAAATTCCAAAGGCATTTACATCTGTCAGCGCAAATATGCGTTAGACATAATCTCTGAAACTGGTTTGTTTGGGGCACAACAAGCGACGTTCCCGTTGGAGCAAACGCATTCACTGATGGTGTCTACTTCTCCTATTCTTCCTGACCCGAAACGCTACCGTCGTCTCATTGGTCGTTTGATTTACTTGGTGGTCACTCGACCAGATCTTGCGTTTTATGTGCATATGTTAGCCCGGTTTATGCAACAGCCTCGTTCAGATCATTGGGAGGCTGCATTACGTCTTGTTCGCTATCTCAAGTCCGATCCTGGTCAGGGGGTTCTGCTTCGTAGCACAGGTGATTTTCAAATCACGGGCTGGTGAGATTCTGATTATGCAACTTGTTCTCTCACTCGTCGTTCGGTTACTGGTTACATTGTTCAGCTCGGCGACTCTCCCATTTCCTGGAAAACTCGCAAACAAGAGACAGTCAGCAAGTCATCTGCAGAAGCAGAGTATCGGGCCTTGTCATTTCTCACTTCAGAACTCTTGTGGCTCAACCAGTTGTTGCTTACACTAGGGTTCGTCATGATCAACCAATGCTCGTACGCTGTGATAGTCAGTCCGCCATCCATATTGCCACAAACCCGGTTTTTCATGAACGGACTAAACACATTGAGATACACTGTCATTTTGTTTGTGACGAGCTTCTTCGTGGTGTCATTGCTCTTCGTCATGTTGACACTACACTACAACTCACATATATTTTTACAAAACCTTTGGGTCGGGATAGCTTTGCTTCATTTCGTATCAAGTTAGGCATACAAAACTTGTATGCTCCAATTTGAGGGAGTATTGGAGCCTTGGTGATCAAGTCATGTGGTCAACATATCAATCCCGTGATATCAGCATAGTTATACAAGTTTCCATTTGTGTACATATATGATTTGAGATCTGTTCTCTGATGTATATATGATTGTAAATCATCTCTTAGTGAATAGACAGAATTCTTCGGATCATTGAATTATTCATATCTCTATCTATCTATCACTCGTTTCTCTAGCTAGTATAATTGCTAGATAAAAAACAACTGAGACCATAACAGAACGTCGCTTGTATATGCTGCGACACTCAAAATTATCTCTATTAGCAAAGACTAATGACTAATTATATTATGTGTCATTTTGTTATTTCGAATGTGAAATTACTAAAATGGGTGATTACCATGATTTATTGGACAAAATTATTATTGATCGATTCTTGTGGATGTAATCTAACTACGGCACAAGTAATAGTACAAATCTCCCTGACTATCTTAATAGACGGAAGCTGCTTTGTTCAATAGAACAAGACTCATAAATAACCGGGCATGTTTTCAGTAAAGTAAACTGTACAGAAGAGGCCAAGACAGTAAGGAGTTCGAGGAAGCCAAAATCGACAATATGCAAGATTCATGCTCATCATACAAATAATGTATGTAAAGGAAAACTCATAGTCATCAAGATGAATATGAATTAAATTTACGACACCGTGGAATCTGCTTACGTAGAGGCACAATTTTGTAAATTAGGATCAAGAGAAATTAATGTACATATATAGATCACGTGGTGCGTGTCTGCGTGACATATGTAATATGTTTCTTGTAAGGTCATGATGTACTATTGTCATACTTTTTACATAACATTAACATGGAGTTAATAATTGATTAGAATAAGAAGTCAAACCATAATCAAACATACCAGAAACTAGACTCAGTTTTTTATTTGGTCTTTCTCAACTATGAAAACTAGACTAAACGGTCCTAGCTGGTCCACATCACTACCACCAACGTGGCAACACAATCCATAAAAACAAATGTCGTGCTCTCTTATGGGCCTTACCATTTGTGTGGGTTTTGTAGCTCTCAAATCACACTTGAAAGAGATGCTGAACTTCAACTAGAAACTTTTTCTCCCTTTCTGAAATTAATACTGACAATGATCGAAATCCCGATAACTTTTATCCAATATTCTATGATAAATCACAATGATACGATGAGATTTTTTGGTTGGCATTTCGGAAAAAGTAATCGTGATCATTAATCTTGCAAGGTTTTTAAAAGTCTAAAAACTATGTAAGAGACTACTAACATAAAGAAAATAAAAGGCAAAGAAAACAATTGAAGTGCATGGGAATGACACGAGAAGTGTACGTGAAGAGTGATAACGTTCAATAAATTTGTGAGTGGGATAGATATAAGATTCTATCTATCTAGTAGTATAGTATTTATTACGCACTGCAAAATTTCATGAGACCTATATTGTCCTAGTCATCCTCTACACAGTACGCATGTCTTGTTTACCAGTTTTTTTACGTTTATGATTTCTACATCATCATTTGTTGTTAAAAAAAAAAAAGATTTCTACCTCATCATTGTATTTTATTAAACTATTGTGGTGAATGTCCACGGACTTGAACGGTTCGATCTTGATTTGGCCTTCTAATTTTATTTATTTCTATTTTTATTTTTTGCAGGTCTGTTTTACTTGACTCGACTTGTGTATCACTCATGCATAACCCTGCAAGTTCGATTAACCGAAACCGAAACGAAACAGTTTTTACTGATCTTAGTTTTTCCGGTTTTAGAAAAGAGTCAAAAACTAACAAATAATAGGTTCAGTTTCCTATTTATTTTTAAAATCGAATCTTAAACCAAAAATGATTCAAAATTTTGTCGAATTGAACTAATTAATTGTTATACCCATTTTGAAGTTTGAACTAAAAACCAAAAAATCTAGTTTTGTTTGGTTCGGACAAAACCCGCAGGTCTACCTCGTTGGTATTCATAGTATTACTAAATATTAAAATTGTTGGATTAAGTTTGAAGAAAGCTTGATAGAGAAGAAGAAATTATCCTAATAAGAGATTAGGAAATTGTCCTAAAGAGAAAAGGAAGTTTGCTTAGAGTTTTTCTTATATAAGGAGATGCAAGCCTGTTGCATAACTTATGAGTTTAAGAGAGTTGTTCTGAGAGATTGGGATTGTGGTTGAGAGCTTAAGTTTTTGAGAGAGTTTTCTTAAGCTAAGTTTAATAAAAAGAGGAATACTTTATTAAGTCTTTGTGTTCTTAATCTAAACAACTTTATTTGGTATCAGAGCAAGAACGATGTCGGAAGAAGGAGCTATTGTGGTAGCCAAACCTAAAGACGGTGGAGGAGCGGCTTCCATCACCTGTCCGATGTTAACAAGCACAAACTACACGTTTTGGGCAATGAGGATGAGATCTATACTTAGAATTAACAAAGTATGGGAAACAATTGATGCAGTTGAGATAGAAGATGAGGAGAAAAACGATCTGGCGATAGCACTGTTGTTTGAATCTATACCCGAGAATCTTGTTCTTCAAGTAGGTGAGCTAGATGCGGCTAAGAAGGTGTGGGATGCTATCAAAAGTCAACATGTAGGAGCTGAGCGAGTTAGGGATGCTAGGTTACAAACCTTGATGAGCAACTTTGACAAACTAAAGATGAAAGACTCAGAGAACATCGATGAGTTTGTCAAACGGATGACAGAGATATCTTCAAAATCCAAGGCCTTGGGAACCAACATCGAAGGATCCAAGATGGTGAAAAAATTCCTAAAGTGTCTGCCTCGAAAGAAATACATTCAGATAGTGGCCTCTCTAGAACAAGTTCTAGATCTTAATAATACAAGTTTTGAAGACATTGTTGGGCGCCTAAAAGCTTATGAAGAGAGAATTCTTGAAGATGAAGACTCACAAGAACAACAAGAGGAACAAACCAAGCTAATGTATGCTAATTCTGATGGTCCAACAAATTCTTCGAATTCTTCTAACCAACAAGAGTTCAGTGGGAACTATAATGGAAATTACAGAGGAAGAGGAAGAGGAGGCAGATTTATGAACCGAGGAAGAGGTCGTGGAAGATATGGAGGTAGGGGTATCGATTTCTCTCAAGTCACATGCTTCAGATGTGATAAATTAGGTCACTTTGCAAGTCACTGCCCAGATAAGATTCTAAAATTGCAGGAAGCGCAAGAAACAGAGAAAGGAACAGAGGAAGCTGATGAACTTATGCTGAATGAGGTTGTTTTTCTAAATGAAAAACATTGTGTGCCCAGCAAATTTGAGACAAGTGCT
This sequence comes from Camelina hispida, assembly GCA_023657505.1. Lineage (NCBI taxonomy): Eukaryota > Viridiplantae > Streptophyta > Magnoliopsida > Brassicales > Brassicaceae > Camelina > Camelina hispida. Next base: position 8,477,966 of record CP094636.1, on the reverse strand, counting down.
GATAAAGAAGATATCTGGTACTTAGATAATGGTGCAAGCAACCATATGACTGGTGACAAGAGGTATTTTGATTCACTTGATTCAACGATCACTGGAAAAGTAAGGTTTGGGGATGATTCTCGGATTGATATTAAAGGCAAAGGCACAATTGCTTTTATCGACTCGAAAGGGAAAGCAAGAAAGATGACTGATGTTTACTACATTCCTGGTTTGAGAAGCAACATTGTGAGTCTTGGTCAAGCAACAGAGGCTGGCTGTGACATTAGATTGAAAGAGGGTCACTTAACAATGTTAGATAGAGATGGAAAACTTCTTGCTAAAGTTGAGAGATCTCCAAACAGGTTATACAAGGTTAGAATGGGCTTAAAAGAGAATGTTTCTTGTCACTTGTCAGACGCTAGAGAGTCAGATAGATGGCACGCAAGACTGGGACACGTGAATTTCGCAACCCTAAACTCCATGATTGAGAAGAAGTTAGTCTATGGAGCTCCAACTAAAACACTTGAGAAAAGCTCTGCAGCTCATGTTTGCTTGGAAAACAGACTCGGCGAGTTTTCCCACAAGCTACCTCCTATCGAGCAACTAAGAAACTTGAGTTGATACATGGTGATCTCTGTGGTCCCATTACACCAAGCACAAGAGCTGGAAACAGGTATATATTTGTTCTCATAGATGATTACTCTAGATATATGTGGACTGTTTTGCTTAGAGAGAAGGGAGAAGCTTTTGAGAAATTCAGAAATTTTAAAGCTTTGGTAGAAAAAGAAGCAGAAGAGAAGATACTAACTTTGAGAACAGACAGAGGTGGAGAGTTTGTGTCACATGAGTTCAATGAGTTTTGTGAAAGGAATGGAATTAAAAGGCATCTCACAGCTCCTTACACCCCACAACAAAACGGAGTAGTGGATAGAAGGAATAGAACTCTTATGGAGATGGCAAGAAGTATTTTAAAACATATGAGTATTCCAAACTATATGTGGGGAGAAGCTGTTAGACATTCAACTTATGTCTTGAATAGAGTTGCGACTAGAGCTCTAAAGGATAAGACTCCATATGAGTTTTTCAGAGACACTAAGCCTAACATAGCACACATACGTGTTTTTGGATGCCTTAGTTTTGCAAAGATAGACACACCACACTTGAAGAAACTCGATGATAGGACAAGAATGCTAGTTCATCTCGGCACAGAACCAGGCTCCAAGGCCTACCGCTTGCTTGATCCTAAGACAAAGAAAATCATTGTGAGCAGAGATGTTGTTTTTGATGAAACAAAAGGGTGGAATTGGCATGTAAACGACGATGAGGGAGATAACAGTGGAAGCTTCAGGATCTTGCTTGGTGGTTTTGGAAACCATGGAATTCAAGAGAATAATGAAATTTCTGAGACACAACAGTCAATTGAGGACAGAGAAGTGATAGAGGTTTATGCAGAAAACGAAGAAACAGAGGAGATTGATGAGCCGAGAGGAATAGCAGACGCTTCTCAAGTTGTGTTAAGGAAATCTACAAGAGAAAAACACGTGCCTAAGTATCTAGAAGATTACATGTTACTTGCTGAAGAGGAAGGAGAAATATTATTATTATCTCTGGACAACGAACCAAGAAACTTTGCAGAGGCAAGTGAATCAAAAGAATGGATACAAGCTTGTGAAGAAGAAGTAAGCTCCATTGAAAGGCTTAAGACATGGGATCTTGTAGATTTACCAGTTGGATCAATGCCAATCGGACTTAAATGGGTTTTTAAGCTCAAAAGAAACTCAGATGGGAGCATTAACAAGTATAAAGCAAGAATTGTTGCAAAGAGATATGTGCAACAATATGGTGTGGATTTTGAGGAAGTCTTTGCTCCTGTGGCAAGAATTGAAACAATAAGACTTCTTATTGATCTTGCTGCTGCTTATGGTTGGGAGATTCACCATTTAGATGTTAAAACGGCGTTTCTCCATGGTGAATTAAAGGAGACAGTTTATGTTCTGCAACAGAAGGTTTTGAGAAAGCTGGAAACGAAAACAAAGTCTACAAGCTTAACAAGGCACTCTATAGGTTAAGACAAGCTCCACGAGCCTGGAACAACAAGCTGAATCGAATTCTTCTAGAGCTCAAATTCATCAAGTGCTCAAAAGAACCATCAGTATATAGAAAGGAGATCGGGAAAGAGCTACGGTTACTGGTGTCTATGTTGATGATTTGTTTGTAACAGGAACAAATCTAGCCTGCATTAGTGAATTTAAGAAGGAGATGTCATCAAAATTCGAGATGAGTGATTTGGGAAAGCTGACATACTACTTAGGGATTGAGGTGATTCAACATCAAGGAGGAATAAGCTTGAATCAGAGTCGGTATGCTCAGAAAATACTTAAAGATGCTAATTTGATCGACTGCAATCATGTGCAAACACCAATGGAGATGGGATTAAATCTGTCAAAAGCTGAAAACGAGAAAGAGATAGATGCAACAAGTTATAGAAAGAATGTTGGCTGCCTGCGATACTTGTTGCACACAAGACCAGATTTGAGTTTTTGTGTTGGTATACTTAGCAGGTACATCAAAGTCCAAGAGAATCCCATGGAGTTGCAATGAAGCAGTGCTTAAGGTATCTTAAGGGAACTACATCACTCGGATTAAATTTTGGAAGAACAAGCCTACCAAGACTCATAGGTTACAGTGATAGCAGACATAACATTGATCTAAATAATGGAAAGTCTACTGCTGGACATATCTTCTACCTCGGACAGAGCCCAATAACTTGGTGTTCATACAAGCAAGATGTTGTTGCACTGTCCTCTTGTGAGGCAGAGTTTATGGCCGGTACAGAAGCAGCAAAACAGGCAATTTGGCTGCAGGAGTTGCTAAGTGAGATCACTGGAGAACTTGAGAAGAAGGTGATGATACGCATTGACAATCAGTCCGCAATCGCTTTGACAAAGAACCCTGTGTTTCATGGAAGAAGCAAACACATACATCGAAAGTACCATTTCATTAGAGAGTGTGTAGAGAATGGTCAAATAGAAGTTGAGCATGTTCCCGGAAATGAGCAAAAGGCGGACATACTAACAAAAGCACTTGGAAGGATTAAGTTTAAAGAGATGAGAGATCTCATTGGTGTTCAAGATTGCAAGAAGGAAGTGTTCAAGCTTAAAGGAGAGAATGTTGGATTAAGCTTGATAGAGAGAGGAAATTATCCTAATAAGAGATTAGGAAATTGTCCTAAAGAGAAAAGGAAGTTTGCTTAGAGTTTTTCTTATATAAGGAGATGCAAGCCTGTTGCATAACTTATGAGTTTAAGAGAGTTGTTCTGAGAGATTGAGATTGTGGTTGAGAGCTTAAGTTTTTGAGAGAGTTTTCTTAAGCTAAGTTTAATAAAGAGAGGAATACTTTATTAAGTCTTTGTGTTCTTAATCTAAACAACTTTAAAAATATTGTTATAAATCTTACTTACAATTCTATGAAAATACTGAAAGCTGTCAAATGGAAAGAAAACAAAAGTTACCAATATACATACTCTATACGACATTTCAGTATTTCACATGTATATAGACAAAAACGGAAAGAAATAAAGTTATGTAAGAGTTAAAAGAAGCAAGTTAATATATGACTTTCTTAAAGTTCAAGAACACATGGTATGAATCAAATTCATTGTTTTGGTTTAGAGTTTAGACACTTGCCAAGATTCGATTCTCTCCCCACGTGTAATTCTCTATATCTCCAAATGTTAGAACAATATTGGGTTTGATTGGTAACCAAAAACAAAGCAGTATAAGTGTACGGTTTTGATTTTTACCAATCACAAAACTTTACTAAACACTTTATTAAAAACTTTCTTTCTCCATTTTTTTCTTTTACCGCTATTACTCTCTTCTTTACAGGTTTCATTATTCAGACCCATTATGGATTTGTCGTTTGCTATTTGCCAAATTAAAACATACTACTAATCATACTATATATAACGTTAAGTATAACAAAAATTAACAAAAGCTTTTCACTGATTCCTCGTCACGTGAGAGACAACACGTGATTCGTCCAAAAGACCAAAAGAAGAAAGTAAAAGTAAGTAAAGCGTGAGATTCACCATTAGAAGATTGGTAACATTAAAACGTCTGTGAGTTAACATTGTTTTGATTTGACTCATGCGTGCGTTGCGTGCGTGGCTTCACGCCGTTAACTCACAGACGTTTATTACTTAACCTTAAAAATTCACCATTAAAGTTAAAATTTTGAATTTATATAGTATATAACAAATTCTCAGTATAAAAAAAACAAAATCGTCGATATTTTATATCTTCCGCCGGTAACAAAACTTCACCTAACGCCGTTTAACGGCCGGTGTTTTTTTAACGTCTGTTATTCTTTAAACAGCTAAGAGAGGATCCGACCCGAATAAATCCCCAATATCTTGAAAATGGTCCTCCACGTGCCAGCTAGAGAATCCAGACCCATACCCTAACCCGGATCCAAACCCGAATCCGAAACTCATATCTTCGAAAAGATCACCCCCGAATAAATCTCCGCCGTAAGAATCAGTCATCGACGTCGGAAATCCAAAAACGTCGTCATTTGAGAACAAAGACTCAGAAAAATCCGTAAACGTACCCGAAAGAGTACTCAGCGGCTCATCTTTCACCTCAACCGTCGCCGATACACCAAAAAACTCCTTCTTAACCGCCGTAGACTCGCCGGAGAACGGAGACCGTAAAACAGAAACCGGAGAACCAAGACATTCTCCTCCGCCAATGATAGAACCAGACGTTTCTTCAGCCACCGTCGAAGCTTCTTCAGTGTTCTCCGTTACCGGATCAGGAGGAGGAGGAGGGAAGTTGAGGAGGGCGTCAGGACCACGTAGCTGAATAGCTGCGTTATCGTACACAACGGCGGCCTCCTCCGCGGTGCTGAAAGTACCTAACCAAACCCGAACACGTCTACTCGGATCTCTGATCTCCGCCGCCCATTTCCCCCACGGTCTTTGTCTCACTCCACGAAACTTTCTCGTTGCCGCCGGAGTAACAACCACCGCCGGAGAAGCAGTCCTCTTTCTCTTCTTCTTCGTTATCATCGACTTGTCTTTATCATCAGAAGAAACAGATTCAAGAACCACTTCATTCACGTACTTCTTGACACGACGTCGTTTCTTTGATATCGCTTGGAAACTTTGTTCTTCGTCTTCGTCGCTTGATGAATCTGTAGCGTAAGGATCCGTTACAGAGATACGTAAGATTCTTGGTTGTGTTACGATGTTCTTGAGTTTCTTCTCTGTCTCCATTTTTAAAACTCGCTCTCTCTCTTTCTTGTAATAGTATTGTATTAACTTATGTGTTTCTTTGTTCGTGTGCTTATTTATATATATAAATAAAAATTCAGGAAAAGTAAAGAGAAAACAAAGAAAGGAATAAAGAAAGAGATTGATGCTTTGTAAACACAAGAAAATTTTCCGGAAAGTTGAAATAAAGAAGAGAGCTTTTTTGTTTTGGAGATATGCTTATGGAATCAGAGTTTGGTGATTTAAGCAAAAGAGGGAGATGCTTTTTTTCTTGTTTAGGGATGATTTTTTTTTTTTTTTTTTGTAAAGAAAATATTCCTGGGAAAATTTTATGCAGAGAAAAGAAAAAGTTTTATAATGATGGAGAGTGAGTGACAAAAGAAGAAGAAGAAGAAGAAGCAGAGCACATGTAACAAGTGAGAAAAGAGAGACTCTGAAGAGAGCAGAGTCTTTTATAGGATCTTGAAACGGCGGTTGCGGCGTTTTACTATCCTGTTTTTTTTTTTTTTTTTTTTTTGTCATTAGTGAGAAAAATTGTTTTAAAAAGTTGAAAAATTAATAACATTAAAGAACACGGGAAAAACGGTTTTTAGTCTTATCTTTGACCATAAAAATTTAATATCAGTAAATTGTGTTACTCAAAATTTATTAGCTTAGCACTAATTAAGGGGTGTGGTTAATTGCTGTAAATTAAATTTCTTAAAACCTTCCTCAAAAGGGTGTTTTGGTCAAACCTAGATCAAATATTAAGACCGTTGCGGTGTGTAGACTGCAGCAGTCTCAAGTCTTTTTCTACAGCAGGGTCCTGACGTGGCAGAGAGACGACAACATAGGATGTTACGTCAAAAAAACAAAAACATAATCTCCCATTCGACTTGTGTGTCTTTTTTTCACTTTTTGTTTTTGTTTTGTTGTATCATGGTATTAATTGAATTTCTCTTGTTTTCGACATGGACATTAATTTAAAAAAAATTGTTTATTATTAAAGTTTATATTTGTCCTTTTTAAAATACTTTTTGTTAGGAAAAAAACTCTCTCTTTTTCACTGCATATTTTCACGTGAGTGTTAAACCAGAGAAAAACAAAGTGCCTTTAATTTTTTTGGTTCTTTTAACGTGGAGAGTGTTTGGCTTTTTTCAAGAAAAAAGATAAAACTGTAATTACATTTTTTCTACAAACAAAATATAATGCTGAAAAACAGAGATTCGACATATATCTCTATATGAAATGAAATTTTGAATTCGACAAGCCACCAATATAGTTCAGAATCAAAGTTATTATAGTATAAAATAAAATGAAAATCCTGCCAACTAATTTAATTGGGAAAAATAAAAATAAAAACTGTGATTTATTTGCAAATATACCATGATTTAATAATCAATCTCTAATCAAATCAAAAACTGTAATATATAAATTAGTGGAGTTAAAATATATATTATCGATTATATAAACTAAGTTGTCTCCTTTTTATTAGGAGTGCTTGTTTTATGAGAATGAAGAGTATTTAGAGACTGCTTGGGTGGGACTGGTAAAAATGTGTTATGATTGATGTAAAGATGTAGCTCATAGTTAGCTAAAAAAATGTTACTAATCATAACTTGTTTAAAATCTATTGTGTTTTGTTGGATTATGGTTGGTCTACAAATATGACGTCTCATTCCTTTTATGAAATTGTTTTTTTTTTTTTTTTTTTTTTTGGTCAACTGATTTTAGATTGATATATAAAGATTAGATTACAAACTTAGATAAAAACACTTCCCCTGACTTGAGAAAAGTCAGCCAAAAAATATCTAAAGGGCACCTCAAACAACTAGGCCCACTTAACTGATCTACCCTGAAGATATATATAAGAACATAGACTTTACAAAAAGAATTTCTCCTTCTAAGAACCGAAACCACTTGCAGACCCAAAACAAAACTCAAACAGAGGATATAGCCAGACCGGACACCCCATAGCTACATAGGATTGTACCAAACCTTGACTTAAAACACTTTGAGCAATGAGATTAGCTCCTCTATTTGCTGCAACTCCATCAAACACCAACAACCAGTCGACTATATGAAACAAAACCTCCAGAATTTCTGATGATTGCAGACTGAAAGATGGCCAAGCCTGCGGTCTGTTGATAATTCCCACCAAAAAGATATCATCCACTGCAAACACAATCTTATTCAGATTGTGACTTTTCATACTCTCAACCGCCCACACAATAGCCACCACCTGAGCTTCCAAACTGCTTCTGATATTAGAGAAGGATCTCCTGCTATGGAGAAGGACCATCCCTTTCTCATCTCTTACCACCCAAGCTGCTCCCACCAAAAACTTCTTTTTCGACCAAACCAAACCTATATTACATTTAACCCACTCTTTTTGGGGAGGTTTCCATGTAGCCGTTACCGAGACCCTCAGAGAAGTAGAAATTGGTCCCCCTTCTGCCATTGTAGTTATCCTTTCACCTTCAACCACCTGCGCCGCAAACCAATCCTCCACATCTTTCTTTACTTTCTGCATAGTATCTAGAGGAGAGAACCTTTTACCTTCAAAAAAGAAAAGATTCCTGTTCTTCCAAATTCTCCAAATAATCCACGGAAAGCTTCTTCTAACTTCAACAGACCACTTTCTATTATCTCTATTATTCAAGAGATAGTAGATAATAGAAAAAACCGAACCTTGATCCATTCCAAACTCAGGAGCAGGAAGATCCGACAATGCCCAGATTTGTCTCGCAAAAGAACAACCAAAAAGAACATGATGAATGGACTCCCCCTCAAAACCACATGTTTGACAACGGATGTCAACCTTCATTCTTCTACACGATAGAAGCTCCATAACCAGAATCGCCCCACTGAGAATTTTCCACATAAAAACTTTGATCTTGGGTTCGGTTTTCAATTTCCAAACCTGAATCTTGAGTTCGTTTAGTGAAGGTTGGACTGACGCTTCTACTAGTATAGGTCTCATATTAATCTGTGTTGCAAGCCAATAACCGGATTTCACTGAGTAAGCACCACTCTGGTTATGCTTCCAGACCCAGAAGTCATCCATGACTACCACCGGTTTATGCTCTCTTATCAGCACCACATCCCCTGGATAGAACTGATCCTCTAACTTATCGATATCCCAATCCTTCCTCGTTGGATCAATGAGATCACTTACCAATAAATCAATGTTTATAATGGGGTTCTTTATCCACGGCACTCGCATACCATTCTCATCCAACCAAGGATCCATCCACACTCTAATGCTCTTGCCATTCCCCACTCTCTTTACTAACCCTTGTTTCAACAGCACTCTACCATGAAGGATGCTCCTCCAGCCAAAAGACGGTCTTGGACCAAGCACCGCATTAAGAAAATCAGATTCAGGGTAATATCTACTCTTGATAACTCTGGAGAAAAAGCAGTTGGGAAATTGAATCAACCTCCAAGCCTGTTTTGCTAGCAGAGCCTGATTAAACAGACCTATATCCCTGAAGCCAAGACCCCTGTGATCCTTTGGAAGGCACATCTTCTCCCAACTCACCCAATGGATCTTCCTTAAATGTTCATTAGAGTTCCACCAAAAATCAGCCATTGCACTTGCCAAATTACTACAAGTGGTTTTAGGGAGTTTGAAACAAAACATGGCAAAAACTGGCATTGCCAAAGCCACTGCTTTGAGCATGATTTCTTTTCCTCCTTGCGAAAGCGAACCACGAAGATGTTTTACTCTTGAGGCTGGTTTTGATGTAATCCAACATTTCAAATATTGTTAAACCAATGAAAATTTTAAAATATTGTTGACATTGGGTGATACACTTATTCATGCCATTTCTTGACAGTTGGCCAAAAAAAATTATTATTTATTTTGTTCTACATCACAAGTTCTATCCATTGCTGATTGAGAAAACAAAAATTTTCTTCTTTTTGTAGTTTTTTTTTCTTTATTTTTAATTTACTTCTTAATGTTGTCAAAAGCCCTGGAAAATGATTTAAACATAATACAGTATAAATTATTGCAACGATGTTGAGTTGAGCGGCAAAAGCTAAAATCTTTGTTATCCTCTCCACCTTCACGAGGTACACACAAACCTGCTAGTTCACCGATATGCACATGTAGCACTTATTCACTTATGTTTTAATATAAACATGTGTGTTTTGCTTTTTCTAAACATTAGTTAGTATCTCGACTAGATGAACTCTTTCTCTATTCAATTTGGTTGGTAGGTACTAGGTAGTGTGACGCAATGGAAATATTAGTTACATATTCACATGTTTAGCATATAAATTTATAATCAGTATGAAAAACAAAACAACCCTCTAAGTCTCTAAGGGCAAGTCCATCAAAGGATGTAAGCAGCATCTTAAGAGTTTCTAAAGTATTAGATGTGATTAAATTTAATTGTTTTTGTATGATTTAGTTTAGAATCGTTGTTTAGCTAAGATGTTTTCTGTAAGTTTAGAAACTTAGGTGTGTCAGTTTTTGATTGGGTGAAGAGAAAAATAATTTTTTTTTTTTTTTGTTAATTATATTTCTCTCTTCTCTATCGTGTATCTCCTTTGATCGACGGAGAAAACAACAATCAAACTCAGTCGGTGATCCTCTCACACAGCTACCACCAAAACCAAAGTCTCTCTCTCAAAGAGGAAGACGGAGGTACTCTCAATTTCTTCTCATGATCTATTGTTCGATTCTCCATAAAATCTGAGAAAGAAAAGATTAGATTTGGTTTAGGTGTGGGGAAAGATTTTAGATTTTTAGTTGGAGGGATTGAAGAAGAAGAAGAAGAAATTAACCGACATGGCGGTGGTGGACAACGGCTGAGATCAGCTAGATTTCTTTGCTTTGCTCCGGCGATCTCTCGTCTCTCTCCGTCAATATGTGTTTGGTTCGGTACCGGATCGATTTAGACTAGTGAATGAATTTGAAGTTTTGTGGTGAATTTGCATTTGAATCTGGTGAAATCATATGCCCATGAATCAAAAATCTTGTTTTTTTATGTGTAATTTGTTTTCTTGCGATCTCCACTGACTTATCTATGAGTAGGATTCAAAGTCTTTACTTGGAAACTCTGTATCTATGAGTAGGATTCAAAGTCTTTGTAAAAAATGTAATGAGTATTGCGTCTTCTACCACTGAAGTTAACATGGTTGACCTCTTAGATGTTTGTTTCTCTGGTAGTGTAAATTGTTCATTTTAGATGTGTGTTTTGATTCTGTTGATGTGATTTTGTGAAATTGATATCCAGAGTTGCTAAGCTGACAGAGTAGTAGTGAGATTGGGAAGATGGGTTTATTGAAGAAAAAGGATTCAACTTCAGCTCACTCCTCTACTTCTCCCTGTGCCGATTTGCAAAACACTTACCACAATTGCTTCAACAAGTGAGTTTCGTTTCTCCTTTTGAGTGATTCTGCTAGTGTATAATGTCTAGTTTTGGATTACAGGTCTCAGACCATATGTGTGTTTTGAAGAGAGAGCTGTATCTAAATGTTCTTTGTATTTCTCTAAGCTAGTTTTATATACATTTTTAAGAACCTCAAATTTAACAACCTTCAATGGACCAATGAAATATCTAAGTTTCTTAAGAAGTTCTTAATTTCATTTTTTTCCAAAATTAAGAATAAGATATGTTTTAAGATACTTTGTTTAAATTCTTTGATGGCAATGCCCTAACATATTAGAAAAGAAATACCATTTAAAAATTGCTTTGGTTCTAAACTTGTAATGAATGATCTGATATCCCTTTCAGGAAGTATATCGACTAGGATGCTCACATCACTTCGTTACAAATGTTACTTAAGGTTATTCATATAAAATATTAATATTATATTATGCAATCTTATAGATTTTGGCCCTATTATCATGGACCGATTCCTCGTAAATCCAATACATAGAATACAATTTTACTATTTTCTCTAAAAAGAAAAGTTGTTAAGTTAGCCTCACACAAATGATCTATTAAAACGATATTAAAAAATGGTTTGGCATTAAACAGGCGGGCGGTAATCTTTATATATTTCTACAATCTCTACAACATTTTAATCACTAATAATAATGAAAACTGTGGAAGACAAGTTAAATAATGATCAGACCTACACAATGTACATAAAAACATGTTGAGCCACGTAATCATTTATGAATCCAATAAAAATAGTTTCAAGAAGTTTTTTCTCAAACAAATTAAACTTCGTTTATAAGAATATTTACTAGTATATGAAACATTGAAAGTACTGCTGAACCTTGGTTAATGTAATATCATCATAACACAATGATAGAGACTAGGGTGTTGGTAAATTAGCGTACGTAAACTTTCACATACTAGTAATAATTTTCATATCCCTAACCAAATAAACGCATTGGGACTTGGGACGTAGTTGGGTGTTTAGTGAAAGTTTTAAGTAAAATAAAGAGAGACCGTACGGATAAATGTCGAAGAAAATAAGGACAAGACTTGGACGGTAGCAAAGTAGGAAGCGGAGCCCACTCACCGCTCGCACCGTTTTAGTCCCGCAAACGGCGCCGTTCTCTCGTTTCGAGCCATCCTCCCACTTGATTGTTTCAAGTACGTGACTTCGTCGTCTCGAGGCAAAACTCTTGACTCTTCTCTTTCGCTTGTTACCCATTTGTCTGCTTAACATCTCTTTTGGCAGCATGTTCATGTAACTCCAAAGATGAAGTTCTTTTTGTTTTTTGATTGACCACAGAGTTCATGAACCGGATACCAGAGATTAGCCTTTTTACGTAACTAAGTTATGTTATAGTAGTTTTTTTTTTTTTTGGTAAGGATGTTATAGTAGTTTATACAAACGTGAATGTAGTATATATCGACATAAACACATAAATTATGTATTTATGTTTGAAACAACGGTTATGCGATGAAACTAATGTATAGAGCTTAAAAATTCTTTTCAAATATGATATGAAAATTCAGAAATCAATACAATAAAACTTGAATGTGTTGCTTTCCTTGCTTGACACATCAGATTTTGTATTGAAGGAGAGAATGACACATCAATTAAAATGACTAGCCTATAAAATTAAAACAATTAATACATGTCAGCTTATTCTGCTTACCTGTCAATATTTAAGATTCCAAAAAGAAATTAAAACCCTCCTATAGAAGAGGCATATTAACAGAACTTTTTAAACATTTTTTCAAAAATTTGTTTGTGTGCTTCGTATCGAATTGGTTTTTTTTTCCAAGAATATTGTTCTGTATTGATTCTTGAGGAAAGTATGTTTTTTTTTTGGATCTGATTATATTAGATCTCTTCCTATGTAGTTTTGTAAATTCATTCTTTCTCTATTTCTCACCTTATAAATCATTGTCGTTGGAATAAGAAAAGAGAGGTTTGCATAAGCGCGAGATCTAGATAAGGCAATCATAGACTTACGTCTCTGCGGTCATCATTGAGAATTCAAAGACGGGAACAAAGCTCGGAAAATCGTTCACTTAGCTCAAAAGGAGAGTATATGAATCATTCACTAAATTAGACAAATATAAAATTTTAAATCGGAGACTTGTCTCATTCTGACGGCGGAAGGGCGGATCTAGGGCATCATGGGTGGGGCACGTGCCCTAAACGAGATAAAATTTTATTTATGTAATCAGCTAATATTATTATCCCTTATCTCGGTTGGTTACAGTGTGTCCCATGCTAATTATCAGGTGCCAAGTTCAAATCCCTTCTTTGCATCCGATTATTTGATTTTTTTTTCACTGTTTCGTTTTATTTTGTTTGCCACTTGTCAGGTCATTTTTCAAGTGTCTTTCTCTTTCCCACATGTTTTAATTCTTCATTATGATCGGTACATTTTACATATTCTTTTTATTATCTCTCAAATAAATTAGGTTCATTCAGTTCTATTTTAATCCTTGTGATTATATTTTAACTTTATAAAAAGTATCATCATTCTAAACTGTAAAGATTACATTTGAATTAAGAACATATTAATGAAATGAGAAACTTAGTAAGCACGGTATCATCTCATTTGTAGTTTATTTCATATAGAATTTAATTTTCTGTGATATTTTAGAAATGTTAATTCAAAACATATTTTCAAGAATAAATAGCAAAAGTATTAATTTATAACTGAGCAAATAAATAGCAAAAGTATTAATTTTTTTTAAGATGTTGCTAGATTAACATATATATAGCTTGAAGAACTTAATCATAAGCTTGTCAAGTGACTGATAGCTTCCAACTTGATCCTATGCTTTTCAAGTGATTAAATAAGTTTGTTTAGTTTAGGTGTTAGGTTAAGATAAGAACAAGTATAAATATGTTGTAATGTTGTAAGAGATAAATTATGTGAGATTTAAGAGACAAAGGTTGAAATGCCTAAACCTAAAGTACTCTAAGAGATACATCAAGAAAATTTACAATGTAGACATCAAAGAGTATTCTCTCTTACTGTTCTAAAGGGTTTGTGAGTGAGAAACAAATCAAGAATTAATGGTTTGTAATCCCTAAACTTATTTGGTAATAAATTAAAAATATATTCAAAAACTAAATTTATGTTATAAAAAACTCAAGTATCATATGATGATGTAAATAATAATAACAAAAAAATACTATTGAAATTATCAAAAACTTATGAATTGATTCCAAATAACATATTAAATTATGAAATAAAAAAAAATAAAAAATAAAACAAATATAACAAAAATAAAATTAAAAAACCAATCCCGCGGCATAGCGCGGGTACCAACCTAGTATTAATAAGAGTTGGACCTTGGAAAGTGACATCTTCATTAGTTATTAACTTATTATTGTACATTGATTCAGGTGCTTAGGAAATGAAAAACATAAATAATAAAGTGGTGTTTATTTGTTTAAGGCGGTCGATGACGTTGATGATAAAGGTCTCTTTTCTTGTAGAAGTTTTTTTTTTAAAATATATTAGTATTGAATTATCGCGAAGAAGAAACAATTATTAAAAATTCCAAATTCACTTATTTATCATATCTGTTCAACCTTAAATTTTAATAACAAAAATATAAGGAATTTCTAATTCACCGGTTTGGAGTTATATTAACGTAGCCAGCTAGCTACTATAACTATATAATTTTTTAAAAATTGCTCATTAAGTTGAAACGCAATTACGAACTTGTTTTTTTTTTTTTTTTTTAAATGTGCACTTGCTACCCAGTGATTTATATATTGTTTTAATTTTATTAGAACATTAACGAGGCTTTTGTTTTCTTTTCAACAAAGTGAATGAATAAAATATTGGTAGAACAAAGCGATTCCAATAATGAAACCAATTAGGCCAAATGGCCAATTATAATCTAGCAATGCTGTACTTGAAAAGTGCTTCAACCACGCTGAAAATATGGGCATGGTCAAGGAACTTATGTTATGGTATATATTTTTTTCTTGGTCTGCCAAAATGGTTTGCTTTTCCAATTCATAATTAAAAATGTTAGAATGTTCACAATGAAATTGAGAAAGCAATAATATCCTTTATACTCTTATATAATATTAGTCATGTTTTCATTTCAGATATGAAAATATAATAAGTAACACTATGTATAACTAACTAATTTAGCTATCAAAGCTTTACCATTTTGACTATATTCGGGTTAAGGTGTTTGAATAAAATTATATAGGCACGGTGCTAAGTTAAGTGAATAAGGTATCCGTCGACAATTTTAACATGTTTTTCTGCTTTTTTGGGAACATGCAACCCACATAATATAGGGCCTAAAGAAAATGAGTTTACAGAATTAAACAGTGCATTTATGATTAGATAAATGAATGATCGTACTAACTAATTAAAACTGATGATTATCAAATCATTCATTTCAAGTTCGTATATTTGACCCCTAAATAATTCGACTTTTAACTTAAAAGGTTTTAATCATATCTATGTGGCGACCCGACAAGGGCCACACCGAAGAACGAAACCTACATATATGGTGCTCGTACACTCACGAGTTATGCTTTTGCTACTAAATATTCCTTCCGTTTCAAAATATAAGATGTTTTGGAGAAATTTTTTGTTTCATAATATAGAATGCTTTCAAATTTCAATACAACTTTTAGATTACTTTAATATTTTATATTATGCAGTATTGTTTCTGATTGGTTGAACTTGTTAAAAGTTAAAACTTCTTAATCTGTGTGTTTTGCTTAAAACATTCTATATTTTGAAACGGAGGGAGTATTATTTTACGACATGACCCTTAAAATATGACACTATATGTTATCTTAAAAACATTAAACATATATGACCCTTAGCTAAGATATCTGATTTAGATAACATACATTCCACATTTTGCTAAGATTTTTCTTTTTAAATAAAGCTTACAAGTTTTTATTTTCCCTTGGCTTCTTAGATGAAGTCGGATTAGTCTAATGTAAACGTTTGACGATTGTTTACATATTTTTATAACAAATATACAGTTGACCAGAGTCTAGACTAGAGGGAATTTATTATACTTTCATGTCAATAGAAAAAAACGGAAAATATATCGTTAGATGTTGAATATTGCTATCATGACATTAATGCATGCAACAAAACTAGTATCAAACCACATCTATCTACTCGATCGTAAGCACCGAGATATAAAAGAAAGTCATGGTCCCTTGTACGTACGTAGTATTATAGTATTGAAGAAAATTTTGATAACAGTTATGATATATTCCATTTGGGTTATAATTTTTAAAGTGGGGTGGACGTGTGGGATGGTGAGCCAGCAGGTGATTGTCACTCGTTGTCTCGTAGTGATATATATCTAGACAAATCTCATTAAGTACCCATTTTCAAAAGATAATTAAGGGGTGCTTAATTTTAGGGTCCTTTCCAACACTTTCTCACGACCTTATTGCCGGTTGATTTCTTATAATTTGATTGAATAATACACACCACTTTTCGTTTACACGTGCATTATACTGTAGAAAGTTGTAGTTAAGTTAGTAATTTACATTTAATTTAATTTAAACAATGTTTGAAAAATGTACTTGTGGCAATAGTTTATTTTAAAACTGAGATGTCTTTGTGTTTTAATATGCTTTCTAAAAGGTTAACGTTAGTACTTAAAAACTTACAACTATGATAAAAGAAGATGAAGTTATGGGTCGTAGTGGCTCGTATAATTTTTTTTTTTCTTGCATATCAAATCCTCTCAGCTTTCATAATTGATCCTTTTAATTAAATATTGATTCTGATTTCATTTGTCGGCAAATATTGTTTATCACTAATACGAAATATTTTACGTACACTAATTATTTACTCTTTTTTGCCATATATAAATTTTCTTGAAAAAAGAATTTGTACAAAAAGTATTGTGTACAATATGAACATGGATATCTACTGTAGTTATATTAACGTGGAAAACTTTAGAAACAAGATATTAACAGTTTTTGTGATCCTTCGTTCGAATTGTGCCCACTTTAATTTAAAAATGAACCAGCAATTAAAACAGTTTCGATGAAATGTTTGTTTCATGGTTTGCTCGATGGTAAATATGATGATTCTCCCAGACAATCGATTTACATGGTTGGTGGCATCGACAAGATGGTTGCAAAGGGAGATAAGTGAGTCAGGAGCTTAAGGTATTAAAGATTGAGTATGCAAATTGTTTGTTTGTTTGTTTTTTTTTTTTTTTTCCTAGTTTTTGTTTAATTTCCTCATATGCTTTGCTACAGTCAAGCTCGACGACTGTTAAAATTTAAGAGGTGAAAACTCAATGAGCTTATTGGATTTGCAATATATAATAACGTTACGAGAGAGTAGAAAAAAAGATAAAAATAATTACTTTATCATCCTAACTTTGACGTTGTTGTGCATCAGAGATCACAGAGCTAGCCAATGCATTGTATCGACTTCAATGACTTTCCACTGCTCTCCATCCTGTCTTGTTGGACCGATGATTCCATCATCATCGCTTTAGTGTTTTCGCTAACCATCAATCGCATTCTTTTCAAAACATCTTATGCGAGTTTCGAGATAAGGTCAAGCAGGAAAAAGCATGGTGCTTACTAAGCAGTAGAGACATGTTTGTATGTAAAGGTAAGAAGACTTCTATTCATCTTCTGGTATACACTGTGGCAAGAAGAGATGTGCCAATATACCAAAATATTACAAAAAGAAATGAAACATTTTAGGGAAGTAAGTGCTCACATTGACTATATCCATCTATCAAATATCACAGTACGAATTCACATAGAGTGGGTACTCTGTTTTCACAAAGTCTGGTAGGTTCAGGGGATCGTCTTCTTCAGATGCATCGCATATATAAATGGTTTACCTGAACAATGATATCCTTGTAGTTTTCGAGAATCTGCAACATTAAGTAGCATTCTTGCAAGAATAAAGGTTTTACTTTACTACCGGAAAAAGTTGGAACTATGTAAAAGACTAAAAGTTATAAGTAGAAACACGTTTTCAGGATACATGAAAAATGTAAGCGGTAGTAATCCACAACTATAGGAGAAAAAAACCAAAAGCCATGAAACTAACATCGATCCATGAAATTAGCCATAGCGACAAATACGAATAACATCAAACGTGACACCATAAGACTGATAAGATTGAATGTAAAAACTCTTGTCTCGTATCTAGTCTAAATCAACAATACAATCACAATCCCTAGTTGACAAGTTTGGAGTTACACTTCTTAAATCTCATCTCCTAAGAGTATCTCCAACCCATCTCTATATTTGCCTCTGTATATAGAGAAAAATATAGCAATCTCTATTTTAAAGGTAAATTTGCTCTAACCCACCTCTATTCTCACATCTAAAACCATCTCCAATGGATTTCCCTATAAAAATTCTTTATCCGCATAGATTGCGTTATGTGATTCATCATCGGTCCGTTGTCTTGTTTTGCTCTATGTAGATGATCATGCCTAATCGATAGCAACCGCATGGAAAAAAAACAGGATCTAGATGAAGATCAAGAAGAAGATAACATCATAATTGACAAAACTCTAATGCTACAAGAGACATATAACCCACCAGATGTGCTATGTCGATCAGTATCTCCGAATTTTACCAACACGTTTCAAGACTTGGATAATTTAAAAGGTACAACAATTTTAACTACAACAACAATTTGAATATTTGCTATCACAAGTGTCAGGTATAGCAAAGGAATATTTAAGCACAGATACTATCGGTCAAGATGAAACACAAACAAAAGAAGGATTTGAGATGTCATATCCATTGGAATTTCTAAATTCACTAGTAATACGATCTCCCTAGGATAGAACTCCGATGAAAGGCTGTAGACTGGTGACTGGTGATAAGATTCGATGGTGATGGTGCGGAAGTGACAAATACGATGGAGGTGGTGATGATCAAGTGATAGAACAATGATTCGATGGAGATAGATGTTTAGGTGGTTGTATGGATTGAAATATAGTGAAGAGTTTCTGAATCACAAAGTGTATAGAAACCCAGAAATCAAGAACGCATTCAAGAATTCAAATTGAGAGAAAAAGTTTAACAATACTTGTTCAACATACTTCTTCGCTAATGAACAAAGAGGCGTAGCTTTGGGGTTTTATAATTAACCCTAGGGCTCGACACTCCAAACAACAGGAAGTTCAAAATAAAACAACAAGACGTTTAAAGGAAATAAGAAAACAGCGAAACGTCTAGGTGACCTGTAGTAGTACATAAGTCATTTGTATTAGTACAGAAGTACATTATTCCCCATTGGTAATGACTTCTAGATAACTCGACGTAGTGATCCATTTGCCTCATTAAAAACCATACTGAGAAAACCCATTGGGACAAAACTCAGTTATGGGAAAAAGAGTACAAACTTCACACCTAAGTTATCTAGTTATCATTACCGGGTGAAGTCTTCAAGGTGGATATGTTGAAGACTTGGATCCTCGGTAGGTTGAATGACCCGTCAACTATGAGTGAGTGAGCTTCCTTGGCCATCTCCTTAGCTCTTGAACGAGTGATCCTTCCCACCATCTCCGGTTTCTCTGTAGCCTTTGGCTCCGTGCTTGCCACGATCATATCATCCTCCCCCTCTTCAAAAGGATTTATCCTCAAATCGGAATCTGCATAGTAAGGGAGCAAGTCAGAAACATTGAATGTTGATGATATGGTATACTTACCTTGAAGATCAATCTGGTATGCGTTGTCATTGATCCTCTTGATGACTTCAAATGGACCATCAGCTCGTGGTAGAAGCTTGCTCTTCCTCTCTTCTGGGAACCTATCCTTGCGCAAGTGAATCCACACTAAGTCTCCTTCTTCGAAAACGAGCTCCTTCCTGCCCTTGTTCGCATGCTTCTCATAATGCTTGGTCCTTTTCTCTATATTTGCCTTAGCTTTAGCGTGTATCCTCCTCACCTGTTCAGCCTTTTCTTTGCCATCAAAGCTACACTTCACACTTAAAGGTAAAGGAATCAAGTCTAGAGGTGATTATGGATTAAAACCATAAACAATTTCAAAAGGAGAGACTAGAGTAGCAGAATGCTTAGCGTTATTATATGCGAACTCAACATGTGGTAGACATTCTTCCCATTACTTGAGATTGCTTCTCACTAAGGTCCTTAGGAGTGTAGATAGCGTCCTGTTCACCACTTTGGTTTGTCCATCTGTTTGCGGGTGACATGTGGTTGAGAATGACAGCTTGGTTCCTAGCTTAGCCCATAACGTCCTCCAGAAGTGTCCTAGAAACTTTGTATCTCGGTCTGAGACGATTACTTGAGGCATTCCATGTAGACGTACTACTTCGCTGAAAAACAAGTTAGCTACAGTAACAGCATCGTCCATCTTGTGACTTGAAATGAAGTGAGCCATCTTGCTAAACCTGTCAACCACAACAAAAATCGAATCTCTACCATTTCTGGTTCGAGGTAAGCCAAGAACAAAATCCATAGAAATATGAGTCCAAGGTTGAGAAGGGATAGGGAGAGGAGTGTACAAGCCGTGGGGCTGTACCTTACCCTTTGCCATTTTGCAGATATGGCACCTAGAACAAATCTTCTCAACGTCTTTCTTCATTAGAGGCCAATAGAAGTGTTCTTGCAGTCCAAGTAGAGTCTTTGACACTCCGAAATGTCCAGCTAGTCCACCTCCGTGAGCTTCTCTGATCAACAGCTCTCTCATGGATCCTCTTGGTATGCACAATCGATCCTTAAAGTACAAATATCCATCTTGCCTATAATAGTTTTCAAAAGCAAACTTATGGCATTTGCCATAGCTCTCAGCAAAATTGATGTCAGTCTCATAAAGCTCTACTATCTCATCAAAACCTACTAGCTTAGAGGACAAAGTAGAGATGAAAGTGTACCTCCTGGATAATGCATCTGCCACTACATTATCCTTACCTTTCTTGTACTTAACCGTGTAGGGAAAAGTCTCAATGAACTCCATCCATCTGGCATGTCTCTTGTTGAGCTTCTGTTGTCCTTTGAGATGCTTCAGGGACTCATGATCAGTGTGAATAACGAACTCCTTGGGCCACAGGTAATGCTGCCACGTTTGAAGAGCCTGGACTAAGGCGTACAGCTCCTTGTCATATGTAGGATAGTTCAACGTCGATCCTCCCAGCTTCTCACTGAAGTAAGCTACTGGCTTCCGATCCTGCATCAAAACAGCACCTACACCCACTCCGGAGGCATCACATTCAATCTCAAAAGTTTTCATAAAGTCAGGAAGTAAAAGAATAGGGGCAGTGATAAGCTTCTCTTTTAAGGTTGAAAACGCCTTCTCTTGTGCTTCCTCCCATCTGAATCCTACATCCTTCTTGACAACTTCTGTAAGTGGCGCTGCAATAGTACTGAAGTCTTGGACAAATCGCCTGTAGAACCTGGCTAAACCATGAAAGCTCCTGACTTCTGCCACGTTTTTGGGTGTTGGCCACTCCTTAATAGCCTTGACCTTCTCATCGTCCACTCTAACTCCTTCTGCACTAACAGCAAAGCCTAGAAAAACAACCTCAGTAGTACAGAATGAACATTTAGAAAAATTAGCAAATAGGGATTGAGAACGAAGAACATTTAGAACTTGGCGGATGTGTTCTAAGTGTTCTTCTAGACCTTTGCTGTATATGAGGATGTCGTTGAAGTACACAACTACGAAGATGCCTATGAAAGGTCTGAGAGCATGATTCATTAAACGCATGAAGGTGCTAGGAGCATTGGTGAGACCAAACGGCATGACTAGCCATTCGTAGAGCCCTTGCTTGGTCTTGAAAGCTGTTTTCCATTCATCTCCTTCCTTCATCCTGATCTGATGATAACCACTCTTCAAATCGATCTTTGAGAAGAATGTTGATCCACATAACTCGTCCAGCATGTCATCTAATCTTGGAATTGGATGTCTGTACTTCACTGTGATATTGTTAATAGCTCTGCAGTCAACACACATCCTCCATGAACCATCTTTCTTGGGTACAAGCAAAACTGGTACTGCACATGGACTGAGACTCTCTCTGATGTGTCCCTTGCTCATCAGCTCTTCTACTTGCTTCTGAAGCTCTTTAGTTTCTACTGGATTGGTTCTGTAAGCTGGTCTGTTCAGTAGAGCTGATCCTGGTACCAAATCGATCTGATGCTCTATCCCACGTATTGGAGGCAAGCCTGGAGGTATCTCTTCTGGAAACACATCCTTGTACTCCTCTATAATCTCTATCATCTCGCGTGGAAGCTCTTCTGATGACTTAGTACTGGTGAGTGTCTCCTTATACACAAACATGAATGTGGTCATCTCTGGATCAAATAGCTTGTTGAACTCGCTGTGATTGATGTACAGGCTGTGAGACACTTTTTCTGTATCCTTGCGGTTCATGTGAAGCTGATCCTTGTATATTTCGCTGGGTGTAAGTGGTAGAAGAGTGACGTTGCGTCCTTTGAACTCAAATGACTGCTTGTTGGTGTAGCCATCATGAAATACTCTTCTGTCGAATTGCCATGGTCTTCCCAAAAGGATATGACTTGACTTCATTGGAATCACATCACAAAGCAGCTCATCCTCATACTTCCCAATCGTTAGTTTCACCATCACTTGCTGCGAAACTGTTAAAGCTCCCTTGTTGTTTAACCACTGTAGCTGATAAGGTCTTGGATGTGAAGTGGTCTTGAGATTAAGCTTCTGTACCATCTCTTCACTAGCTGCATTAGTACAGCTTCCACCATCAACGATCAAGGTGCAGACCTTGTCTTGAACCATACACCGTGTGTGAAATAGGTTCTCACGCTGTCCTCTATCATCTGGATGAATCTGAACACTTAAAGCTCTGCGTGCTACCAACATCTCTCCCATGACTGCTGGTTCACCTTCTTCACCGAATTCAGACTCTGGTTCACTCTCTGAACTGTCTACTGGCACAATATCTCCTCCTTCTTGAAGAAGGAACATCTTCTTGTTAGGACAGTCTCTGGAATAATGCCCCATTCCTTGGCATTTGAAACACCTGAGATGACTTGTAGAGGTGCTACTCTTGGGCTTGTAATCGATCTTAACCTCTTCTTTGACTGTGATTGTCACGGGTTTGCTGTCCTTGGTGAAGGCGGGTTTACTGAACTCTCTCGGCTTGGACATGTTAGGCGTAAATGTAGACCTCACTCCCTTTCTCTTGATCTGCGATTCAATCAACTCTGCCTTATGTACCATTTCTTGCACATCTTCATAGTTCTGCAACTCTACCTTGTCTTGAATCTCTCTGTTTAAACCTCCAAGGAATCTCGACATAACCATGTCTTCACTTTCTCTTAAATCAGCC
Organism: Camelina hispida; assembly: GCA_023657505.1. Classification (NCBI taxonomy): domain Eukaryota; kingdom Viridiplantae; phylum Streptophyta; class Magnoliopsida; order Brassicales; family Brassicaceae; genus Camelina; species Camelina hispida. Next base: position 8,455,029 of record CP094636.1, on the reverse strand, counting down.
CTGATCATAAGCGTTTCCAGCTCTTGATAGTAGTCTCTAACAGACTTAGTACCTTGAATGAGACGCCTAAGCTTGTTGAGAATCTCTCTCTGGTAGTCTGTAGGCACGAACTTCTTTCTCATCTGCGTGACTAGCTGTTCCCATGTAGTGATAGCAGGTTCTCTCTATCGATGTTTAGTAAGTCCCAGCTGCTCCCACCACAACAAAGCATAGCCATTGAATTCGGATATGGCTATCTTCACCTTGTTCAACTCATAAGTACCTTGAACCTGAAAATTAGATTCCATCTTCCTTTCCCAGTCTAGATAAGTCTCGGATCATTGGTTCCATGAAAAGAAGGATACTGAATCTTGAGGTGCTTCAGCTGCTGCCTCAAAGGATCATAATCCCTACCATGATCTCTGTTTCTGTTTCTCCTCATTGTTTCTTGACTATGATCTGAAACTTCTTCTTCTTCAGAATAATCTCTATCTGACTCAATGTATATTCGATGCCCAACTACTTGTTCAGCTCGTCGTGGGCGTGTAGGGTTTCTACCAGTTCTGCGATGCTCTCTTTTTGTGCCTTGAGTGCTTCTTCTCTGATTGAAACAAGTCTCTCTTCCCCCAGTAGGTGACTGAACTGTTCTGATCCGTGTGTGTTTGGAGGAAGCTCCCACATGAGCCTTCCCTTTAGCTAAACGAAGGGCTTCATTAGGACTAGGCGGGTCTGAAGAACTCTGATCTGAAGCGCTAGTTGCTTGAGCCATATCTTTGATTTGCTTCTCAAACTTGTTACTGAGCTGTTCCATCTGTTGCTGAAACTGAGTAGACATTGTCTTATTTGCTTCGGCAATTTGCATAGACATGGCTTGGTTCAAAGCTTCCATAGCTTTTGGAGAAAGCTCCATTGTACCTGCAAATTAAAGAAGAAACTCACAGTAAGTTGTTCCTTGAATGAGATAAACGAAAATAAACTCTAAGACTCGAAATTTTAAACAAGAAACACACGACTACAGACCTAGTGTCGGGCGACACCACAAGAGAATCGATCGACACCCAACCCTATAACTAACAAACTTCGACAGAAATAAACCCTAAGGCAATCAAGTTTCGAATACAACACAAAATCTAAATTCTAGACTCTCAAAACTCGATCTAAACACCAAAGATCAACAAAACAAACCCTAAACTAACAAACGAAATTAAGCAAAAACACAAGAGATTAGGGTTTGGAATCGCTTAGCCTTTGGCACAGAGTTGGCTCTGATACCACATAATACAATCTCCCTAGGATAGAACTCCGATGAAAGGCTGTAGACTGGTGACTGGTGATAAGATTCGATGGTGATGGTGCAGAAGTGACAAATACGATGGAGGTGGTGATGATCGAGTGATAGAACAATGATTCGATGGAGATAGATGTTTAGGTGGTTGTATGGATTGAAATATTGTGAAGAGTTTCTGAATCACAAAGTGTATAGAAACCCAGAAATCAAGAACGCATTCAAGAATTCAAATTGAGAGAAAAAGTTTAACAATACTTGTTCAACATACTTCTTCGCTAAAGAACAAAGAGGCGTAGCTTTGGGGTTTTATAATTAACCCTAGGGCTCGACAATCCAAACAACAGGAAGTTCAAAATAAAACAACAAGACGTTTAAAGGAAGTAAGAAAACAGCGAAACGTCTAGGTGACCTGTAGTAGTACAGAAGTCACTTGTATTAGTACAGAAGTACATTATTCCCCACTGGTAATGACTTCTAGATAACTCGACGTAGTGATCCATTTGCCTCATTAAAAACCATACTGAGAAAACCCATTGGGACAAAACTCAGTTATGGGAAAAAGAGTACAAACTTCACACCTAAGTTATCTAGTTATCATTACCGGGTGAAGTCTTCAAGGTGGATATGTTGAAGACTTGGATCCTCAGTAGGTTGAATGACCCGTCAACTATGAGTGAGTGAGCTTCCTTGGCCATCTTCTTAGCTCTTGAACGAGTGATCCTTCCCACCATCTCCGGTTTCTCTGCAGCCTCTGGCTCCTCCGTGCTTGCCACGATCATATCAACTAGAGTCTCCAGGGTTACCAGCACATCGACTATGCCTAAAGGTTGGTGTCCCTATCATGCTACTTAGAAATCTCAACCAAAAATAAGGGTTATGCAATGGAACAAGGCTTATTGTCATTCATTTGAGAAACAAAGTAATAGAAGCTGAGTTACTTTCAGATACAAAATAAAAAAAAGTTGTTAATCTCCAGGATTATATACTATCACCACAAGATTCTAAGCATCCATTCACTTTAAGAAGACGTCAGTTCCCGGTGTGAATGTCCTATCCTATGACAGTAAATAAAAGCCAAGGACAAACCTTGAACAAAGTGGCATTATATCTCCCAAATCCGGTATTCAGCCATGGCCAACTATATGTTTCTTTGTCATGTGTCACATCCCCAAAAAGTCTGACAATCCTAGACACATCCAAAAAAAACAAAGGGACTATGTGACAAACATATAGTCTACAAAGAAGTTTTTAGAGGTCTACCAGCAATTTCATGTAATTAATTAACACCTACACTCTATTAACTACATTAACTAATTATTACTCTTACTAAAAACCAGAAAACAAAATCAAAATGAATCTTATGCTTACTATTATATTTTGACAGCTAAACCGAAGAAACTAACTACTAATTCCTTACTCTTATGCAGATGAACATGGTGGCAAAGGAAACCAAGAGACACACATTTGTGAAACATGATTATCAACATCCACATATGCGGGTAAAAGATCAAACCATTTGTTATTCAAATCGACCAATCATTTATTTAAAACAAATAATCAAATATTCAACTAATCACGTTTTCTAATTTTGCAAATAAAAAAAGGTTAAAAACAAGATCTACGGGAGAAGAAGGGTACAAATATCAAAGAAAGCAGCAAGAAAGCTAACTATTTTGTAAACAAATTTTTTACAGTTTACAATGTGCCTCATTAAACCGATAACTCTTATTCAATAAATGATTAAAACACAACAAAACAAACATTAATGATAATCCCCTCAAGTTTAATTCAATTTACAAACCAAAAAATATAGAACAATCAAATTCTTGATATACTTACAAATTTCCCATTGATGCGACAACCAATTTACCAAAAACGGACAAACAGCCCAATTCTGTACTTCCTATCTTCATCCTATAAATCAAATTGGGGGGAAACTGTTACCACCACACAATAAAACATTAAAAGTTATAAAAACCAAGCCTTATCAACAAAAACAAAACAAAACCTGGCCACCCAAAAAATCAGATTCTCACTTAGACCATAACCAACGGCAGCAACCCTGTAAGATTGCTTTTAAAAAAAATTATATATGATTTTAATCATATTTATATATTTATTATTTTTTATTAGTTGTAACTATTAACAGAATGACAGTTGTTAATTATTTTAGAGAAACATTTCTTGTTAGAGCAATCTGAGGAGCGATTCTTCTCTTCTTTTCTTCTCTCTCATCACTATATTATTAACAAGCCATTTGATTAGCATTCCCCACTGGAAGTGCCCTTAGTCTACACCGACACCACAAACCGACTTGGACTACGTCAACTGTCTTCTCAGGACTAATAAGGTATCCTCGACATCATAAATTGCAATCTAAGTCCGTACAACTGAACTCATAGGACAAAGAGAAAGATGGAAAGGGAGGATGAATGGATGAAGAAGAAAATAATTACATAACACTTTTAATTGAGAACAAAACCAAAAAATTGAAAAAACATAATAAGCAAAACCCAATCCTAAAAAACATATTTAGGGTGAAGTGATCTTAGTGCAGTGGCAGGAGGTAAGTCCATTAGTAGAAGGCACCATCACACCCGGGATCGAGTCCCGGCTCCTACGAATGTAGGAATTTGGCTAATGGGCCGGCCAGTTGTGGTCCAATGGTTGACAAAAAAAAAAAAAACATATTTAGGCCTATCAAGTGAGATAAAAAAGCTTTCCACAATTGCCAATTAAGACATGACCCATTTTAACCAAATGGTAAATGAGACAAAATACTATCTTATCCTATACAGTTGCACACTAAATAAGCAATACATAATACATCGTAAATACCACCTTGGAACACATAATCTCAAATATATATTTTAATATTTTTAAACATGTTTATACGTATATTTAAATATTTTTAATATTTTTTTAAAATAGTATATACGTAGGTTTTAAAAAAAAAAAAATGATATACCAGTCGATCTAGATAAAATTTGAATCTGATTAGCATACAACCCTGCGCGGACTTCGAGCGCGTGAACACACGCGCCCCCAAATTTCTTTCCCAACTTGCGATCTCTGCGACAAACTTAGGGTTCTTCTACGTTTTGCCTCTCCGGTCACCGGCGTTCCTTGCCGGTACCGTGAGAGGGCTCCTTGCTTTTTTGTTTTTTCTTTCGTCTTTCAGTTTATTTGCTCTGGCGGTTGTGGCGTGGTTCTGCTCTGATCTGAAGCCTCTTGTTGGTGGTGAGCCGCCGTGGAGAGAGAATATTCGCTAAGGAGGTTAGGTCGCTGTTCTGGTGGCTGCTTGAGGACGGTGGCTTGTGCGTTCGGCGTCTCTGGTGGAGCTTGGTGGACCGACTCTCTCTCCTGCGGTGGTTTAGATTTAGATCTGGTTCTCAGATCTTGGTTCGTGGTGGTTTCGTGAGGCGTGGGAGCTGCTCGGTCTCCTCATGGCGGCTGTGCTCGTGGCGTTCCTGGATTCCGGTGTAGCTAGCCGGTCTCTCCTCGCCTCCTCCCTTTTCAGTTTGGTGTTGATCCAGTCCTTCGCTTCGCCATGGTGTTTATGTTTGTTGGTGTCTTCTTCGGTATCCCCTTCAATGGTTCTCCAGCTTCCGGTGGCAGAGACTGAGGAATCGGATCTGTGGCTCAAGTGGAGGCTTCCTTGGCATCAGTCTGCTTGCAATTGTTGCTGTTGGTTGTTCGTGGCGGTTAGGTTCGCTGTGGGGTTATCCTGTTAGCAGCGGGTCTCCTTTATCTTGTGGGAGGACGTTGGTGTCAGTTGCGTCTTCTGTCGCTGCTGGTTTGTGGCTTCTCGTCAGGTCCCCTCTTTCCTACTCCGGTGGTTCGTTGTTGGTTCTTTCATTTCGTGTATCAGCCTTGGAGGTTCACGTCTTGTCCGATATGAGTCTTCAGAAGAAGAATAGAGGCGGCGCTTTGGTCTAAGTAGCTTTGCTTATTCGTGGGAGATGGTTTTTGTCGCTTGCGATGGGAATGGTAATCGGAGGTGGTTTCTCTGGTTACCCGTAGACGCTCCTGTAACCGTCGAATTTGTGATTAAGTCTGCGGTTGTCATTGCGTTTTTGCGTTAGTTTGCGGAGAAGCTGTAGGCGTTTTATCTAGAGGTTTTGAAGGCTGGCCTCATGTGGATAAAGTTTGCTCGTGGCAACTAGGATGGGACTCCAACTCTTAGGAGTTGTGGAAATCACGCAAATTTTCGAGTTTGGTAGCTCGGAATCGGTGTTTCTTCTTCTGGTTCTGTTTTGGATTTTTGTTTTTCTCCATTGTTGTGTTGTTAGTGTCTGTTTGTTCTGTAGATTTTGTTTTTTTTCTGCTACTTGTTTTCTCTGTAACTTCTGTCAAAAACTTCGAAAATGGTAATAAATTTAACCTGTTACCAAAAAAAAAAAAAAAAAAAAAAAAAACCCTGCGCGAGGGGTTTTTCATCTCTTGTAAAATAAAATTACACAAAAAAACACACCCAATATATTTATTTCAAAAGGTTTATGCAGCGGGGCCTTAAGCCCATGAAGTGGCCCAGAAACAAACTCGTTCTAATTTAAACGCCTCGTCGTTTCTGTTATCCTCTAAAACACTGTATGCCGTTTGTTTTTGTCTTGTAGAGTCGTAGTCATACAAACAGACAACTTCAAATTACTCATCACCACGTTGCCAACACCCCCCGATCTACGTCTCTCTCTCTCCAATATCTCTACGCCACAGAATCCTCGATTTACCAAAAAATCACAAAAATCTCCGATCGTTAACGGCGACCGCCGATTTTCTCGGTAAAAGATGAACGACGGAGATGTATCTAGGCAGATCCAGCAGATGGTGAGATTCATCCGCCAAGAAGCCGAGGAGAAGGCCAACGAGATCTCAGTTTCTGCTGAAGAAGTATATGATCTTCTTCACTGTTTTCTCTTTACCATTTCTCAGATCTTTCTGATTTTGAATTCTTGAATTCAATTTGTGTTTCTCGATTCAATCTCGTAATCGGTTATTTTTCCTGATTAGCGTTTCGATCTGGATATTGTTTTTTTTTGTAGGAATTCAACATTGAGAAACTTCAACTAGTTGAGGCGGAGAAGAAGAAGATCAGGCAAGATTATGAGAAGAAGGAGAAGCAAGCTGACGTCCGTAAGAAGATGTGAGTTCAACTTCAGTTTGATTTCATCAACCGATCGTTTTAGTTTCTGATTTCACTAATTTGGAATCTTCTTGATTTGATCTAAGTTGGATCGCGTTTTTGTGATGGAACTTAGAAATGTATGGTTTATGGTTTACTAGGTTGATCTAGATTTATGGTATAAAGAACTGGAAGAGACTGAGGTTTCTAATTCTCTAATTGTGGTCTTTGTTCATGTATAGTGACAATGTGAAGAACTCATTACTGTGTTAGTGTGTATTAGTTTGGCAGGAAATAACTATGTCGTGTTTTTTTTTTTGCAGTGATTACTCTATGCAGCTAAATGCATCAAGGATCAAAGTTCTTCAAGCGCAGGACGATATTGTCAATGCCATGAAAGATCAAGCAGCTAAGGATCTTCTCAACGTGAGTGCCGATGAGGGTGCCTACAAACAGCTTCTCAAGGATCTCATTGTTCAGGTACTCCCTCATTCATACGTGATACATTCAGATTAGATTTGATATGGGAACTTTGTTTTGGATATCCTAGTGGCTTATTTTGAGCATCTGATTACGTAATTGCTTTCTATTCGTCGGATGGCAATCTATTCTTTTGTGATCTGACCCCTTCTGCTTATCTCTGCTGGTGTCATTTTTCATTTCTTTTACTTTTTGGTGTGTTGAAAGATTTTCTCTTGTTAATGTTGCAGTGTTTGCTTCGGTTGAAAGAACCTTCTGTGTTGTTGCGTTGTCGTGAAGAGGACTTGGGTTTAGTTGAAGCTGTGCTTGAAAATGCAAAGGAGACATATGCTGGTAAAGCAAAGGTTCATGCCCCAGAGGTTGCTGTGGACACAAAAATATTCCTTCCCCCTCCTCCTAAATCTAGTGACCCTCATGGTCTCCACTGGTAAAATTCCTGTTTCTCATCATTACCTTACATTGCAATCCTGTAGTATTTGTTTTAGATCTGTAGAAAAGGAAAGTATCAGAGATCCGGCTTTGATATAGCTATATGTATTTGGAACTTGTTATAGCTCTGGAGGTGTTGTGCTAGCTTCTCGTGATGGTAAAATCGTGTGCGAGAACACTCTTGATGCACGTCTTGATGTGGCATTCCGCATGAAACTCCCAGTGGTATGAAAGCAAATTCTTTACCCGCATAGATTGCGATCTGTGATTCATTATCGGTCCGTTGTCTTGTTTCACTTTGGTTCTCTGATTCACTTAATTTTTTCCGCAGATCCGTAAGTCGTTGTTTGGCCAAGTTACGGCCTAATGAAAGTAAAGGGAGATTGAGAGAGATGATGACACAAACCGGTTTGTGTTTGGTTATTACCCATTTGGGAAAGATTTCTCTTTGTTGTGATTCTTTGTATTTTACAAACTTTTACGTTGATGCCAAACCCATCGAACTCTTCGTTTTTGCATTTCTTTTTTTTTTTCCTCCTCGAGTGTGTGTTATTATCATGGTTATAAAGATAAATAAAATGAAAGACATTTTTTTCGTTCTTAACATGTTCTTCTATAACATTCCCCAAGTAGGTTCAGCCTCTCTAAATAAGAGTCTTGAATTTTTGTTGCAAATTGCAATCCTCGAACTTCTAATTATTTTTCCTAGTAATAGATTTTGGAGAAAACTTTAGTAGTATAACAGTTTATCTCAAGTTTGTTCACTAGTCTTTAGGCTTATTTGTATATAAATCCATAACTTGTCTAGCAAGTTCTTTACATACTTTGATAATGGCAAATCTACCTATTTTGCAATACAGATATACACAAATATTAATTTTCTGTTTAATTCGATCTCCAAATCCCCGAGATACTACTATACTACTAAGGTACCCATGTTTATTTGTAGTAAAATCAAATACTCCCTCCGTTTCAAAATATAGGATGTTTTAACTAAAACATGCAGATTAAGACGTCTTTACTTTTAACAAATTCAACTAATCAAAAACAATACTGCATAATATAAAATACTAAACTAATCTAAAAGTTGCATAGAAACTTGAAAACATCTTATATTATGAAACAATTTTTTTTTTTAATATAAAACGGAGGGAGTATTAAATTAAACCAAATATTGTATTACCCGTATGCAAAACAGCAATTTAACTCGAATAAGATTTTTTATTTTGTTTTGGGCTAAAAATACTATGGACTTGGGTTTTAGCCCAAATACAATTTAGGTATCAAACAAAAAAAACATGGGAGTAAAAAAATGAGGTTTTTGCGCTTTTTGATCTTCATTCTTCGCTTGTAACAAGATTTTTTCTTCTTCAGACTAATCTCTCTCTCCCACGATTGTCTGAAGACAAGACAAGAGTTCACAAGACCGGAGAGATTCACCGTTTGATAATACTTTCCTTACCTTTTCAAGGTTAGATGTACTTGCGCGGCTTAATCTGATTTGTGTTCTTTTGTGAATTTTGTATGTTGCGCACAAGGTGTTTGTTCATTTGCCTAGACCAAGTTGCTGCGTAATTTTGTGAATTTGATTTAGTCATGCTTCTCATTCATCTACTCTAGTTTTTGCACTTCACCCATCTCTGGTGCAATCCGACTCTGACATATGGGATCTGTTTTATTTTACTCCTTGTTCGAATATTTGTGTTAATTTGTGGAGAAGACGCAGAATCCAATGTGCAGTGACTAGAAGCTTCTCTTTAGGGTTTTGGGGTTTGATAAGAATCATTTAGGACATGCGTTTTATTCTCTCAAGTTTTGATTTTTTTTTCTCAGTTCTTCAGTTTTCAGTCTGATGCTTATCAAATTGAGGGTTTTTGGTTTTGATCCAGAGACTGATTTGACATATGAATGGCGTCCAGGCACTTAGGCAAGAAGGTACCTTTTCCGTACTTTCCTGATGAATTCGAGTAAAAAGCTTTTAGATTTAGCTTCCATTTCATACTATTTCCGTGTATTTTCCCAATATTTGCATACCTCTAGTGGAAGTTCTTGTTTTCTCCTTGGGGAATATTGTAGTCATGTTTGCTGGTTTGGTTAGAAGTTATATGGATGATTATTAAATGTTGAATTCTTGGTTCTCATACTGTTTATCTCTAAAAAGTTGGGTTTATTAGGCCCTTTAGCTTGGATTTCTAAGTCTATCTGACATTTTCTTAGGGAAGGAAATCTGCATATGCATGAATGTGATTAGGCGTATGAGTATGTATTTATCACTTCATTGTCTAAGCTATTCGAACTTTCAAATTGTTGACTATAAATGTATTAGAATATTAACCATACGTTTCGGCATGTTTGAGTCTGCAATTTTTTCCAGTTTGTTTGGTTTGGTGATTAGTTGCACATTTTTTGAATTGGTTTGCGTATATATCAGCATCTCGGCCGTCTTTCGAATTCTTGATTTGAAATGTAGTGATTATAATGATTCGTTTTGTTTTACATAGCATAATCAAGTCTTTGTTTTTGCGAGTTTGTTTGGTTTGGTGAGTAGATACAGAATGTTTGAGTTGCTTTGCATATATATCAGCATTTCAGTCTCATTTTTATAAGCATTTCACATATGTTTATGGATGTCTCATGTCTCAAGTAAATTTACATCTTTTCAGGGTATTCAAGCCTCTTTTAGAATAGGTTTGGTTCTTCCACGAGTAGTAGCATCTACAGAGAGGCAGATTTCCTCTACGGCTTTTAAAAGAGCTTCTGAAAGTGTATCTTTTTCATTCGCTCGGTACCTAAATGGTAAGTATTAAAAGAGTGCTCACTCACAGGCGATTACCATCTTTCTTCTACCTTGTTAGAAAGTGAATTTTGGATAACGAGTATCTCACCCTTTTATTCATGTTTAGGATTTGGTTCTAGCTCGCTATCAAATTGGTCTCGCAGTCATGAATCTTTCCCTACTGAAACATCCATAAGGTAAACCGTTTGCATAGTCTTTTTCTTTGTCAATTCTCTCTTAGATATTATTCTCCTGAGAGTACTCAGGGTATCTATCTGACTGTTCGCTGGCTTGGTTTGGATTGTTTTTTGAACAGGTATTTTCATGCGAGCCGAGAAACATTGGCGAAAAAAAAGAGGATGCTGATCGGCTGCTGAGTCATCGTGAACGCAAGAAACAGACTGTGAAAACAAAAGGAAAGTTTTCAAAACGGGAGAAAAAACCGGATAAGCCACCTGTTGAAGCTCCTTATGTGCCTCCTAGGCTGAAAAGATTGGCAAAGGGATTACCTGAGAAGACTGTCGATATATTCGAAGGGATGTCACTACTTGAGCTCTCAAGGCGTACTGGTGAGTCAGTGGGGGTTTTGCAGAGCATTCTCGTCAATGTTGGTGAAACTGTTAGTTCAGAATTCGACACAATCAGTGTTGATGTCGCCGAGCTTCTTGCAATGGTAAGGTGATTTTATGTCTACATCCAGTAACTTGGTTTTTAATTGGATATATATCTTTAATTTCAAAGGTGTTTAAGGTTTGGTTTCAGTTTATCAGATACTGAAAGAACATAGCCCTTATATTAGTATAATTCTGTTTGTGTTTTTCTCATCCTTTGCAGGAAATTGGGATCAATGTAAGGAGGCAACATTCAACAGAAGGATCTGATATTCGTCCACGGCCTCCAGTTGTAACCGTAATGGGCCATGTCGATCATGGAAAAACCTCGTTGTTGGATGCATTAAGAAATACCTCTGTTGCTGCTAGAGAAGCTGGTGGAATCACTCAGCACGTGGGTGCTTTCGTGGTCGGCATGCCGGATTCTGGCACTTCAATCACATTCCTCGACACTCCTGGCCATGCTGCTTTCAGTGAGATGCGAGCTCGGGGAGCCGCTGTGACTGATATAGTCGTTTTGGTGGTTGCTGCTGATGATGGGGTAATGCCGCAGACACTTGAGGCTATTAAGCACGCTAGATCAGCGAATGTTCCGATTGTGGTTGCGATCAATAAATGCGATAAACCGGGAGCTAATCCGGAAAAAGTTAAGTACCAGCTCACGTCTGAGGGGATAGAGCTTGAGGATATTGGAGGAAATGTTCAGGTGAGACTTGAGAGTCTTACTCTAAAATTTGTTTTCTCTGAGCCTAGTCCAGTGACGCAACCTGGATTCAGCATTTTTTGTTTTGTTTTGAGTTTTGACTCAGTTTATGATGGTTACTTTAACAATGGTGATTGACTTGTTGTTGCAGGCTGTTGAGGTATCTGCAATGAAGAGTACAGGGCTAGACAAATTAGAAGAAGCTCTGCTTCTCCAAGCTGTTGATATGGACCTTAAAGCACGTGTGGATGGACCAGCTCAAGCATATGTGGTGGAGGCTCGGCTAGACAAAGGCCGTGGACCGTTAGCCACCATTATTGTAAAAGCCGGAACTTTGGTGAGAGGTCAGCACGTAGTCATCGGGTCTCAATGGGGAAGACTCAGGGCTATTCGGGACATGATTGGTAAGACAACTGACCGAGCAACACCAGCGATGCCGGTTGAGATTGAAGGGCTTAAAGGTCTTCCAATGGCTGGCGACGATGTCATTGTGGTGGAATCAGAGGAACGTGCCAGGATGTTGAGTGAAGGGCGTAAAAGGAAATATGAGAAAGATCGGTTGTTGAAAGCAGAAGAAGCGAGAACAGAGGAAGCAGCTAGAACTGAAACAGAGTCTGAGGAAGGGTTTGTTCGGGTTGAGTTACCAATAGTAGTGAAATCAGATGTGCAAGGAACCGCACAAGCTGTTGCTGATGCGTTAAAGACATTAAATAGCCCACAGGTGCGTAAAACCAAAATGTTGATATAAAGGTGATTGTGCCTTATTGGCTTTCTTTTTTTGTGAATTTGCCTATTGTTTATATTGTGGCTAGGTATTTGTGAACATTGTTCATAGTGGAGTGGGAGCTATTTCTCACTCTGATTTGGACTTGGCACAAGCTTGTGGTGCGTGTATCGTTGGGTTTAACGTTAAGGGTGGAAGTTGTGCTAATCTTTCTGCGGCTCAAGCCAGCGTGAAGGTACCCCGTTCTGTTCCAAAACATCGTTTCAATACCTTTCCTATCACATTTATATCTTGGAGATAGCTTTTAGCTTTGTAACCAATGGTAAACTCTTAGGTATTCCATCACCGTGTGATATACCATTTGCTTGAAGATGTTGGGAACTTGATAGTGGAGAAAGCGCCGGGAGTATCGGAGATGGAGGTGGCTGGTGAAGCGGAGGTGCTTAGCATATTCAAGATCTTAGGAAAGAGAAGAACCGAAGAAGATGGAGTGAGCATTGCAGGTTGCAAAGTGATGGACGGTCGAGTATGTAGAAGCGGACTGATGAGGCTGTTACGGAGCGGAGAAGTTGTGTTTGAAGGCCCGTGCGCGTCGCTTAAACGTGAGAAACAAGACGTGGAACAGGTTGGGAAAGGGAACGAGTGTGGGCTTGTGATGGGAGAATGGAATGATTTTAGAGTCGGAGATGTGATTCAGTGCATGGAGCCAGTCATTAGGAAACCAAAATTCATTTCCTCTGAGAGTGGAGCTGTGAGAATTGAATGCTGAGATTTACTAATACCACAAAACTCCTAAATCAATTAAATCTGATTGTTTAGGATATTGATTTTTGGTATTTATCCTGATGATTATTTCTTTTGTTACAGCAGAAAGTGTCTTATTCTAAACAAAATTAAAAGTCATAGGTAATAAAGTTTTGTAACTTTGTTTACACATTCAATATCAGGAACCTTGATTCTTATATTTGTTGCAAAAATAAAATTAGTAAAGTTGAATTAATTTTATAGTTTTCTTTCCAAAAGACCGAACATAAACCGATCCGAAACCAACACCTAGTCGAACTCAACACCTAGTCAAACTTGAACGAAACTGAACAAAAATACTTACATTCACCCTTGCTTATATTCACCTCCTCCCTTCTCAACCAATCAGAATCTTCTATGTAATATTTCATTTAAAAAAATAAATTAAAAATAAAAAAAATTAGGGAAAAAAATTATATATATTTTTAATTAATGAAAGTTACATATTGGCTTGGTTTAGATTTTACAACTAGGATTTACCCCGTGGTACACCACGGGGCAATTGGTTTTTTTTTTTTTCCTTTTTCTAAATTGCTCTTCCACTACAATTGGCAAAGTTATATGTTGTAGTTTCAAAATAATTACATATGTAACTTGGATATATATATATATATATTATATGTTTTTAGTTTTTTTTAATCAAACTAACTATATATATATTTATGAATTTGCTGAACTATATACATGTAGAGGTTTCCAAATATTTTAATTTATTTTATGTAAATTTGCTTAATATAATTTTTGGATTGCAGAAAGTAATTTAATGCAAATATGTTGCACAAATTAAATTAAAGACTCCCAGAACATAGCTTACCACCTGTAAATTTTAATATGTTAACATTTATTATAATAAGGGTAAGATATAGAAATATATAACCGTTAAAAATCTGCGACATATAAAGAAAGATAAGAATCAATAACCCCGTGCAACATATTTGCTTATGATTCTTATAGGATTTGATTTGATTTGTACTGCCGATTTTTTAGGAAAGAGTAATCACAATAATAAATTGTTACGATTGTATAAAATGCAAAATGTAATAAGTAGGTCTATTATTTTGGGAAGATCCGATATACCTAATCGGTTTAAAAGGTGAAAAAACCGACCCGCAAGAAAAAAATGGGACAGAAAGTTGTACTCCAAATAAGGAAGATCCGATTTTCCAAATCGGTTAAAAATTTTAAAAAAACCCGACCATGTGACAAAAAGAAGGACACAAATTTGTACTCCAAAAATATATAGATAGATAAAATGAGGTTATATATCCGTTTGAGACTATAAATGAGAATTAAGGTTTAAATTTTACAATTAAAACGAAATTATATGTCGGTTTGGATTTACAAATGAGGTGATTAGGGTTTAGATTTTACAATTAAAACGAAATTATACGTTAGTTTGTGTTTACAAATGAGGTGGTTAGAGTTTAGATTTTACAACTAGAACGGAATTATAGTCGGTTTACGTTTACACCTAGTCAAACTTGAACGAAACTGAACAAAAATACTTACATTCACCCTTGCTTCTATTCACCTCCTCCCTTCTCAACCAATCAGAATCTTCTATGTAATATTTCATTTAAAAAAATAAATTAAAAATAAAACAAATTAAGAAAATAAATTATATATATTTTTAATTAATGAAAGTTACATATTGGCTTGGTTTAGATTTTACAATAAAATGAGGTTATATATCGGTTTGAGACTATAAATGAGAATTAAGATTTAAATTTTACAATTAGAACGAAATTATATGTCGGTTTGGATTTACAAATAAGGTGATTAGGATTTAGATTTTACAATTAAAACGAAATTATACGTCAGTTTGGATTTACAAATGAGGTGGTTAGAGTTTAGATTTTACAACTATAACGAAATTATAGTCGGTTTATGTTTACAAATGAAGTGGTTATGATTTTGATTGAATTATTTTTAGAGATTTGAGAGGGAGTAAACAACGATGAAGGAGAAAAAAAATTGGGACTTTCTTTTAAGAGTTTTAATCGATTTGGAGAACATTTGAAACAAAAAAGTGAAAAATATTGATTCAGAAAAGGTTTAACGAGTTTGACCCATGGTCATGGAGTTCGGGTCTTTTTTATCCATTTACACTGGTTGGGTTGATAATAAACTTGAATGGTAAAGGGTCCAAAGTCTTTGGCTAATTTTTCGATTTAAAATAAGTAATAACAAAATGGGTTAAATTCTCCAGCGCTCTCTACTCTCCAACAATTGATCTCAAATGCTCTTGTTATAAAACTGAATTTTGTTATTACTTGTTTTAGTCTGTGGTACCGTTTATGACTTTTTGGAAAAGTTAATGGTCCTATTTGTGGAATGGTCCTATGATTTTTTGGAAAAGTAATGGTCCTATGATTAATAAGTCAAGTAAAATATTTGCTCCATTTTAGTCATAACTACGGTAAAGATCTCATCCCATTTTCACGATTTACTTCTTCTTGATCGGTGCATTGATGAATCTTAAATTCACAAGTCACAACCAAGAAAAATTAACATGAACATATTTTCATATATAAAATAAAACATTTTGTAAATTGTAATATTTTATAGCTCACAAAGATCAGTAATCTGTCATACATGTAAAACAGTAGAGATACTCACCGTATACATTACCTGTATAATGGAACCTATAATTCACCTTTAGCTTTTAAAAGGGAAAAAAGAGAGAAAAAGATGATTTTTTTTTTTCATAGTAGAAAATGAAAGGACTTTAGCAAAAATTATACGCAAGGGCGCCGTAAGTAGGTCTGGGCAAATAAACCGAACCCGAGGAACCGACCCGACCCTGACCTGCAAAAACCCGACCCGACCCTGACCCGCTTCTATATAAATAACCACTCGGTTTTCGTTTCCAAATACCCACGGGTATCGGGTATTACCCGAACCGAACCCGAGGAACCGACGATATCT
The DNA here is from genome assembly GCA_023657505.1 of Camelina hispida. Taxonomy (NCBI): domain Eukaryota; kingdom Viridiplantae; phylum Streptophyta; class Magnoliopsida; order Brassicales; family Brassicaceae; genus Camelina; species Camelina hispida. Next base: position 8,439,185 of record CP094636.1, on the reverse strand, counting down.
GTTTGAACCCAAGAACATACTTATACATACATGATATCACATATATTGCCATATTTCCGTTTCCGTTTGCCTCATAGGAGTTGTTTAACTCATTACATGGTGGAGGTGTTGATGTGCACTGAGCAATGGATGAAACAAGATATGAAGATTAATGAAAAAAATTGCCTTGCAAACTCACATATCCTTGCTGATATTGAACTATTTGATAGTCTTCAGAAAGGTAAGTAATCCGATTATATTGAACTATTAAGTCTGTTTTTTTTTTCAGTTGTAACGGTTTACTAACATTTCTTTTTTTGTTTGTTTTCAGAGTTTCAAAATGAAAACAAATAGAATTCAGAGACTCATGAGGAGACATTATACTTGGTGGTAAGTTCAGCTCTTACATATTTTTGTTCTTTCAAGTGAGGTTCAATTTTAAAATGTTTGGTTTGATGTAACAGGTCATGATCTATGGATAATGTGTTAAAGACTAACATGCTGGGATGATTCCTCTTTCTTTCTTTCTTTCTTTCATTTACGAGACATGCTTCTCTTTGTTGGGATGTTTAAGTTTCGTTTGCTTTGTTGGGATGTTTAAGATTTTAAGACATGCTTTTCTTTGTTGGGATGCTTATTTTGCGAGACATGGTATGTGTTTGAATTGTTTTGCGAGACATGATATGCTCAGTTTCATTTGTTTAAGATTTCATGTTATGCAGTTTCATTTGTTTTTTGGGTTATTCGGGTTTTCTTGGTACATTTCAGGTTTTTGTGGGTACTTTGGATATGTTCGAGTAGATACTATCCATAACCGAATATATTTTGGATACATTACAGGTTTCTTAAAGTCAATACCCAAATAACCCGAACCCGAGAGGAACCGAACCTGACCCCGACCCGAAATTATATGAACACCTGTGCGAATACTATATTCGTAAACCCGAAAAAGCCGAACCCGAATTACCCGAACCTGACCCCGACCCGAACACCCAAATGCCCAGGCCTAGCCGTAAGTAATCTTAAGATGCAAAGTAAGAAATCTGATAATTCCAGTTCGAGTGGACTTGATTCTCTTTGATATGCATGTGCATGATCGCTCGATTCAGTTTTCAGTTCAGCTTTTTGCATTTAAAATATTTGATTTATAAATAAAACAACATATATATTCAGTTTTGGTTTCGATATATTTAATTTCTTTCGTAAACAATCTAATAATTTTAAAATATGTGAGCTGTTTAAGTAATTTGATCAATTTATTTTTCTTAACCCTATTGAATAAGCTAAATTGTATTTTTTTTCCTTTTAATATTTGTATTATATATTTGACAAAAAAATATTTGTATTATATATATATATATATTTACACATGTCAAATCTTATCAATAGATATAATATGTGTCACGATCATGCGACCCAAATGCTTGAGTGGACTTGGTTCTCTCTGCAAAAATTTCAGAGACAATTCTCTGCAAATGACGTAATCTTTAGTGGCTTTGATTGGTGTCCTTTATTAACATCTTTGCAAATGAACTGCTCTAATAGTCACCAATCAACAAAACGGTTGGAAAAAGCGGTTGAAAATCTTGGTTGGAGAAAGAGTTTGGAGAAAGTGGTTAAAACTTAGTTTTAGTGGTTGCAAACACCAAGTTCAATCACTTGGCGAAACCAGCGTTTAGTGATGTACTAATGTATAAAAGTTACAAACTTTTAATTTTGGCATTTTGTTCTTTGTTTTTGGCATTTGATTCTTTTTATCTATCAGACGAAAAAAAATAGTTCATATAATACTTTCGAATTTTTTATCAAAAGTTATATATTTTTTATAATTTATGATAGTAAAACTATCATAATCTATTATCGTTATGACAAAACTAATTCTTTAGCATTTTCGCAATTTTCATTTAACTATGTTTATATTTCATATTATGAATTAAATAATAATTTCTTATTTCATATTTTTCATTTTCCAACTATTTTTTTTTTTCTTTTTACTAATTATTATAATTTATACTATTCAACCACTACAATGTTACCAATCAAATTAAATACTCAACCGCTGTCTTTAATCGCACCGTTCCATCCACTATTTTTAACCGCTTTTTTAAAATCATTTTCTTTACAACAGCCTTGTTTAAACGTAGTCACCAATCAGACCAGTAATATATGTATGTAAATGAAAACTTTCAACAACCAACCATATAACAATCTATCTATACATTTTTGGAGTACAAATTTGTGCCACTTTTTTCATACAAACGATTTCCATTAATACCCTTATACTTAAACAATTAATCAAATGTCATTAAGGTTAATTCGGTAATCATTGTAAACGGGTGGGTTCTAAATTGAAATGTACAACCCGAAATCACAAATCGGATCCTCATTGATTATGTTAGTCAATTCTTTTTTCGGTTAGTGGTTTATATTACGATTTTGAAGTTACGGTAATATTCCATTTTTAACAAAAACCTAATTAATTTCAGTAAAATCAACATTAATTATCTCAGAGAAGTAAATTTGTTAAGATCTCACAATAGAAATTATGCATGTAATCCAACCATCAACTTCCAAAAATATAGCAACACAATTCCGAATTAATAGTCTAAAATTAATGATTTGACAAAACAAAATCCCGAATTTATGCTGAAGCTAACTTTAAAAATTGTGCTAAAACTAACTTAAAATATTGTGCTAAAACTATTACTAAAACTAACTTAAAAATTGAGATGCATTAGTTAAGATATTTTTATATCCCTACTATTAATCGTAAAACATTTTAAGAAAAAAATCTTTATTTTGTAAAATTTTACAATACAATGCTGCAGTTATGACCTATTTAATCAATTTCAAAAAGGGTAAAACCGAAATTGTATGTCTCTCAGAAACGGATAAAGACGCGGATCTTCCTTGACCCGTTTTAGTTTATCTGGATCTTAAGCGTTAATCCTCACCGTCAAAGAAAACATCATCCTAACCGTTTGTTTTGTTATTTTTTAACGAAGCCAACAAATGGATCATGCGGCCCATGTTGAAAACATTGATACGGTAAATTACTCATTCTTAAAATTATCCATTTTTTCAGAATTATGGTATCCCTGTGAATATGGTAACCGAATACGTCCCATATTCAAAACACAGATACGGTATAATTTATTTATCGGAATAAATATAACAAATTATGGTAACCGAATATGGTTATGGAATATACCATAGACTCTGTTAGTCGAGAGATTTATGTGATTTTTTTTTTTTTTTTAAATCATCGTAATTATCGTCTGAAAATCGACTTTTAACCCTAACTCTCACCACCTATATAATTAGCTTACTTTATTCTTAACCAATAAAGCACAAACGTGTGATTTACCTGTAAAACATTTCAAATTACCATTTTCTCATAATATGACTACTCCGGAAACCGAATATGGTTACCTGTAAAACATTTCAAATTATGGTAACCGAATATGGTTATGGAATATACCATAGACTCTGTTAGTCGAGAGATTTATGTGATTTTTTTTTTTAAATCATCGTAATTATCGTCTGAAAATCGACTTTTAACCCTAACTCTCACCACCTATATAATTAGCTTACTTTATTCTTAACCAATAAAGCACAAACGTGTGATTTACCTGTAAAACATTTCAAATTACCATTTTCTCATAATATGACTACTCCGGAAACTAAAAAAGATTTACAAGATCCTATACTAAAGGCTTGGTTCGATCTAAACCGTAATTGTGACGTAGCAAGACAACTCACTCTCGAGGAGCTACCTGCGTTTTACATTTGGGATCCTAAAGGAAAATCTTTTCAAAGGAGGAAGAGAACAGTCAATAGCCGAAGAACTACGTCTATTTCAAGTAAGTTTAATGGAAATATATCCCTTAAACTTCTTTTCCGTTTTCTGACAGGACCAAAGAGTGATGAAGAATTACGTACTTATGATGGAGTTGTTTATCCATCATACAAGGAAGCATGTCTTGCACGAGGATTAATATAAGATTGAAGAATTGGTGTTTCTGTTTTTTAATATTTTTTCCGTTTCAGTTTTTTATCTATTCCTCTGCTTACTTATCATGTAAAAGTTATAATAAATTAGAAATAATATCTTTTTCTATCATGGTGCATGTAATCAATATTTTTCTACCTATACAAATTACGACAGTCATCACAGAGCATAATCATAAACATAAATCAGGAATAAAATTCGAAACCATATAATTAGAAGCAACCCGGAAATGAACACAACAGGACAAACCCAATGTTTTTGATTGACTGAACAAGGAAAATAAATTGGTCGAAACAAACTCAATATTCAGTTTCCATTAGAGGACCCCATATCCTCACCTATTTAAGAAAAGGATTTCAGAGATTGAATAAGTCATAAGTTTTATTTGAAGTCATGAGAGTTAGATTTTTTGATCGAATAAATATATTAAAAACATTTACTTTACCTGTTCCAATTTTCAAAATTAGACTTAGACCCAAACTTAAAGTTTCTATAGAACAATTAAAAACACAAATTATCATACTTATTATTTTTGATCGATCATATGGCAAATCCAAAATTGTTCTGTTTTGTATATTTCGTATCTTATACCGTAAATTAAGTTGATTCTAATTGATTCTTATTTTATTCTAATATCCCAAATTGTTAGCAGGTACTTTTTTACTCCAGTGGATGTAAAGGAAGGTAATTTATGCTAAATTGATTCTAATTTTCAAATATACCGTAAATTAAGTTGTAAATATATGGAAGTTCAAAATCTCACTAACCAAATTTGAGACGTATCCAAATCTATCAAGAAAAAAAGATTTTACTATCCATATATATCCTTCTTTTCTAAAATTATCGGAATAAATATAACAAAGTATATTATCCGAATATTGTTATGGAATAAATCTTGGACTCTGTCAGTCGAGAGATTTCTGAAAATCACCCTAATTATCTTGGGATATATCTTTAAAATCACCGTAATTATCGTTTATATGTTTCTTTCAGTTTTTATCATTAATATAAATAGTAGGGTCAAAATGTTAACAAATACACAAGAAACACACAAAAAGCTACAATGTTAGCCTCACCTCTCCCCATTTCTCCTCTAAAGTCTCTCAGGCCTTATCGCACTAACTGGCTTATAGATGTGAGGATTTTGCATCTGTGGAGGCAATACAACATTAAAGTTGGAGAAACTATTAAAATGTTTTTAGTAGATTCTGCGGTTAGTAATCATTCTTTATTTTCTTATATAGTGCATATAATTATACTACTTATAATTTTTTAAAAAATTTAATATTTTGTAGGGTGATAAGATAGCAGCTACGGTGAAAAGGGATCAGATCATGAATTTTCAGTGAAAACTTCAACAAGGAAATTGGAACCTAATTTCAACTTTTAATTTATCTCCTATTTATGGGTCAGTCAAGCTATCTGAATTGAAGTGGAAGATTTTTTTCACATCCAGGACAAGTGTTAACCCTTCTGAAAATATATCTGATGATATGTTTCTTTCATTTGCATCTTATGATGCTGTCCTCTCTGGGAAGCAAAATGAAAATTTGTTATTCAGTACGTTTATTATGTTACATTTACGAATGATATAACCTATTTAGTTGTTCTAATCTATTCAACATGTTTTATCTCAGATTTCTTTGGTCAAGTTGTCGATTGTGGTGAAATCAAAGAAATAACTACGACAAACAAACCAACAACAAAAGTTGACTTCCACTTGAGAAATTCGGCGTACGTATTTAAATATATGTTTTTCATTTTTTTGTATCTTACTAATATAGCAAATCGCCTTCTTCCAATTTTCAAAGATTCCAATTTTCACATGGATACACGTGTTTTGTGTACTCTTTGGGGTACCTGCTCCCAAATAATTAGTAAAGCTTGCCACGAGTCTACCGATGGTATTGTTTTCTGCTTAATTAGGTTTGCTAAAGTTAATCAGTACAATGGTAAGTGCTTTGACATTATACTACATATTAACATTCTAATCTATTTTATTAAATTAGTTTGAATGACAATTCATATAGATGTTTGGAGTGTTCAAAATCATTGGGACTGTTCTCAAGTTATAATTAATCCAGAAATTACTGAAGCTGAAGATCTAAGGAAACTGTAAGTTTTTTCCTTCAAATGGTTCATATATATATATAGTTATTTTAAATCAACAAATACAGTAATGTTCTACTTTTATCTTAGGCTTTCCAATGATGGCTTGCAATTGACGATCATGGATTCATTGCAAAAGAAAGTGTTTTGGAAAAAACCTAAAAAGGAAGAATTAGAAGAATACCCTGTGAAGACTATCCAAGAAGTCCTTCATGCTTTTGAGGTATATTTTTGCCAAACATTTTTATTATTCATTGTATTGTTATAAATTTAGGAAAATTAAATTTCTTATGAAACTTTATAGGTAGAGATGTGTCGCACTACCTGTACAATAACTGAAGTCGATAAAGACTATTCTTGGGTCTATATGGCGTGTAAGAAATGCAACAAAAAGACCATCCTCGAGCAAGGCATTAAGTTGGAAGATGAAAAGAATAAACCAGCACCAAAGTTCTATTGTGAGGTTTGCTGTCAGTATGTTAAAAACGTCTCTCCCAAGTAAGTTAGTTATACGTATTTCTATTACCATAATAACTAAGTTCACAATATAATTTTTATGATAAGACTGGAGAAGCAAAATGTATTTATATTTTAGATGTTCCCGATCTGATCCGGTTTTTGTTGTTTAGTGTGTTAACATTTTCCTGATCCAGTCTATAACTAAGTTCATGTATTTTTAATAGTTCAACTTAAAACTATATTTAGGTTCTGGATTTATCTTAAAATTAAAGACAAGACTGGAGAAGCAAAATGTATGGTGTTTGATAGCTTCGCTGCTGATATGGTTGGAATGCAATCTTCAGAACTTCTTAACAATAGATATGACTTGGTATATCATCATCTTTATCGTAATATTTGGTTTTTTAAAATTTTATATCCTATTGTTTTAGTTCCGTAAACAATTGCATGATAACAATCACTTTACTTATATCTATAATAGCTGGAGGATCCTGAATCCATCCCTGCCGAAGTTAAAGCTTTAGAAGGGAAAACTTTCGAGTTTCTCCTTTCTATTGAGTTGAAAAATATTAGAGGGAGCTCCATCACTTACAACGTAGCTGCATTATGCTCTAAAGGGTTGAACTGTGATTTAGAGATTGTCCCTTCAGATACTTATATAGATCCCTCTTCAATAATGTCTGGTGGTCAGGTATTAATATTTTTATTGTTTATATACTTTGAAGGTAGAAGATTTATATTATGTTTCAAATTGGATGTATGTTTATTACATTGTAGGGTTCATTAATGATTACTGATGGAAGTGAGCCATCAGATGTGGATGCTTCAACCTCTTCCACTCCATCATCAAAAAGAAGTTCATCAAACGAAACCGAAGGAGAGGACCAATTATCTACATCCAAAAAACATTGCTCTGGACAAAAAGTGGAAGATTCTACTGCTGCTGGTGTTTCTAAGGAACTTAACAATTTGTTCACTTAATTTTCTTTTGATTTTTACTATCTATCCACTTTGAGACTTTGAAATTTCATATTTATTTTGGTTATGGTTTTCATTTTCATGAGTTCTTTGTGAGACTATTGGTGTCATTGTTTTTTTAATATTCTGCTTCGTTTCAATTTATACACTTATTCCTTTGTTTCCTTATCTATTCACTTTGAGACTTTTTATATTTATACATTGGTTTTGCTTATTGTTTTCATACTTATGCGTAATCTTATTTTTTATAATCAGTTAAAATCTTAACTTCTCTTCCTTTTTAATGATTGTATAAATGAATACAGCTGAAAGAACTGCATTATACTATATCTTTTATTCTAAATATGAATACACATTTTTGCATGTGAAACAATTGTAAGATGTGATCTCTATTTGAATAACACATATACGAACACATCAACATATAAATTCGTACTCAATTGTCATGCCAAAACTTTTCTCATGCATTCAAAAAGAGATCACGTTACAAATAGTTTCACACATCACCACTCTCTAAAAAGATACCATCACATGCAATTAAAACCAAAAAACTGTATCATATATAAAAATACATCTTCAGTTGGTAAGTGAGGATATTTCACACATCTCAAATATATTAATTTGTTTTTTTTCTGCTTTATAACTTTAATAAAATTGATTCGACAAGTCAATCAATATTCAGAATCATATCCTAATATATCTCATTTTTTAAAAATGTATAACCAAACCCTATCAATTTAGTTGTTTTTCAGTTTGTTGATTTGTCCTTATCTGTAACCAGACTATTATTTTTAAAACGAAACTACACTTTAGAATAAAATAATTCTGTATATTATCAAGTAATATTATTAGAAAATCTGTAATAGTCGTACAACTATATCTTAGGGAATCTGCTACAACTTAAAAATATCAAGAATATAGTAAATAATTTTACCTAATAATATTTTAGGTAGTAATCATGAAGTGTAAGATCTTTTGTACTGTAACTACTAAATTCAAATATTATCTTCCTATACAATGTATATATCAATCAAATAAATATACTATTTATACCGTATTAGTTGATTCATCTTAATCCGGTCAACCAACTATTAATACAAAATCTTAACTTTCCATATGTTTTCAAAAATGGCGATATGTACAATGAATATATGTAAATCCTCTGAATATAAACACTTGGTTTTCACTATTTTTGAAAACAGTAAAACATGCAGATTTTACAACTCATTGAATTTATAAATAAATCAAAAAAATCTAAAAGAATAAATTTGCTCTATAAAAACAAACCATATGTAAAGTCACTTTTTCATTAACCTAAAACACTTCTTATTTCACCACGATATCTTCTCTTCACGAATATGGCTAATTTTAGCAGATTAACCACCATATATCCGTCCAATGATCTGAAGTTGAACGTGTGTGTGAAGATCCTAAGGATGTGGCGTAAAACAGATGATGGGGAAGACTCTCTCGAGTTGGTTGTATGTGATGTCTTCGTAAGTTTTGCAACTTTTTATCATTGATTTAGGACCTAATTAACAATATATATATATATATATATGACTTTGTTTTTTTCTTATCAATTTTCAGGGGACCAAAATGGTAGTAACTATACCGAATGGTCTTATTGAATTTTTCAAGTCTGACATCCAAGAAGATGCATGGAAAGTTTTTTCCGCTTTTGACGTCATAAACTGCAGCAGACCTATCCGTATTATTGAAGGTTACTATCGGATCGTGTTTAGGGAAGATACCATTGTGGAAGATACTGAACCACGTTCTAACAATCATTTCATTGATTATGTGTCTTTTGATAGACTATATGATAGTTATCATGCTATAACTAATCGCTGCTTAGGTATTTTTTTAATTCTAATTTACTTGTGATTTAACTTACATTAATTTTATGATAATGATATTTAATATAAACATTAATATTTTTTATAGATATCATGGGACGTGTAATCAATGTCCAACCATTGATCTATGTCGATGATCCAAGAGCTGTTCAATATGAGGAAAGGGCCCGAGTTTTGCGTTTCGATCTTAAAGACCAAAAGTAATAAGGACAAGAAGAAATAAATATCTCATGCAATTCGGAACCAAACCAACTATCAAAACCATTTTTTGAATTATCTTTTTCCATATTTACTAGATACAACTAATTCTAATTTTTTTTTTCCTGTAGTCATGAAGTCATTCACTGTACTGCTTATGATGAACATGCCGACTACTTTCAACGTTATTGGAGTCCTTCTTATACGACTCCTATCATAGGCGTTCTACGCTTCGGAGGGCTAAGTTTACTCATGGAGGTACAAGCTAATTACTTTTATTATATAGAAGGAGCTGTTATGGTTAAAGTTATTAATTTTTAAAATCTGAATTCTTCACAATAGGTCAAGACATCGAACTTTTAGTGTTCCTGGAGTGTACACTATTTATTTTGATCCTCCATATACTGAAGTAACTGATTTCAGAAACAGGTAAGCTTTAAAATTCATAATTTGTTGTTTACATACATACTTTCATCTCTCATTTATTGATTATTACAATTTATCATTTTGATTATATATTATTATGATATGTTTCAGGGTATGACAACCCGTCCCGTTGACCCCACTAGCCCACCGCTAGCTTGCCCCCATAGGCCCCAAGCTGGCCCCGCAGGGCATCGATCCTAACCCCTCACTGGGCAAATGGAACTATTCATCCAAATCCACAGTAGGTTATTGGTGCACCAGGCGTTCCTCGAACCCTGGTCCCCACCCTTTAACAACATTCCCACATGACAAGTTGATCAATTGGTGGCAACTTGTCCAGTGGGAAGGTTGTTAAGTGAGGACCATGACAATAACCTTCTGTGGATTGGATGAATGGTTCCATTTGTCCGGTGAGTCATCGATGCCCCGCAGGCCAGCTTGAAGCAAGCAGTGGGCCAGTGGGACGGATGTCATATAAAAAATCGATTTTTATGTGACAACCCGTCTGTAGGCCCCACTAGCCTCACTTCTAGTTGCCCCCATAGGCTGGCCCTGCAGGGCATCGATCCTAACCCATCACTGTAGATTAACTCACATAATCCACCAGTAGGTTATTGGTGCATCAAGCGTTCCTCGAACCCTGGTCCCTCACCCTTTAACAACCTTCCCACAGACAAGTTGTCACCAATTGAGACCGACCTTTTTTTTTTTAATAATAAATAATAAATATATAATATAATATAATAATAAAATACAACTAGTGGTCTCATATCCACTAGCCACCTAACCACAATCACAATCATCAGCGAAAAACATTACCAATATCCAACAAATATAAATAGCCAATATTAATAATATCCAGTATAATTCCAATCATAAACCAATGATCCAAACAACATAAACCAGTGAATCAACAATCCTAAGCAACATTCTAGGACTCAACTCTAGCAACCTAACAGAAGCTAGACAACCAAGCGAACCACTAGATGATAGACTCCTGGAGAGGAATCTGCTTCCCAAGAACACACTTGCAAGGTCTTGAAGATGATGGGTCGGACTGATGAAGATCAAGAGACCAAAGATGCAATAGATCGGACAAATGGAAGGTGAAGGGGTTGATTATGCAGCGGATTGAAAGAAATGGAATGGTGAAATGATGCAGCGGATAGAAGGGGGATTGAAGTGAACTTCCAAGAGAGATGAAAATCTCTTAGACTTCAGGCTCGAGTTCAACTTAGATATGACACACTAAGAAGAAAACAAGTTGAGAAGATATTACACACTTCTTAGATCAAACAAGTAAAAGAAAGGTTTTTGATTAAAATGTTTGATGAAAAACAAAGAAGAGATACATGGTCTTTAAATAGGAGAAGGGGAGGACGAGATAGAGGAGAGAAAACCCTAGACAACCTTGCAAGTTCAAGTTAAAGCTCATGCAAGATGTCTAGGAAATTACAAAAGCATTAAATGCAAAGTTTGAATGAGAAAGAGATAGAAAATGGGCCAAGGCCTTTGTGGGGAACCTTGGACCACGAATTGGGCTGGCAAAGGGGCTTGAAAATGTTACTTAGGCCTCATTAAAAACCTTGTCAAGAAAACCCAATGGGACAAAACTTGACCAAGGGAAAAAGAGCACCAAAGCAACACTTTACCTTTACCGAGCACCTTGAGCTGTGAGCAACGTCCAAGTGGTTTGAGTCACGTCTTCTAGCTTCTTGTCCAACTCCTTGAGAGCTTGGATTGATTGGTTGAACCTCTTGGACCGTGACCTTGTTATAGGACCCGCCGGAACGATCAATGCTTCCTCCGATGCTTCCGCTGGTACTGCTGCTCCTCCGGTGCTTCCTCTGGTTCAAGCTGCTCCTCCAATGCTTCCTCAGGTTCAAGCTGCTCCTCACGTCCATGTTCGTTGGTTGAGCTTTCCATGGTTTCATCATCCTCTCCCACTTGAAAAGGATTTGACCTCAAATCCGAATTATCTGCACAATAAGGAAGAAGATCGAAACGTTGAAGCTGCCCCTAACTTTGTACTTACCTTGAAGATTGATTTGGTAGGTATTGTTGCTGATCCTTTTGAGCACTTTGAATGGTCCATTGATCTTTGGCATTAGTTTGGACTCCTTTTCAGCTGGAAATTGTATACTCCTCAAGTGTACCATTAGTTGTTCTCCAACCTCAAAGATCATCCTAAAACAACCATTGGATTTATGATCATGCATCAATATCTCCAATTCCGGTTCTTGCAAAGACTCGGACGAAATAATTGCTAAATCTGGGGGCTCCTCTATTGTACCTGCAAAGTTGTCAATACCTTTGGCAAAGATCAAATGCGTCATTATAGTCATGGTACAAAGTCTCGCTTGGTACAAATCATTATCCTTGTAATTTTCTGAATTTTCTTTGAATAAACCTAACCTTTTCCCATGGTTTTCTGAATGTATAAAACTGATAATCAAAGCTCTAGAATCTTGAGAAACAAATTGGGTTAAGGAATTACTTAGCTGATAATGCCTTGGTATGACGATCCATCATGGTTAAGGAAGTGGATCTGGGGGTTCTTCTTGGATCAGTTTGAAGCTGCTGACATCTTGGTCTTCATCTTGATCCAAATCAGGTGGCTTAAATCGTTTGTCATCCACTTTCTTTTCAGTTTTTCTTATCGCTTCATGATGCTCTAAAATCTGAAATTGGCTCTTTTGACAAAAACAAGCAAATCATATCGTGTGGTCTTGGATAAGAATCCTTGAGAATAAAAACACTTATCTTATGATTGTTGGATATGAGCACAAGTGTTGCATCAGGTGGTTCATCTTTGAACATCAAGAAAGCTTTGACTATTTTTCCATGCTCCAAGTTTACTGATTTAACTTGTAAGAACACAGATCTCCTACATCAAAAGGAAACAGTTTAGGCACATAGTAAAAGACCAAACAGATATTCATATAATTGTTATCAAAATAGAGTTTTAGAATGGAGCATCCTTCGGTGATCATAGTTGTTTTTCTGAAATAATTCCAGCTTCTAACTCCAAAATGATAAATCATTTGTTGGCATATATCTGGTGGTTTCTCCTTGATTTAAACAGAACATCTTTCTTCTCCAAAGTAATTTTGCTTCTTCATGTAACCTGTTCCTTTCTTAGCAATCATGGGAAGAGCAAGTGCATTATACTTGAAATAGAGAAATCAAAAACATGATCTTTCACAGTTGGTTTGCAAAGCTCATTGAACAGTCTAGACTCACACAACTCTTTTTCAAGCAAATAACTCATTTTAGAAAAAGGTTTAACCATTACATGCTCAGTTTTAGTTCTAAATGATTCCATTGCCATGCTACACAAAGAAACTCTCAAAGAAGAGTTAAATTCAAGAAACTTTTCAAATAAAAACCCTTTTGTCTTAAGGAACTCTTTAAAAGCAAATGTTTCAAAACTTGGAATCATTTTGTTAAAAACAGCTTTTGAAACACAAAATTCTTTCACATTTTCTAAACCAAGACGTTTTTCATCTTGAGCAGAAATCAACACAAAATAATTAGGAACTGTCCTAACCAAATCAATTTCCTTACAGTGCTTTCTTGGGTAGTCGCAAAGAAATGGCACATGGACTGGGTTTGGCATAATGCTGATCTGCTCCAAATCACTAATCAATGGCAAACTCATTTGTTTTGTTTCTAGTGATTTTTCTTCCTCAACCTGTAAAAAGGAAATAATACTACTCGGTTGCTCCGGTTCAAAATGGATTAGTTTTTCAAGCACAAAATCAGATTGAATTAAAGAAAGATCACACTTAGCTTGAGATAGAGTCATAGGTTCAGTTGGTATAACAACATCATCCTTAGCAATGAACTGCCTCTCCTTGGCTTCTTCTCCAAGCTGTTTCTCCTTGGGTACGTCTCCAAGCTGTTTCTCCTCGGTTCTAGGCTTATCCTTTCTTTCAAGTTCCTTATTCTCCTTTTCTTGTTCTGATTGCTTCCATTGTTCTCCATTAGAATCTGTACCTATCTCAACACTTTTGGGAAAAGACAAGTGCATCATACAAGAATTGGAATTTTCTAAACCTTGAACAGTTACTTCCTTGGATTTTGAAAGTGTAGAAGACTTACATTGCTTTGGTTCTCCACATGATTCAAGTGACAATTTAGACTTTTCTTGTGAACAATAATCTGTTCAGGGACCTTCTTTGGTTGAGATGTTGACTTAGTCTTCATCCTTTCAAATTTAATGTACTCGGTTAATGCCTCAAGAAGATCTGATTGCGCCTTAGCCTCCACAAATGTTGGGTTTTTCTTTCTGTCTGGTACTTTGACTGGTTTCTTTTCAGTAACTGGTTGGATTGTGCCATTGGCTTGGGAAACACAGTGTAGCGCTTGTGGAGCATACTTGTTCCTTAGAAGCTTCTTAAGATCTCTCCACATTGTGATATTTGGCTCCTTGTAATACCAAGGGTCATCAACTTCTTGCAACCACCATTTGTAAGCGTCTCCTGTGAGTTGGGTAAGTGCAAAAGCTAATCTCTCATTTCCTGGGATATCCTTGTAGTAGAACCAATCCTCCATGTGTTTCTCCCATTCAAGGTAATCTCCTTTTCCTGCAAATTTATAGAGTTTATGAGCTAAAGAGATTTTAGAATGAATCACAGATTTAGATTTGGGAGTGTGAGAGGTTTTCTGTAAGCTGCTCCAGGTTGATCTAGATGTTTCATCTGGTGGCTTGGGTTTAAGATCATGGTGTTGTCTTTGACGCTGATTTCCTTCTGGGTTGATTTGATTCAAGTGTAGGGCGCCAAGTCTTGCATCAAGTATGGTTGTCATAGCTGCGGTGGCAGACTTAAGAATCCTCCTTTCAAGACTGGATGTAGATGACTCTTCCTCTTCTGATGTCACCATAGTACCTGCAAAGAAAACAAAGATCCACCAGTAAATAGTTCTAAAAACACGTAAATGAAAATAGATCTGGGAAAATTATGACTACGAATCCAAAAATTCTCAAATCAATTTTCAAAAATACTAGACTCGTCCCTGGTTCTAAAACAGTTGAGTTTATAAATTTTGAACGAGTAAAACATTTTATAAAATTCTTGCAACACGAAGCAACATATCTGAAAAACAAGAAAAGTGACGATTGGAATTTCAAAACCTGGTTGCAGAGTGGTTGCTCTGATACCACATGATAGACTCCTGGAGAGGAATCTGCTTCCCAAGAACACACTTGCAAGGTCTTGAAGATGATGGGTCGGACTGATGAAGATCAAGAGACCAAAGATGCAATAGATCGGACAAATGGAAGGTGAAGGGGGTTGATTATGCAGCGGATTGAAAGAAATGGAATGGTGAAATGATGCAGCGGATAGAAAGGGGGATTGAAGTGAACTTCCAAGAGAGATGAAAATCTCTTAGACTTCAGGCTCGAGTTCAACTTAGATATGACACACTAAGAAGAAAACAAGTTGAGAAGATATTACACACTTCTCGATCAAACAAGTAAAAGAAAGGTTTTTGATTAAAATGTTTGATGAAAAACAAAGAAGAGATACATGGTCTTTAAATAGGAGAAGGGGAGGACGAGATAGAGGAGAGAAAACCTAGACAACCTTGCAAGTTCAAGTTAAAGCTCATGCAAGATGTCTAGGAAATTACAAAAGCATTAAATGCAAAGTTTGAATGAGAAAGAGATAGAAAATGGGCCAAGGCCTTTGTGGGGAACCTTGGA
This sequence comes from Camelina hispida, assembly GCA_023657505.1. Lineage (NCBI taxonomy): Eukaryota > Viridiplantae > Streptophyta > Magnoliopsida > Brassicales > Brassicaceae > Camelina > Camelina hispida. The sequence continues at coordinate 8,423,455 of CP094636.1, read as the reverse complement.
CCACGAATTGGGCTGGCAAAGGGCTTGAAAATGTTACTTAGGCCTCATTAAAAACCTTGTCAAGAAAACCCAATGGGACAAAACTTGACCAAGGGAAAAAGAGCACCAAAGCAACACTTTACCCTTTACCGAGCACCTTGAGCTGTGAGCAACGTCCAAGTGGTTTGAGTCACGTCTTCTAGCTTCTTGTCCAACTCCTTGAGTAGACCTTGGATTGATTGGTTGAACCTCTTGGACCGTGACCTTGTTATAGGACCCGCCGGAACGATCAATGCTTCCTCCGATGCTTCCGCTGGTACAAGCTGCTCCTCCGGTGCTTCCTCTGGTTCAAGCTGCTCCTCCAATGCTTCCTCAGGTTCAAGCTGCTCCTCACGTCCATGTTCGTTGGTTGAGCTTTCCATGGTTTCATCATCCTCTCCCACTTGAAAAGGATTTGACCTCAAATCCGAATTATCTGCACAAATAAGGAAGAAGATCAAAGCGTTGAAGCTGCCCCTAACTTTGTACTTACCTTGAAGATTGATTTGGTAGGTATTGTTGCTGATCCTTTTGAGCACTTTGAATGGTCCATTGATCTTTGGCATTAGTTTGGACTCCTTTTCAGCTGGAAATTGTATACTCCTCAAGTGTACCATTAGTTGTTCTCCAACCTCAAAGATCATCCTAAAACAACCATTGGATTTATGATCATGCATCAAAATATCTCCAATTCCGGTTCTTGCAAAGACTCTGGACGAAATAATTGCTAAATCTGGGGGCTCCTCTATTGTACCTGCAAAGTTGTCAATACCTTTGGCAAAGATCAAATGCGTCATTATAGTCATGGTACAAGTCTCAGCTTGGTACAAATCATTATCCTTGTAATTTTCTGAATTTTCTTTGAATAAACCTAACCTTTTCCCATGGTTTTCTGAATGTATAAAACTGATAATCAAAGCTCTAGAATCTTGAGAAACAAATTGGGTTAAGGAATTACTTAGCTGGATAATGCCTTGGGTATGACTGATGCTCATCATGGTTAAAGGAAGTGGATCTGGGGGTTCTTCTTGGATCAGTTTGAAGCTGCTGACATCTTGGTCTTCATCTTGATCCAAATCAGGTGGCTTAAATCGTTTGTCATCCACTTTCTTTTCAGTTTTTCTTATCCGCTTCATGACTGCTCTAAAATCTGAAATTGGCTCTTTTGACAAAAACAAGCAAATCATATCTGTGTGGTCTTGGATAAGAGAATCCTTGAGAATAAAAACACTTATCTTATGATTGTTGGATATGAGCACAAGTGTTGCATCAGGTGGTTCATCTTTGAACATCAAGAAAGCTTTGACTATTTTTCCATGCTCCAAGTTTACTGATTTAACTTGTAAGAACACAAGATCTCCTACATCAAAAGGAAACAGTTTAGGCACATAGTAAAAGACCAAACAGATATTCATATAATTGTTATCAAAATAGAGTTTTAGAATGGAGCATCCTTCGGTGATCATAGTTGTTTTTCTGAAATAATTCCAGCTTCTAACTCCAAAATGATAAATCATTTGTTGGCATATATCTGGTGGTTTCTCCTTGATTTGAACAGAACATCTTTCTTCTCCAAAGTAATTTTGCTTCTTCATGTAACCTGTTCCTTTCTTAGCAATCATGGGAAAGAGCAAGTGCATTATACTTGAAATAGAGAAATCAAAAACATGATCTTTCACAGTTGGTTTGCAAAGCTCATTGAACAGTCTAGACTCACACAACTCTTTTTCAAGCAAATAACTCATTTTAGAAAAAGGTTTAACCATTACATGCTCAGTTTTAGTTCTAAATGATTCCATTGCCATGCTACACAAAGAAACTCTCAAAGAAGAGTTAAATTCAAGAAACTTTTCAAATAAAAACCCTTTTGTCTTAAGGAACTCTTTAAAAGCAAATGTTTCAAAACTTGGAATCATTTTGTTAAAAACAGCTTTTGAAACACAAAATTCTTTCACATTTTCTAAACCAAGACGTTTTCATCTTGAGCAGAAATCAACACAAAATAATTAGGAACTGTCCTAACCAAATCAATTTCCTTACAGTGCTTTCTTGGGTAGTCGCAAAGATATGGCACATGGACTGGGTTTGGCATAATGCTGATCTGCTCCAAATCACTAATCAATGGCAAACTCATTTGTTTTGTTTCTAGTGATTTTTCTTCCTCAACCTGTAAAAGGAAATAATACTACTCGGTTGCTCCGGTTCAAAATGGATTAGTTTTCAAGCACAAAATCAGATTGAATTAAAGAAAGATCACACTTAGCTTGAGATAGAGTCATAGGTTCAGTTGGTATAACAACATCATCCTTAGCAATGAACTGCCTCTCCTTGGCTTCTTCTCCAAGCTGTTTCTCCTTGGGTACGTCTCCAAGCTGTTTCTCCTCGGTTCTAGGCTTATCCTTTCTTTCAAGTTCCTTATTCTCCTTTTCTTGTTCTGATTGCTTCCATTGTTCTCCATTAGAATCTGTACCTATCTCAACACTTTTGGGAAAAGACAAGTGCATCATACAAGAATTGGAATTTTCTAAACCTTGAACAGTTACTTCCTTGGATTTTGAAAGTGTAGAAGACTTACATTGCTTTGGTTCTCCACATGATTCAAGTGACGAATTTAGACTTTTCTTGTGAACAATAATCTGTTCAGGGACCTTCTTTGGTTGAGATGTTGACTTAGTCTTCATCCTTTCAAATTTAATGTACTCGGTTAATGCCTCAAGAAGATCTGATTGCGCCTTAGCCTCCACAAATGTTGGGTTTTTCTTTCTGTCTGGTACTTTGACTGGTTTCTTTTCAGTAACTGGTTGGATTGTGCCATTGGCTTGGGAAACACAGTGTAGCGCTTGTGGAGCATACTTGTTCCTTAGAAGCTTCTTAAGATCTCTCCACAATGTGATATTTGGCTCCTTGTAATACCAAGGGTCATCAACTTCTTGCAACCACCATTTGTAAGCGTCTCCTGTGAGTTGGGTAAGTGCAAAAGCTAATCTCTCCTTTCTTGGGATATCCTTGTAGTAGAACCAATCCTCCATGTGTTTCTCCCATTCAAGGTAATCTCCTTTTCCTGCAAATTTATAGAGTTTATGAGCTAAAGAGATTTTAGAATGAATCACAGATTTAGATTTGGGAGTGTGAGAGGTTTTCTGTAAGCTGCTCCAGGTTGATCTAGATGTTTCATCTGGTGGCTTGGGTTTAAGATCATGGTGTTGTCTTTGACGCTGATTTCCTTCTGGGTTGGTTTGATTCAAGTGTAGGGCGCCAAGTCTTGCATCAAGTATGGTTGTCATAGCTGCGGTGGCAGACTTAAGAATCCTCCTTTCAAGACTGGATGTAGATGACTCTTCCTCTTCTGATGTCACCATAGTACCTGCAAAGAAAACAAAGATCCACCAGTAAATAGTTCTAAAAACACGTAAATGAAAATAGATCTGGGAAAATTATGAATACGAATCCAAAAATTCTCAAATCAATTTTCAAAAATACTAGACTCGTTCCTGGTTCTAAAACAGTTGAGTTTATAATTTTTGAACGAGTAAAACATTTTATAAAATTCTTGCAACACGGAGCGACATATCTGAAAAACAAGAAAAGTGACGATTGGAATTTCAAAACCTGGTTGCAGAGTGGTTGCTCTGATACCACATGATAGACTCCTGGAGAGGAATCTGCTTCCCAAGAACACACTTGCAAGGTCTTGAAGATGATGGGTCGGACTGATGAAGATCAAGAGACCAAAGATGCAATAGATCGGACAAATGGAAGGTGAAGGGGTTGATTATGCAGCGGATCGAAAGAGATGGAATGGTGAAATGATGCAGCGGATGATAAGGGGATTGAAATGAACTTCTAAGAGAGATGAAAATCTCTTAGACTTCAGGCTCGAGTTCAACTTAGATAGGACACACTAAGAAGAAAAGAAGTTGAGAAGATATTACACACTTCTCAGATCAAACAAGTAGAAAGAAGTTTTGATTAAAATGTTTGATGAAAAACAAAGAAGAGATACATGGTCTTTAAATAGGAGAAGGGGGGACGAGATAGAGAAGAGAAAACCCTAGACAACCTTGCAAGTTCAAGTTAAAGCTCATGCAAGATGTCTAGGAAATTACAAAAGCATTAAATGCAAAGTTTGAATGAGAAAGAGATAGAAAATGGGCCAAGGCCTTTGTGGGAACCTTGGACCACGAATTGGCTGGCAAAGGGGCTTGAAAATGTTACTTAGGCCTCATTAAAAACCTTGTCAAGAAAACCCAATGGGACAAAACTTGACCAAGGGAAAAAGAGCACCAAAGCAACACTTTACCCTTTACCGAGCACCTTGAGCTGTGAGCAACGTCCAAGTGGTTTGAGTCACGTCTTCTAGCTTCTTGTACAACTCCTTGAGTAGACCTTGGATTGATTGGTTGAACCTCTTGGACCGTGACCTTGTTATAGGACCCGCCGGAACGATCAATGCTTCCTCCGATGCTTCCGCTGGTACAAGCTGCTCCTCCGGTGCTTCCTCTGGTTCAAGCTGCTCCTCCAATGCTTCCTCAGGTTCAAGCTGCTCCTCACGTCCATGTTCGTTGGTTGAGCTTTCCATGGTTTCATCACTAGAACATCCTCCTCTTCATTGCCTTGATTCCACGGTCACACTTTGTCTTTACCTGCACCACAAACACATATTGCAATGCATGAGTATTTAATAAACACTCAGTAAGGAAATCCTCCCATCTACTGGGCTATACACACAAGCAATAGAGACATCTCTAACCATCAACCATCAACCAACAATCATCAATCAACAATCAACAAGCCAAACAACACATAAACAAGCAGATTAGAGAAATCTCTAGCTTAGATAAGCCATGGTCCTGCACTTAAGTGATTCACAAAACTAAATACAACCAAATGAGAGGCTTTCCAATATCCAAGAACAACCAAACTTGGTCCTACAACCAATCACAACAACAAACAAATATTGAAAACAAACTGCCAGAAAAAAACAGAAAAGAACAACCTCACAAGTGAAACTACGAAACCAAAACTAACCGTTAAATTTCAAATCCCTCCGGTGAAAAGCAAAGTATATACGTCCAGAAGCTTCCCACAAAATTTAAGCACGATCAGATTATAGCGGAAACCGCAATCATCCCCGTAACACCCGCTGGTCTCAATCCGCGAATGGGAAGAAACGCCTCACAAAACTACCAATATCTCCTAGAATATTAGCCCAAATTCACTTCTGTAAAAAGGAGAGTGTACGAAAAACTCTTAGCTACAACCCTACCAATAATCGATACCTTTCGAAACGATTTGACCCGTCGGATCTTCTTTCTTCCAAACCCTAACAGTTTTGTTTCTCTCTGAAAAAAGCTTGATCTCCTTCTCTTCCTCCTTTACACCAAAAAATATCAAGGGTTCTCACACTTTCTCTCCCTCTCTCTGATATTGTCGACAAAAGCAAGAAAAAAGAGAGGAGGCGTGATTTTTATGAAGAAGATTAAGGGTTTTTGGTTTAATTTGATTAAACCAGGATTTAATTAAACCAAAAAAATCAATTAAAACCCACTATTTTGGTTTAATTAACACATCCCAAACTCTATTCCCGGAACACGGATGTTACAATTCTCCCCCACCAATCTAGATTCATCCTCGAATCTCGAACAACCATCAGCCAAGGACTCCTGCCCAACCGTCTCCACGGCCCGCACTCCTCCAACTGATCTACAGAAGATCACCTCTCGGCGATAGACTCATGCTCCAGGCGTCATTTGCTCTCGACTTTTGGATTTTCCTTTACTCATAGGTCTAAACCTTGAGTTTTTATTGGCTCCTCATCAGACCTAAGTCCGCATGCCAAATGTTGGCTCCTCATCGGGCCTAAACCCGCATGCCATAATATATAAGGAGAAATCCAAACTCGTCTCTCGGGTCGTCACCCTACAGCGCGCCTCCGGACCGTCGTCCGAAGTCGATATACCAACCATACTCCCAAGCCACAAAGTCTCTGAATATGGCAGTACCGCGAGCAAACAATTCTGAACACGTCTGAGTCCTATCCCTATCCAGGTTTCCTTCCCGTGGCTCGCGTAAAACATCTCAATGTCCTACCTACCACATATCCCCTCACTGGAATACCACATGACCACACAAGGATCATATACATGCCACAAGGGCCGCCACAAAGGCCAAACAAAATGTCCTAAAGAGGACCGCCACCAAGGCCAAACAAATGTCCTAAAGAGGACCGCCACCAAGGCCAAACAAATGTCCTAAAGAGGACCGCCACCAAGGCCACACAAATGTCCTAAAGAGGACTGCCTAAATAGGCACTCTGGCTAAACAGCCCGCCACAAAGGCCATCTGTCCCGAAGGACCGTCTGTCCCAAAGGACCATCAGTCCCGAAGGACCGTCTGTCCCGAAGGACCATCAGTCCCGTAGGACCATCAGTCCCGAAAGACCATCTGTCCCAAAGGACCATCAGTCCCGAAAGACCGTCTGTCCTTCGGGACCAGCTCAATTGGTGACAGCTTGTCCTGTGGGAAGGTTGTTAAAGGGTGGGGACCAGGGTTCGAGGAACGCCTGATGCACCAATAACCTACTGGTGGATTATGTGAGTTAATCCACAGTGATGGGTTAGGATCGATGCCCTGCAGGGCCAGCCTATGGGGGCAACTAGCAGTGAGGCTAGTGGGGCCCACGGACGGGTTGTCACATAAAAATCGATTTTAAAGGGTGGGGACCAGGGTTCGAGGAACGCCTGATGCACCAATAACCTACTGTGGATTTGGATGAATAGTTCCATTTGCCCAGTGAGGGGTTAGGATCGATGCCCTGCAGGGCCAGCTTTGGGCCTATGGGGCAAGCTAGCGGTTGGCTAGTGGGGTCAACGGGACGGGTTGTCACACAGGGTCTCCTTTAATCTCGATAGTGATGATGACTTTATCTATTAAGGGAGAGCTTCAAGGGAGTAGATGATGAAGTCGTCGACTTTCAAGTTGCTTTGTAGTTTGGCTTTATTTTCTCTGTCAAATAAGAGACATTTTTTCTCATTGTGCTTATTTTCTCATGTTATTTTAAAAACTCGGTTATTTTAAGTTTTAATCTTATTATTTTCTATTGGTCAATTTTATATATATTATATATATTATAATAATATCTCTTTTTATTTGCTATTTAGATAAAATAATATGGTCATAGAGAACAATGACAAATCTTATGAATTTGTTTATACACATATACATAATAGATGTCATTTTAATAGTAGGGATGTCATGTTCTTTTAAAAACTCGGTTGTTTTAAGTTTTAATCTTATGATTTTTTTATTGTTAAATTTTATATATATACTATAATAATATCTCCTATTATTTGCTAATTAGATAAAATAATATGCTAATAGAAAACAATGACATCTCTCCTGAAGTTGTTTATACACATATACATAATAGATAAAATAATAACGTACTTGAGTTTGATTAACAACAACAAAACATTTAGTTCACGGTGAACGTTTAGTTGTTTATACACATATACATAATAGTAGGTATTTATTTAACATCACCAAAACGACCTAAATGTTTATAATTTCAAAGATGCATTGTGGACATATTCTTTTGGTTTAATTTTAAGCCGAGACTATAATCATTTTTTGTGTTAATTGCTAAGGAATGGATGGTAAAACTTCAAAATAACTTTAACCATGACATTGTAGTCAATTTTTTTAATAAATTTAGGATAATTTTATTAGAAAGTTAACCAATGCATGGAGCTTTACCAGTCCAAAAAATAAAAATGTCAGCCTTTCAAAATCTTTGCTTTGATTCTTTAAAAATTGGACATTCCAATAAAAAAATGACTACACTTTATGATATCACTCCCATCAAACATTAATTTCATTATAGTAAATGTACACACAAGCTATTTTAGATGTAATTTTTTTTTACAAAAGTAGAATTCGGTTTCTTTACGTTTTTCAACCTTTAAGAACTATTTCATTATAAATACTGGATAACGTTAGCTATATAGATCCTTTCTACTCTTTTAACGTCTCATCTTTCATCTTCTTCCTTCTCTAAAACACAAAAATTTCCATTAAAAAATATGGTAGCATATATAGAAGAATTGGATCTGACATCTAATCGGGTTAGTGTTGCTGTCAAGTTAATCCGTTGCTGGACACCTCATCTCATATTTGGAGGATCAAACTTTAAGTTTTTGATTGTCGTTGATGAGAAGGTATTTGAATTGATCTTTGTATTTTCGATAAAAACACTTTGATATCTTTTTGTTATGCATGTTTTCAATATACTTTGATATCTTTTTGTTATGCATGTTTTCAATTAACTCTCCATATCATTCCCATACTGAAAATATTTCTCTAATGTGAAAAAATGAGACAACAGGGAAAACGAATTGAAGCTAAAATCCCATTTCGTGATTACTTTGATCATTTCGTACATGTATTGGAAGAAGGAGAATGGTTTCTTCTTTATAAGTTCGAAGTTATGGAAAATCAGCAATCTTTCAGGAACTGCAACAATCCTTTCCTCTTATTGATCACAAATCAAACTCGAATCACCCCAATACCTCCCAGATGTCCAGGCAACTTTCTTCATTTAACAGATGCAATAACGCTTGAGAATGCTACAGAGAATGAAAAAAACTGTTGCGTTGGTAAATATCTTATTCTTAAAATTCTTTTTAAGAATAATAATTTTAATATTATGATTTTACTCATTATATGTAGTTATGATTTTAATTTTTTGCTTTTTATAATTTATGGTAGATTTTTGTGGGATGGTGGTACGAGTCGCACCACGTCTTAAAGTTCACTTTCTAGATCGTGAAGCTGGTTACGATGGTTATAAAGAAGTTCTTCGCTTTACAGTGAAGGACATCAAGTAAGTAAATTAAACTAAAAAAGTTTTACAAACATGATGAGATCATTGCTATTTAGAAAATATTATTAAGAACTTCGTATTGAAGCTAATCACTTTTTTGTGTGAAGTGGAGAAGAGATTAGATGTCTTGCTGTAGGTGATACAGCTTTGGAATTTGATTATAAATGGGAACAAATTACTTCGTGTCCTTCATATGGAAGCGAAGACGTCATGTGTCTGCTTATGTTTTGGAGAAGAGCTTTCTTTGCCGGTATAAAGATATCTTAGTTTCAGTTTTAAAATAACTAACTAGGTACGGACCCGCACATACGTGCGTGATTGATTTCAAAAACTATGTTTACTATAAAGTTTGTAATATATTATGTACACATAGAGTTACATTTATAGATATAATTATTTGTTAAATCATTTACAGTTCAAACTTTTATTAGTTTGGTTTCATTCAGTTTATGATTTTTGAAATAATAAAGGTTTCAGCATAAAACTAAGATTTACAGAATTAGTGATTAATCAGAATTGTATAAAACTTGTAAATTATGAAACGGATAAAAACCATCAAAAAGATTAAAACTTCTCAAAACGAATGACCTCTTAAGCGGGTCAAACCCGTCCCGGTAGTCATACTCCATAAGGGGTATAATATTTTTATCTATAAAAACCGGTCTCTCAAAATCTTTACGAAATAATATTAAAATATATATAAGATTTTATATTTTTAATGTGTTAATTTTGAAATTAAGGAATCTTTAATATACCTTAGTTTTATAAATCAGAAATTTTCTATATGGAAAACTGAAAATTAAGATTTGCATAAGTTTAAATATTTTATAGTTTAAAATAAATTTAAGATGCAGTCAAATTATTTTTTAAAGATTTTCCAATATCTATTATTCAAGATTAATTTCAATTTTTTTTGGGTCAAAAAATTTTAAACAATAAAAAATAATATCATTTATATTTTTGAAAATATGATTTAAATATATATTTTTACATCTCATGTTATAATTTTTTTATATTATAATATATAGGTTTTTCTTAAAAAATGCTTCTCTTTTAATATATAGGGGATACCTTGTTGAAAGAAGCCATGATTAAATTAAAAGTAGAGTGTTTGTAACTTGTGAATGCGATTTATGGTGAGCTGGTGGAAATGATGATATAGGAAAATCATATAGGTTTTATTTTATGGGTTTTCATTTATGTAGGGGTTTTATTTTGTGGGTTTTCGTTTATGGGTTTTATTTTTATTTTTTGCCAATAAATACAATGGCACAAATATGTAATTATATAATTAGAAAATTTGAGGGAATTTTGCTAAATGGTGTATTGTGCTCTATAATGCTGACACATCAGCTTTTTCACCAAAATGTTTCTCTTTTAATATATAGGGGATATAAGGTAAAATTAAATGTATTAATCTTTACAATTTAATTTTTTCAGGTAACGTATGTTTAATGTCTCAATTTAGATGTTCGATTCTTAAACTTGGAAACGAAGTCAGACCATTCACGACTGATCCTGCTCTGTAAGTTCAAAATATTCATATATTATTTGCAGTATCTCTTTACAATATATTGTTTTAAACATATTTTCCTATTTTTCTGCAGTCTCGCTTTTCATGATACATCAGATGATGAAGATTATCAGGGAGAAGAAGAATCAAGTGATTCTAATTAATCAGTGTAACAGCCATATTTTTTGTTACAAAATTTTATCGAATCTTTTGGTTTCCTTTTAATTAGTATAAGTTGTTGTAATTGTGAACCGATAATTCCGTCTTTATTATCGTTTTCTCAACTCTACTATAATTTCTTTATTTGAATAACAATTTAATATATGTTTATATATTTAAACTTAAATTTAAAAGAAAACGGGTAAGTCTTAACATATAAATTGTCATATAATTTCTTTATATGATCCTTAAAAGATTTTGTAAATATTCTCCAGTAGTTATGGCTAAACATATATTTAGTTATGACTAACTATTTCGTAAAGAGTTCATTCGCTTAACATATACTGTCACATAATTTTGTGATAAATTAATAGACAGATTATTAGTATCCCTCATTAAGCGTTCTCCCATTAGTCCTACGAAGATATTTCTTAATAAACAATCAATCACAATTGTTTCGTTTGCTTAGTTTTTTACAATGAAGAAGAAGAAAAATGATGAATCAAATCGTATTCAAGTAAAAGAAGGCCACCCAAAAAATCGTAAAGTTTCTTCGGAAAATCAATCCCAAAGTCCAGTTACAGTATCACAGAAGCCTCAAACTGTAGTCAATATTAATTCTTTTTTTGGTAGAGTTCTAAATGATATTACAAATCGGCCATCTTCTCAAGTACTTTCCTCTCCAAGTACAAGTAACACACCTTCTGGTATTTTGATTCTCAATTTCATATTTACATTTTTAATTTATTCAATATATAAACTATATTAACTTCACAAACTAAATCCAAGCATATTTTTAATTTTTTTATTTTCGTGTAGATTATAGGACACCATCTTCTGGCTTTTCAAATGAAGGCCTATGTAACAAAGAGAGTCGCAGTAATATTTTTAATGGTAATTTAAAAAAATCTTAAATTCAATTCTAAGATTTAAATTATTGCTCATCTTCTTATTTCTATGATCATTACGTTTTCAATACCCGTGTCAATTCAATTTTTCCTTCAGGAAGTAAGCCCAATTTGGAAAAATGGATTTGAAACAAACTTGCAACACAAGGATTCACTCATCTATCACTCCCATAGTTGACTCTATAGCAAAAATGGGACGAATTTCATCAACTCCATCAGGTCTTTTAATCTAACATATTTTTATAATTATTTTTATTTTTATATTATATAGAAAACTAATTATTTCAAACCTTATACCTTATAGACAAACTGGTGCCAAATAACTATCAAAGTAATCATGCAAGTGGAAGTCAGTACAATCCCACACTTTCAGATGTTACTAATATACCCGAAAGGAATAATAGACCCTCATTTGAGGAAGAGATCAGTCCAGATAGCACTATAACTAGAGGTTATTTGTAATATGCGTAACTCTTTATTTTAACTACTACAATGTTTTTTCAATTTTTATTAACTCTCCATTTATACACAGATCGAGTGTCCACTCAATCATCAAAAAACAACATATTTAGAAGAAAAGTTTCAAGCATTTCAAAAATGACAAATTTAGAGGAAGATGAAAACAATGAATATGAGCAGGTTGACTCAGATAGTGGTATAATTTCTTCATCCAATAATAAAAGTCTATATTATCTATTGTTAGACATTTATTTACGAAAATAAAATAATCAATCCATGTTTTGCAGATATTGAAGAAGAATATGATGATCAGGTGTTTTATTGTAGTAGTCAAGGAGAAGATGATTCATCATCATCTGAATATGCTGATGATGATGAAGATGTTGTTGATCAAATTACACCACAACTTTCAGCTGCTAATGATGCTAAACGACGTTATGATATGCTTACGATGTTTGAGGAAAGTTTTAAAAAGTTTTGGAACCGCAACTATTACTACAAAGAAGACTATTAATTTATGGGCAGGTATTCTTTTATATATATCATTTTTAGTATATTTATAAACAATTAAAATTTGAAAATTGTGGATGATACATTAAATATTTGCAGGATATGCAGATGATGGTGATCCTGAATATAGTTGTCCTCATTGTGGTGCAATTTTTTGGTATGGAGAGAGGTTGCGAAGGAGAGTAAGAACTAATAATCCAGTCTATACTGGATGTTGTATGCAAGGACAAATTGTTCTACCTATGCTAAAAGAGTCTCCAGAAATGTTATGGAATCTACTAACAAATGAAGATGATTTGTCACGTCACTTCCAGGAGAATAGTAGACCTTATAACATGGTTTTCTCTTTTACATCATTGGGTGGCAAGGTAGATCGTTCTGTTAAAAAGGACCTGGCTCATCCATGTTTGCTTTGAAAGGTGAAAACTATCACTTGATGGGTTCTTTAAAACCAAAGGCTGGTGATTATGCAAAGTTTCAACAACTTTATATTGTTGACACTCAAAATGAAGTCCAAAATAGAGTGAATGTTATGAGGTAATAAAATCATTGTTTTTTTTTTCTTAAATACATTTTGTATATCTTATAATTTACTGGTCCAAAAGTTCCTGATGAGATATTTTTTTAAAAAATGCAGCAAAGAAGGACGTCAAGTCAAAGTTGATGGGAAGAAAAAATTCAGGCCAGATCTTGTGGAAAGCTTAATCAAATTGTTGGACGAAGTTAATCCTCATGTAAGAGCTTTTAGAATGGCTAGAGATAGGTTTGATATGGAGAAAGAAGAATCAAACTTCCATATGAGGATTATCTCAAGTCGCAAAACAGATGGTAGGCAATACAACATCCCTACAGCCTCTGAAGTTGCTGCACTGATTCCAGGAGATATTGATGCAAATATGGATAAAAGAGATATCGTCCTCCAAAAAAGAAGTGGAAAATTACTAAGAATTCATGAATGCCATGTCGCATATCTAGCCTTACAGTATCTTTTGTTGTTTCCAAGAGGAGAAGATGGCTACAGACTTGGTATTAAGAAGACAAAGATAACAAGAGGAAGGATATCAAAGAAACAGTCAAAGAAAAGAATTCAAATAAAAAAGTCAGAAGGATGTAAGTATGAGGCAGTGGTTTGCTTATAGGCTTCAAGAAAGAAAAATTGAGAAGCACACCCTTCTAAGATTAAAGCGTTTACTACAACAGTTTATTGTTGATGCCTATACCATGATCGAAACAAATAGGCTAAGGTATTTAAAGAAAAACCAAAAGAAACTTCGAAGGACAAACAAGGAAGATTTGAGGAAAGCAGTAGAAGTTGGAGACGACAATTTGAACAATCATGGAGACTCTTTCACGCTACCTGCTTCTTTTACTGGAGGACCAAGGTATATGAGGCAGAGCTACCTTGATGCAATGGCTACATGTAAGAAGTTTGGGTTTCCAGACCTCTTTATTACATTCACATGCAATCCTAAGTGGCCTGAAATTGTGAATGAGAGGAAGCTAAAGGCTGAAGATAGACCAGACACCATTTGCAAAATATTCAAGATCAAGCTTGAGAATCTAATGGATGACATCACAAGAAAACATATTTTTGGGAAAACAGTTTCAGGTTTAAATTCTTTAACCTTTTTCATTTTTAATTAAACATTTACACTTTCTTTAAAATCATTACATATTAATATATAACAAGACATATTATTGTTGTGCAGCTATGTACACAGTAGAGTTTCAAAAAAGGGGTCTTCCGCATGCTCATATTATAGTCTGGATGGATCCGAAATGCAAGTTTCCTACTGCAGACGAAATTGACAAGTTGATTTGTGCTGAAATTCCAGACAAGGAAACAGATCCAGAACTCTACAATATAATATCAGAATGTATGATTCATGGTCCATGTGGTGCTGCTTACCCCTCATCTCCTTGCATGGAAGAAGGTAGCTGTTCAAAATTTTACCCAAAACCACATGTTAAAACCACCAGCATTGACAAGGAAGGTTACCCGGTTTATAGAAGAAGAAATGATGAGCGTTTTATCGAGAAGAATGGTTTCAAATGTGATAACCGATATGTTGTGCCTTACAATCGGTTTTTGTTGGTAAAATATCATGCTCATATAAATGTGGAGTGGTGCAACCAAACAGGTTCAGTGAAGTACTTATTTAAGTATGTTCACAAAGGTAATGATCGAGTTGGTGTCATTGTTGAACCTCATAAGAAAAAAGGAACTGAAGAAGGTCAGAAGAATCTTCAAAATGAGAATACGCCAGCATCAAAAGACGAGATACAAGATTACTTCGATGGCAGGTAAAAAAATTTAGTACATTCCTTCAATTTTTGTTTATATAAGTCATTGTAAATCAGCTTCTTTCAATCTTTTGAAGATATGTATCTGCGTGTGAGGCTATTTGGAGGATTTTAGCTTACCCAATACATTATAGGCAAACCGCTGTTGTCCCACTCACTTTCCATGAGGAAGGCAAACATCCTATTTATTTTCGGGACGGTGAGTCTGCACAGGATGTCATGGATCGTGACTCTCTTGATGAATCTCAGTTTCTTGCTTTATTTGACTTAATAAACGTGATGAAGAAGCTAGGAAGTTATTATATGAAGAAATACCAAGCAAGTTTATACGGGATGGGAAGGAGAAAGTTTTTTACAAAAGGAAGACAAGAGCATTTGCTATAGGGAGAATTAACTACGTTCCTCCGACTATAGACGATGCATATCATCTGAGGATTCTTCTCAATTCAGTAAGAGGTCCTACCAGTTTTGATCACCTTAAAACTGTCAATGGTGTCATACACAAATCGTATCGTGAAGCATGTTATGCTCTTGGTCTGTTAGATGATGACAAAGAATATATTGAAGGTATTAAAGAAGCACACTTCATGTGTTCTGCAAAGTACGTTCGTAAAATGTTTGTGAGGATGCTTCTCTCCGCCGTGCTAAGTGCTCCTGATATTGTGTGGAAAGAAACTTGGACTATGTTATCTGATGACATATTAAGGCGTAAAAGAGAAGAACTAAAACGACCAGGTTCATTACTTTTACTATCTGTTTAATATATATTTTTAAATAATTATTAAAGATGTAGTATAAAAATTAACTAATCTACATTTTACAGAGCTTACATTGAGTGATGAAGAAAGGAAAATATTCTGTTTACAAGAGATAAACAAACAGTTGAAAAGAAATGGTTCTTCACTTGAGTTTTTAAGACTCTGCCCCAGCTACAGAATGATAATATTCCTGTCTTAAACCAGTTAATAGCTGATGAGCGTAGATTCATCAATCAAGCTGATTTAAAAAGAATCATCTGGAGTGGTTAAATATGCTTACTCAAGAGCAGAAGAAGATATATGATGAGATCATAGACTCTGTTTTCAAAGATAAAGGTGGAGTATTTTTCTTATATGGTTTTGGTGGAACTGGTAAAACATTCCTTTGGAAAGTTTTATCTGCAGCTGTAAGGATAAGGGGAGAAATCGTTTTAAATACTGCTTCTAGCGGTATAGCCTCTCTTTTATTAGAAGGTGGCAGAACAGCTCATTCAAGGTTTGGCATTCCTCTTGAAGTTCATGATACATCTATGTGCAGAATGTCAAGGTCTTCTGATCTAGGTGAATTAGTCCAAGAAGCCAAGTTGATAATTTGGGACGAAGCTCCAATGATGAGTAAGTACTGCTTTGAGACTTTAGATAGAAGTTTGAAAGATATAATGCGTGATCCTGAAGATAAACCTTTTGGGGGAAAGGTCATTATTTTGGTGGTGATTTCCGTCAGATACTTCCTGTTATTGTCGGTGCTGGTCGAGAACAAATTGTTAACTCATCGCTTAACTCATCTTACCTTTGGAATCAGTGTAAAGTGTTAAGGCTAACAAGAAATATGAGGTTGCTGCAAAAGATAACTCCAAATGAAGCCAGGGAGATTGAAGAGTTCTCGAAATGGATTCTTGATGTTGGAGAAGGAAGACTTAATGAGCCAAATGATGGAGTAGTTGATATTGACATCCCAGAAGAATTGCTTATCACAGAAGTAAACTCTCCAATTGAATCCATCTTTAATGCAGTGTATGGTAATTCGTTACATACTCCCAAGGATTCGAGCTATTTTCAAAGCAGAGCTATTTTGTGTCCTACAAATGATGATGTCAACACTATAAACGACCACATGATATCCATTTTAGAAGGTTAGTAAAAGTTTAATCAACAAATTGTATATATATTATATACTATATGGACTTCTTGATTTGGTCTATTCAATTATTTATAGTTTTGTTTCTATTGTTGATTTTGTTACAGGTGAGGAAAGGGTTTACTTAAGTTCAGATAGTATTGATCCACAAGATACAAGGAATAAACACAATCCTGCATATAGCCCTGATTTCCTAAACTCAGTTAGGATTTCAGGAGTGCCAAACCATGCTCTTCGTTTGAAAATTGGTTGTCCAGTCATGTTGTTACGCAATATTGATGCTCATGGAGGTCTAATGAATGGAACAAGACTACAGATTACACAAATGGCAGATCATGTTATACAAGCAAGAATCATCACAGGTACGAGAGTGGGTAAAATTGTTCTTTTACCAAGGATGGTATTAATACCATCAGATTCCCGTTTGCCTTTCAAAATGAGACGTAGACAATTCCCCATTAACGTTGCTTTTGCAATGACTATCAACAAAAGTCAAGGTCAGTCTCTCTCAAATGTTGGTTTATACTTGCCCAGACCTGTTTTCTCTCATGTCCAGCTATATGTAGCCATGACCCGTGTAAGCAGTAAATCAGGATTGAAAATCCTCATTACTGACCCAAAAGGAAAAGCCGAAAAGAAAACAAGGAATGTCGTCTTCAAAGAGGTTTTCCAAAATATTTGATCCACAAAAATGCATAACTTCGTAAGACTCTGTTTTTACTTTGTTTCCATTTTTTCAATTAAATTGATTTGTTCTTCCATTTAATTATTTAATCATATATATATATTTTTTTTTTGCAGGGTTTCCTATTTAATTTCACGTAATAATAAATTTCTAAATCCTTATTTTTTTATGTAATCCACAAAATACTTTTTATCATTCTTATAGACATATTTAGTTTCGTTTACTTAATGTGATTCACACATACGTTTTATCTTTGAAATCCTACTATTATATTTTATTAATTATTCAGTAAAATAGGCACATTCGTTATATTCGTTATAAATTTGGTTTAATCTAATTTTCCAAGCTTAAAAATTTACAATTTTAAAAAAATATTTATTAGATACCTTCGAGTGGAGGCTAGAGGCCAGATTTAATTATATAAGAACGGAAAGGTGTCTATGTCAATCTTAGGGTCTGAATGGTGACTGCGGTCAGGGCCGTCAAATCCGTCAGCGGTTTAGACCGTCCCAAAAACAGGCCTGCCAGCAGGCCTGAAAGGACCAAGTTTATTTGTACATAAAAATGGTCCGCAGTTGGAAGACAGCGGTTTTCTTTCTATTATCTTTAAACCGCACCACTGCGGACTGTATTTAATGAATTGTATTAATAATTTCAAGTCATAATAAACATTTTGGCCCGTGCTATAGCACAGGTTACTACCTAGAGTTTTATATTATGCTTGAAATTGTGCTTCATCAACAAGTCTAACAATATGATATGTTATTAACCCTATCAATTATTTGCCTAATCACCTACTTACTCTTATATAACTAATATCAAGATTTTAGGAAAATTAAAAACTTAAAATAAATAAAATTTTTAAAATATCACTTATGTTTATGCATAAATTCGAAAGTAATTTATAGCTAGAAACTATGTTGCATGGAAACTCTTTTTGAGGTGCGTTTCCCGTTTCCGAAACGTTTCGGAAACGGAAACTTGTGGAAACTCGGAAACAAGCCACAAAACACGTTTCCTAAAAATCTCAGTTTGGAAACACGATGGAAACTCCGTTTTCATTTTGGAAACGCGACGGAAACTCTTTTTTATAATTTAGAGGCAGTTTTGTTTGGTGAAACCAATGAAAATGAAAATGGCGATGATGGTCAAAAAAATTGATTTTGAATGTTTTAGTTTTTTTTTTAAGTTTTATTTTTAATTAAACTGTGACGGAAACTCTTTTTCTAATTTAGAGGCAGTTTTGTTTGGTGAAACCAATGAAAACGAAAATGGCGATGCTGGTCAAAAAAATTGATTTTGAACGTTTTAGTTTTTTTTACAGTTTTATTTTTCATTAAACTATTTAATATTTATGTTTTGAATTGGTGTTGTTTCAGAATTTTTCTTTATTATGATTTTTATGTTTGGGGATTTATTTTATCTATATTATATATATATATATATATATTTAATATATATATATATATATATATATATGTTTCCTATACGTTTCCATTACCTAATTTTCAAAAAAATCCGTTTCCCGTTTCCGAAACGTTTCGTTTCCGTTTCCATGCAACATAGGCTAGAAACCAATTAATTATATCTAAGTTTCCTTATTAATTTTATATTCCTTGAAAAAATCATTAAATTTTATTCGCTAACAATAATTAGAATATCACAGTTAAATATTTGTCTTATCAATTTGGCAAATTTTAATCGGGGATTTTATTTCAAAAGGAAATCCAATAACTACACTCACACTCATAGTAAGTAGCATATATTATTAATATCTTGATATCTTGGATATATTTTAAACTTGCTCACCAAGATTATTTCTACTCACTCACATAAAACCCTTACATTAAGCTAAAACACTATTAATACTTCTCATTCACACCAACTCGATAACACACAAGAAAAAAAAGAGTGTAATATTTGTGGATATAGTATAGATCTAATATTGTATTATTGTTACATCTCATCAAAGAATGAGGATGAGGAGACTCATGATGTAGAAAAAAACTGATGGATGTTGTTAATGTCAAGATTGAGAAGAAGAAGTGATATTATACTTCGCTTTGTAGTTGTTTTTTTTTTAGTGTTTCATTGAATTTCACTTCTCATACTTTTATTGGATTTTTGGGTTTAAAGTTATTTGGTTTATTAATATTAGAAATAAATCAAAGTTTTCTGTCAATAGTTTACAAAATTAAATAAAATAAACATAAATTTTATAATATAAAAATTGTTCCGTGGTGTACCACGGGGTCAATCCTAGTGCCTCTTATTTTTCCATCCAAAACGAAAAGAAAAGAAAAGTGAGTAAAAGGTTACAAAACCCTTTTCATATCCAAAGAAAGCAATTCTATTCTATTTAATCGTGGGAATCAAAACTTTTAAATTATTAAAATAGATAAAATAACCCAATCAGATTTCTTTTCTAAAGGGGAAAAAGACGTATACCTACAAATAGGATTATACCGAGAAAAGGATTATATCTAAAAAAGGAAGGCACGTGAATTATTACGTCTATAAATAAAAGGTTCTGAAAACTCTATTTACACTCACAAAATCAATAATATTCACTCATTTTCTACTAACACAGTCTGCTATGGGAAAACAAATTTACAAACAAGTATTCTCATCCTTCATCGTCATAACTGTTTTACTTTACCTATCCAACCCCGTCTCATCTTTCCAAAAATCAATTGACCTAGCGAAACCATGCAAGCGTTTCGTCCTCCACCTCCATGATGTTACCTACAATGGTGATAACGCGGCTAATGCCACTTCAGCAACAATTGTGAACCCTATAGGAGGACTAGGAGACTTCAAATTTGGGAAGTTTGTGCTCACGGACAGCCCTGTCACAATAGATGAGAACTTTCTCTCGAAACCGGTGGCCCGTGTTCAAGGCCTTTGGTTCGTCCACGGTAAGGAAAAATTCGACACTTGGATCGCTTGGTCGTTGGTATTCAACTCAACACAACACAAAGGTACATTGAACATGATGGGTGAAAATCCGAGTCTGGAGCCGACTAGAGACATTTCGGTCGTTGGTGGGACTGGTGACTTCATCATGACTCGTGGGATCGCTACATTCTCAACCGATGTCGTTGAAGACAATACGTATTACCGTCTCAAAATGGATATTAAACTCTATGAATGTTACCATTAGAGTTACTATTAAACTCTATACATGTCTTGGGTTTGATTTTTCTAAGTTGTTATTTTGGGATTGATGTTTGTATTTCGGCATTTTATTGCTTTTCTCTTTTCCTAGTTGATGTTGTTCAAATTTCCAATAAATGGCATTGTAAAAATGCTCTAGTAAAACAATATAATGTTATGAATAATTATGTTGTTACCTGGATATCAATTGTCGACCCATTAGTAGAGTATAAATTACTCTGGTGTCAAACCTAAAACCCTAATATTAATTGTCTTTATGATTTTAATTATTTATATGTTGTATCTTATGAAATAGTATATTAATAAGAGAGAGAACAATTCCTTTATAATCTCATTGCTCATAATAGATATAATACCTGATAATTAATTCAAATCAGTCTACTGTTTCTTTCTTTCTTTCTTGCAATTTTTTTTTTGATGGGTTCTTAACAGCAAATTCCCCCAAGTTTCCCACTGCCTTTTCTTTTATAAGTTAATAAATGTGCTAATAAATGAGCTACTATATCAGATAATTAATACCAACCATTCTTTAATAGGTTAGGAAACGAGAATCCGAATCGTATTGAAGTAAGTAATCTAAAATGAACCGATCCGAACCAAAATTAACCAGCGTCAAGGTACCCCGTTGTGTTCCAAAAAACCGTTTCAATATTTCCAATGCCAACTTCTACGTTTCCTTTCACATTTATAACTTGGAGATAGCTTTTAGCATTGTAACCAATAATAAACTCTTTAGGCATTCCATCACCGTCTGACCATTTTCTTGAAGATGTTGGGAACTTGATAGTAGAGAAAGCACCGGGAGTATCGGAGCTGGAGGTGGCTGGTGAAGCTGAGGTGCTTAGCATATTCAAGATCTTAGGAAAGAGAAGAACCGAAGAAGATGGAGTGAGCATCGCGGGTTGCAAAGTGATGGATTGTCGGGTATGTAGAAGCGGACTGATGAGGCTGTTGCGTAGCGGAGAAGTTGTGTTTGAAGGCCCGTGCGCGTCGCTGAAACGGGAGAAACAAGACGTGGAACAGGTTGGGAAAGGGAACGAGTGTGGGCTTATGATGGGAGAATGGAATGATTTTAGAGTCGGATATGTGATTCAATGCATGGAGCCAGTCATTAGGAAACCAAAATTCATTTCCTCTGAGAGTGGAGCTGTGAGAATTGAATGCTGAGATTTACTAAAGCAATCAAACTCCAAAATCAATTAAATCTGATTGTTTAGGATATTGATTTTTTGGTATTACCCTGATATGATTATTTCTTTTGTTACAGAAAGTGTCTTATTATAAACAAAATTAAAAGTCTTAGCTTATTAGGTAATAAAGTTTTGTAACTTTGTTTACACATTTAATATCAGGGACCCTTGATACTTTATATTTGTCAAAATATAAATGATACTTTATATTTTTCAAAATATAAATTTGTAAAATAAAATTATTCAAGTTCAATAAATTTATAGTTTTCTTTTCAAAAACCCGAACATAAATTGCTTAGAAACGAAACTGAATGGTGATAAAATCCGAACCGATACTAAACTCTCCTACCCGAATTTACTTGTTTTGGATATTTATTTGGTATTACCCGATGACTGTTTTTCTTTCGTAGTTTTTATTATATCAAAAGAAAATTTACAGGTAATAAATGTTTGATAACTTTGTTAACACATTCAATAATATTATGATTAACTAACTGCTTTGTTCGTTTCAAGATCAATACGAACAGATCACGGATGTGTGCCATGTAGGTCAGGCAACCCTTTCTGTTGTATTTTTTGTTCCCCCATACCATACGAATCCTTGGGTAGGTCTCAAATCACAAATGGTAAATTATAATTACAAAATGTAGTTAGATATAATTTAGCGGAAAGATAGTTGGAAAAATTTGGCTAATTAACGAATAACATAGTTGGACATTTAAATTCCCTGTATCATAAATCGCTAGATGCTAGTCAGACGGTTGGAGTGACATATCGTCTAACGAGAAAACTATAGATTAAATGAAGATTAATTAGGGACTAATTTTAGGTTTACTTTATTAAATTAAAAATAAAATAAAATATATATATAATATTTTGGTATAATTCTATTTATGTCAAAAGAAAAACATCATATAAAATATAAAACTATAGTATTATCCTTAAAATTAAGGTAAACACATAAAAACGTAACTATAAAATAAAAATTTATGAAGTAAAAATTTGTGCATTAGTTATTGTAAAACATCACAAACTCTTAATTTAAATGTCTAAATAACAAAAAAGTATATTTAATTTATATTTAGCTTAAAAATAATCTGTATACATAAAACTAAGCTGGGAGTAATCGGATTAGACGGTTTATAATCGAATTAAACAGACATAATCAATAATTAATGCTAGGCGGAGATTAGTCATTAATCGAAGTAGAGAAGGTGAGTCTAGCGATTTTACGAGATGTAATCAGTGCTAGGCGGAGATTTTAAAACAGGGTTAATCAACCTTTAATTATTAAAAAAATATTTCTTAAATGTTCTCAACAAAACTTTTTTATATCTTTCCATATATAGTTTATTAATTTCTTTAATTTTTTTTGTGAAAGTCAACAAAGACTTAAAAAGTCTAAAGAGATATAATATAAGATTTTCAATGAATTGACTTGGTAATTTAGTTTGCATTATCATATTGCAACTGGACCCTTGTATATGTAGAACAAGTTGATATGTACAAATTGTATGTTGACCTGTTCTATATATATAAGGGTCCACTTGCAATATGATAATACAAACGAAATTACCAAGTCAATTCATTGAAAATCTTATATTATAACTTTGGCACGATATGTGATTCCATTAATTGCTCTTCTAAGAAACTACAAACAGAAGAAACATACCAAAATATTATCTTCAATCCTTCCTCTCTACCCATGGCATTTTCTTCTTCAAACTCTTGGAGATACGACGTCTTCCCTAGTTTCAGAGGGGAAGATGTCCGTAATAACTTCCTCAGCCACTTGCTCAAAGAATTTGAAAGTAAAGGAATAGTGACATTCAGAGATGACCATATCGAAAGAAGCCACACGATCGGTCCAGAGCTCAGAGCAGCCATTAGAGAATCTAAGATCTCAGTAGTCTTGTTCTCAGAGAACTATGCTTCATCAAGCTGGTGTTTGGACGAGCTGGTCGAGATCTTGAAATGTAAGGAAGAACAAGGACAAAAAGTGATGCCGGTTTTCTACAAAGTGGATCCATCTCATGTAAGGAAACAGACCGGAAAGTTTGGAATAACTTTCTTGGAAACTTGTTATGGTAAGACGGAAGAGCAACAACATCAATGGAGGCAGGCGTTGACTCATGCTGCCAATATTGTTGGAGATCATCCTCAAGATTGGTGAGTTTTTATATATCGTATTTTCGTTTGATTAGATTTTAAAATGTAGTGTGGTACTAGACTAAAATTCGAGATAATATAGTTTTTCTTACATTAATTGTTAGAAGGTATTCGAATGATATTATTTTTAATCGTCAGGGACAATGAAGCATATATGATCACAGAAATAACCAAGGATGTAGTAAACAAATTATTAAATGCAACGCCATCAAAATATTACAATGACTTGGTTGGAATTGAAGCTCACATTGCAAAGATGGAGTCTTTGTTATGCCTTGAGTCTCAAGGAGTGAGGATAGTAGGGATATGGGGTCCTGCAGGCGTTGGTAAGACTACCATAGCTAGAGCTTTATATAATGAATATCATGAGAACTTCAAACTTTCTATATTTATGGAGAATGTTAAAGAAAGTTATAATGGTGAAGCTGACCTTGATGACTATGGTTTGAAGCTGCGTTTACAACAAAGATTTTTGTCCAAAATTCTTGATCATAAGGATTTGAGAATTCGTCATTTAGGCGCCATCGAAGAAAGGCTAAAGAACCAGAAAGTTCTAATCATTCTTGACGATGTGGACAATATTGAGCAACTCAAAGCCCTGGCAAAGGAGACTCAATGGTTTGGTAACAAGAGCAGAATCATCGTGACAACTCAAAACAAACAACTTTTGGTTTCACACGAAATCAACCACATGTACAAGGTGGCTTATCCTTCAAAACAAGAAGCTCTTACTATATTTTGCCAGCATGCTTTTAATCAAAGCTCCCCATCAGATAATTTCAAGGACCTTGCAATTGAGATTTCAGCTCTTGCTGGTCATCTTCCGCTGGGTCTACGCGTTCTTGGTTCGTTTATGCGTGGAAAGAGTAAGGAGGAGTGGGAGTTATCCCTGCCTACGCTAAAAAATCGACTTGATGGAGAGATAGAGAAGGTATTAAAAGTCGGGTATAATGGCTTACATAAGGATGACAAAGCTTTATTTCTTCATATTGCTTGTCTTTTTAGCGGTCATCACAAAAACTATGTGAAAGAGATGGTCATAGCTAACAATGACTCGGATGTTAGTTTTGGACTTAAAGTCTTGGCTGATAAATCTCTCATACAAATATATGAGAATGGTATAGTCGAGATGCACTCCTTACTTCGACAATTGGGGAGAGAAGTTGTTCGAGAACAATCTATGTACGAGCCAGGCAAACGTCAGTTCTTGATGAATGCTAGAGATACATGTGGCGTCCTTGCAAATAATACTGTAAGTTCTTTCTTTTTCTCTTTTTAGACAACAAAGCAAACAATTCAAGAAATTTGTTTTTTTTTTAATCAAGAATTGCATCAACATATTTGTTAGAGTAATCCAACTTTTGAATATAACTTTCGACGATATTTATTTTTAGAACTAAATAACATATCATATCCTACTAAAAATCATGATATTGTAATAACATATCTCATTAACTAGTACAATTTCATAGATTCAAATATATGGTTATGCTTTTAGACGTTGTTCTTATATAAAATTAAACTCTTTTTGAAACATTTTTCTGGTTTGTAGGGTACAGGAACTGTATTAGGTATATCGTTAGATATGAGTGAGATCAAAGAGGAGTTATATATAAGTGAGAAAACTTTTGAGGAGATGCGGAACCTCTTATATCTAAAATTCTATATGAGTAGCCCTGTAAATGATAAAATGAAAGTCAAGTTGTTGTTACCAGAAGAAGGACTAAGCTATCTACCACAATTGAGGTTATTACAGTGGGATGCATATCCTCTCGAGTATTTCCCTTCTCGCTTTCGACCTGAATGTCTTGTCGAACTCAACATGTCGCATAGCAAGCTTAAGAAGCTATGGAGTGGAGTTCAGGTTAGATATATATAATATATTGTTTTTTTTTTAAGTTTAACTAACTGATATATATTGTTATAGGTTGCTGGTTCAATACCAACGATTGCAATGAATAGAGTGGTCTTTGTCTTTTACATACTACATTTAATCCCATCTTAGTTTAACGTAGGATTTGATATTCGTTGTTACAATTTTGTATAGTTTCTACGTCGTTTTCCCAAATAGAGATGATATAATTTTTTTTTTTTGGGTGTTCCACTGTCCAGTTTGCATAGTTTGAGCTTTTTGTGAGTTTTGTGTTCTGTCTTGAATTGATGTCCTTTGTTGCTTGTGTTTATGTGCAGCCACTTAGAAACCTCAAGATAATGAATCTGTATAACTCTCGGAATTTGGAAATCCTTCCAAATCTTTTGGAAGCAACAAACCTAAACACATTGGATTTGGGTTGGTGTGAGTCTTTGGTGGAGCTTCCTTCATCTATACAGAACCTTCAAAATCTGTTTTTGTTAGAGATGTCTTGTTGCCAAAAATTAGAGATCATCCCAACCAACATCAACTTATCATCTCTAGAGTTCCTCCACCTAAGATATTGCGCTCGATTGAAGACCTTTCCAGAGATTTCAACCAATATTCGTCTTCTCAAAATAAAAGGCACTTCGATCACTACAGTGCCTCCATCAGTCGAATATTGGAGTAAAATTGTAGAAATTTGCATGGAGAGGACTAAGGTAAAGAGATTGGTTCACGTTCCTTATGTTTTAGAAAGGCTATGTTTGAGAGGAAATTTAGAATTGGAGTCTATTCCAAGCTACCTCAAATATCTTCGTCGGCTGAACATGATTGACATCTCCTATTGTATCAATATTATATCGCTACCGGAGCTTCCAGGCTGAGTATCCGCCTTAACAGCTGTGAACTGCAAGTCACTTCAAAGACTACATGGCCACTTTCAAAACAGAAGCATCACCCTGAATTTCACTAACTGTTTAAAGCTAGATCAGAGAGCACAAGAAAAGATCCACCAGTCAGTTTACATCCACCAGTCCGCATACAAAGTTGCTACCTTACCTGGTGAACAAGTACCTGCATACTTCCCCTTTCGAAGTACGGGAAATTCAATAATGATCCATTCAGATAAGGTTGATCTTTCAAAGTTCAACAGATTTAAGGTATGCCTCGTGCTTGGAGCGGGAAAATCTTTTCAAGGTTGTGATATAAAATTCTACAAACAAGTATTGTGTGAACCGAGAACGTATTCTGTGCCAAAGCGTCTTGATGCTCCATTTCTTGAAAGTGATCATCTTTGCATGTGCGAGTTTGGATTACTGCCACCACATCCTCCAACGCAATGGGAGCTTCGACGGCCAATCAAAATGATGATTGTTTCCTTTGAGAGTCGCGGCCCTAATGGATGCGAAGTAAAAGAATGCGGTTTACAGTTCTTGGAGCCTCATGAGACATCGCAATTTCGGTCTCTATCAGCTCCTCATTACTTTGGTAGTAGTTGGATTGGTAATGATAGTCGTAGTAGTAGTAGTAGTATCGAAGAAGTTATCCATGCAGATCAGGAGGAAACTAGTAGTGATATTGAAGAAATTATCCAAGGAGACAAAGAAGGAACCAGCAGGAATAAATCTGTTAGGAGATGGATTAAGGTTGGAGCAAAAAAAATGAGGCTTAGCTTGGAATGTCTACAGCCCTGTAGAAAAGGTTTCAACAGAAAATAAGATAACGACTGTGAATATGATAGTTGATAAAGAAGGCTTCGTTCGGTGAAGAAGACAGCATAAGCCATAAAAAGGTGTTACATGGTCAATGTGTTGGTGATGTTCCTTTTTAGTGTACCTTAACTACGTACAAGACAATAGAATAGAAGTGTTTCTGAAATACTATTGTAAAACAGTTCTGTTTTGATATGTGTGAGCAATTTGATAACATATGAGGAGACATATGTGTCTACTTTATTTGATTTTGTTTAGAGAGAACTAGCCAAGGAGCACCGTATGACTTGGAAAACTTGGAAGTGTAAATTAAGATCAAAGAATAGAGAGTTTGGGCCTTTATGTAATTGCAGTTGCCTCCATTAAACGCAGCGTATCATATCCTAGTAATAACGCCAATTTTGGACCGAAGGCTTTTCAACAAAGCTTGTGGTCGTTTCAAAAGAGGATTGATAAAACTAAAAAAAAAACAAAGCTTTAGGGATTTGAAGAAGATAAGAAGCAGCGATACACAATGCTTCAACTCTGCTCCACGTTCCGTCCTCAACTTCTTCTTCCTCCCCATCAGTTCCGGTTCACTGATGGGGTTTTGATTCGGTTAGCCTTCTCAATTTTCACGATTCTTCCCATTTCATTACCTTCATCTTTTCAAAACCAGTTTCGTTATGAATTAACATCACTGTTTGTTTATAACACTCAAAGTTAGTTAATTACAGGTTGCTAATTTGGTTTGATGATAAAAATCGATTCTTCTGATTGGTTTGATGATAAAAATCGTTTCTTTTGGTTATTTTGATTGCTTTGATGAATAAAAATCGAGTCTTTTGGTTGGTTTGATGATTGCTTTGGATCATCTTTATGTCAACATTTCAAAGTCGAAATCTTTTGAAACAATCTTTCAGTAAACTGTTTTGTTTGTGTTTGTAAACACAGCCAAATGAACTTTGGTGCAAGCAATTCAGTGAGTATCCGACCAGTGATACGTTGTCAGAGAGCTAGCGGAGGTAGAGGTGGAGCTAACAGAAGCAAACCCGCTAAGCCGCCTGTTAAAGAAGGGAGCAACAAAACCGTAATCGAAGGTTTGGTTACAGAGTCACTGCCTAATGGGATGTTTCGAGTTGATTTGGAGAATGGGGACAACATTCTTGGTTATATCTGTGGTAAGATTAGGAAGAACTTCATACGGATACTCCCCGGGGATAAAGTCAAAGTGGAAATGAGTGTTTATGATTCAACTAAAGGTCGTATCATTTTCAGAATGAGCAGTAGAGACTAAAGTAAAGAACTCACTACTCTTTTAAGTGTGTTTTGTGATCCTGTCAATTCTTATATTTAAGTTTAGGCAAGTTTGAATGGGTAAAAGAATCATGTAATCGTACAGCAGGGTTTTTACATCGTCGTTATTCAGGTTTTTTACGCGTGTTATGTTCTTCTTCTCCTAAATTCGTAAAAGCTTGAACATACATCTTGGCCTGTCTTTTTAATAGACTACTTACTATGCACCGTGATTAGTGTTTTTTTTTTTTTATCGGTAAAGCGAGTCTGATTGTCCCAGTTCTTTAGTTTTAGTAGTCTTGTTGTTATGATGCTGTTTGTTTCCTAACTAGAAGCGATTGTAAACGCCCTTTGTGAACGAACATGTATGTAACAAGAATGCAGGTTTTGGATTTGGTTTACTTTTATGAAAGTTTAGATGACTATTACGAGATGAAAACTTTGTTTTTTTTTTTTGGTAATTTATCAATCTATGTCCCTAAATTCTTCTAGACCATAGTCCCTCCATAAGTCACTAGTGATTAAGCTTTCAGCGTTTAGGTAAACTCGTTCTTTATTAAACATTTAATATATGTTTAATTCTAACTTAATCAAAAACCGACCTTAGCTCAGTTGGTAGAGCGGAAGACTGTAGTAGTTGCTGTAATCTTTAGGTCGCTGGTTCGATTCCGGCAGGTCGGATTTTTTACAAAAACATATTTTGTTTTTTTTTTTTTTTTAATTATTTAAAAAGACTATAATTTCATTATTTTCTATAAACACTTTTTGGGCTTTACTCGTTCAGAGTTCAGTTGTCATTTGTCACTAATTGGGCTAAAATATAGAAATTTTATGTCCCTCTATTATTCATAGTTAAATCCTCTTAATATATGTTTCTGCTTCCGCTTCTAATTGTACTTAAGAATTTTTTTTTGGTGTTGGGCGGAATTAAAGATTAGATTGCTTTGTGTGAAAACTTTGTTTGTAGTTGTGATGATTTTATGTGAAAGTTAAAATATGTAACAAGATTTAGATTTAGTTGGAAAATTCAAAATTTTGGAGACTCATTTAGATCTAAACTCCAACTACAATCTTTCTTCTTGTTGATGTACATTGTAATCTAAACTAGGAATCAAGAAAATTCAGCATGAACATATTTTTTTTTTCGTTACCAAAACAAGACAAATATTGTGTGTCTTTTAGCCCACAACGAATTAGTACTTGTACTTTGTGTTTAAACCAACTGTATAAATTCAGCATGCCTTACATGTATAAATTAAACCAACTGAGATCAATCATTCCATAGGATTTGAGACGGGTAAGTTGTCAATTCATTAGCTTTTTGTACTTTGTGTTTTATTTGATCTAACTAATTGTCGAGGTTGAGTGTAATGTTTTGAAACTAAGTCTCCATTGTTACTTGCTAAACTTATGAATTGCTCTGTCTTTCTTATTGAATCATATGTCAAGGTTTACATGTTTATATAGAAGAAGAAGTTGCTAAAGAATAGGAAAGAGGATATGTCTAAATAGAAGTTAAACATATCTATTGCCTGAACACTCTAGGGAGAATATCTCCTTGATACTAAACCGCCTAATACTCCCCCTCAAGATGGCGAGTGAAGATCACGAACTCCCATCTTGCGAAGTAGATAGTCAAATTGTTGTCGTCCAAGTGCTTTAGTAAGAAAGTCTGCAACCTACTCCTCCGAGAAAACATGATGAGTAGAGATTGTACCATCTTGAACCGCATCACGAACAAACTGACAATCACTTTCGATATGTTTTGTGCGTTCATGGAAGACTGGGTTAGCGGCAATGTGAAGAGCCGCTTCATTATCACAGAAGAGAGCAACATGAGCAGAGTGTGTGACGCCAAAAGTGAGAAGAAGTTCCTTAAGCCGCTTAATTTCGCAGAGAGCCATTGACATAGCCCTGTATTCAGCTTCAGCCGAAGAACGAGAGACGACATGTTGTTTCTTCGTCTTCCAAGACACCAGAGAACCACCAAGAGAAACCAAATAACCAGTCAAAGAACACCGGGAGAAAAGACAAGTATTATAATCTGAATCACAATAGGTGACTAGAGAAAGATCCGGGTCAGAACTTAAGAACACACTCTGTCCAGGTGTTCCTTTCAAGTATTGAACCACTCGAGTAGCAGCTTCCCAATGTTTGAGACGAGGCGTCTTAAAGAACTGTGCGAGTATGTGAACCACATAACTTAGCTCATGTCGTGTAAAGATCAAGTAAACCAGATGACCCACAAGACGGCGATAGCGTGCAGGATTGTCAATGAGTGGACCATCATCTTTGCCAAGAGTGTGATTTTGTTCGATCGGTGTATCAAACGGTTTGGAACCAGTCAAACCACATTCTGAAATTATATCTAAAGCGTACTTCCGTTGAGAGAGATAAATACCTTCTTGAGCGCGAGACACCTCAATGCCAAGAAAATACTTAAGAATCCCGAGATCCTTCATGTGAAAACACTGACTCATATAAGCCTTGAATTTAGCTGTTAGACTGTGATCATTGCTGCTGATGATCAAGTCATCAACGTACACCAAGACATGAAGACGAGTGGTACCGCGGGTATACGTGAACAGAGAGTAATCTTTCCGGTTCTGAGTAAAACCAAATGCAAGAAGAGACTTCGATAACTTGGAGAACCAACAACGAGGAGCTTGTTTCAAGCCGTATAAAGACTTCCTTAATCTACACACTTTGGTTTTATCTGCAGCAGAAAAACCAGGTGGTGGTTTCATGTATACTTCCTCTTCAAGATCGCCATGGAGGAAACAATTATGCACATCTATTTGAAACAAATCCCAATGCTTGGTTGCTGCGACTTTAAGAAGAAACCGCACAGTAGTCATCTTGGCAATGGGAGCAAAGGTTTCATTATAGTCCTCACTTTCTTGTTGTCTATTACCAAAGATAACGAGAAGAGCTTTATAACGCTCCAGAGTTCCATCAGAATGATATTTGAGTTTGAAAACCCATTTGCAACCAAGAGCATGTTTGTTTGGGGGTAACGTAGTGACATCCCATGTGTGTTGTTTTTCAAGAGAATCAATCTCAACCTGCATAGCCTGACGCCATTCAAGATATTGCATCGCTTCGTGAAAACTTGTGGGTTCCATGCAAGCCGTAATTTTTCCAAGAAAAGCCTGCTGGGATGCAGAAAACCGGTGATATGCAAGAAAAGCTGTTAGTGGATAAGTACACTTACTTGAGAGATCTTGATTGGGAAGAGTGAGGAGAGGTTTATCACAAGACGTAGCCGAGTTGAGTTGATATCCAGAGAGACGAACACTAGGCTGGGGTTTCCTTTTTCCACGGCCTAGTTCTGGAGAGACAACAATATCAATCGTCACTTGAGGATCTGGTTCAGTGGGTGACGACGTATTAGTCGGTGGTGTCGTAGGCAGGAAGTTTCTTAAATAAAGCTCAAAAGGTGATTTGCCGAGAAGAAGAACTGAGGGAGTGCAGTTGATTAGATGAGTGGCGGTGAGAATACTTTCTCCCCAAAACCGTGCAGGAGCTTGGCTTTAAGCAACAAGGATCTCGCCACATTGAGGATATGACGATGTTTGCGTTCAACACGGCCATTTTGTTGAGGAGTAGCCACACAAGATGTCTGATGAATTATTCCTTGAGAATCAAAGAACTTGCGAAGACAAATAAATTCTTTTCCATTGTCAGACCGAACGATCTTGACATGTTTGTCGAATTGACGATGCACATAAGCAATGAAGTTCTTGAGAACATCCGCTACCTCAGATTTTTCAAGAAGTAAATGTGTCCACACCGCTCTTGAGAAATCATCAACAATAGTCAAGAAATAAGATGCTCCAGTAGTTGATTTTTCATGATAAGGACCCCAAACATCACAGTGAATCATGGAAAATAAATCATCCGCTTTATTAGAACTATCTTGAAAAGACACACGAGTTTGTTTTGCACAAAGGCAAGTATCACAAAGCTCCTCTAAATCACTAACATTATTCGAAAAACCTCTAAATCAGAAAGAAAAGATAACACTTTTGACGATGGATGACCGAGCCGCCTGTGCCACAAGGCGCAAACATCACTGCGACCAACACGATGAGCCTGAGGAACAACCGCACCAGTCAAGTGATAAACCCCATTGCTCTTCTCACCCGCACCAATCAAAGTCCTCGAAGCTTGGTCCTGTATCGCACAAAAACGTTTCGTAAATATCACAGAACTTGCAATTTCATCCAACAATTGAGAGACTGAGATAAGAGTCATGGACAAATCAGGGGCATAGAAGACTTGATGAAGTACTAATTTCCCCCCGAGATTTAATGTGCCTTGACGTGTGGCCCAAGTAAATCCACCATCCGGTAAGGCAATGGCAATGGGATCGATTTTAAATAAATTTGTCAACAAGTTTATGTCACCAGTCATATGGTGAGAGGCACCATAATTAATAATGATATCATAGCAACTACTAGTGCCAAAGATGACAAGTTTTTCTGTCTTACCGGAGAGTTTGTCGGTGTTTTTTTGCTTCTTACTAGTCACGAAGTTAGCAAGCGAGTTCCACTGACTTTGGGTGAGATTTGGGATTCCAGAGTCGCTTGTGGAGGAGGTTGAGACATCAGTGGTGTGTGAACTTGCAGGGTGTGATCCTAACAAGCCTACTTGGTGCGCAGAATAACCACCACGTCCTCCTCTGTTTTGTTCGTGAACAGAACCTCGACCACGACTTTAGTTTCCTCGTCCGAGAGTCAGCTGTTCCCCCCACCATTCTGGATAACCAACGAGCTTAAAGCATTGTTGTTTTTCGTGTCCTGTTCTACCACAATGAGTACATGTCATTGAGGTATTGGATTTGGTGATTGAAGCCGCTGTTGCCGAGAAGCCAATAACACTGTTTTTATCTTCTGTTCGTCGAGTAGTATTGAGATGGGTCTCTTCTTGCTTAATTTGAGAGTACACACTCTCAAGAGTTAGATCACCAAGTCGGCTGAAAAGATTGGATCAAGCTGTTCCAAATCTGCTGTTGTCGAGACCCATGAGAAACTGATGAATAAACGACTTGTCTTGAATCTTACGGTATTTGGTCATGGAGGAACATCGATCATTACCACAACAACAAGTGAAAGCTGCTTCAAAATCGGACAAATCATCCCAATAGACTTTGAGCTTGCCAAAATATTCTTCAACAGTTCGACCTTCTTGTCTGCAGGCAGCTAACTCCGCACGTAGTTGATGAATTTGTGTGTCATCGCTTGTAGAAAATCGCCCTTTCAAAGCTGCCCACATTACTGATGCATCAGAAATAACAGAAATAGATGATCGAAGGTGGGGCTCGATGCTTCTGTAGATCCAGCCAATGATCATTGAGTTTACCATATCCCAACGCTCTGCTTCGTCCGTGTCTATCGTTGATCTGAGGAGAGTGCCGTTTATGAACCCTAGTTTTCTTTTGGTGCGAAGAGAGTTGGTCATTAACTTCGCCCATCGTTCATAGTTAGAGCCATTGAGGAGAATTGGAGTTTGGACTTGGCCGGTATAATCAGATGCATGAAGAAAGTAAGGAGAGATCAAGGTTTGATCATTCGAAGATTTGCTTGTTTCTGTTTCTTTGTCGGTATTACCCATATTTGAAGAAAAATAGAAAAGAAAAGTTTCAAACGAGAAAGAGAAGAAGAAGAAAAAAAAAAGGGTTTCTAGAGAAATTTGTACAGGCCAAAGGGAGGCTCGGATACCATGCTAAACTTATGAATTGCTCTGTCTTTCTTATTGAATCATATGTCAAGGTTTACATGTTTATATAGAAGAAGAAGTTGCTAAAGAATAGGAAAGAGGATATGTCTAAATAAAAGTTAAACATATCTATTGCCTTAACAATCTAGGGAGAATATCTCCTTGATACTAAACCACCTAATATTACTTAACATATACCTAAATGGAAATGAAATGGCTTCGGGTATATAAAAGCAAGACGAATGGGTAGTTGAACCATCAGTAATCCGAGTGACGAGTGTCCTAAAATATTAATTCTTAAGTTCGATTTTAGTTCAATGGTTTTGGCAATATAGCTAAAAGAATATAAATATCAACAAAACCAATGTGTGTCGCTCAACCCCATTCTTTATACCAAAAGAACAATAAAACATATTAACTGTGTATATAAATAAAGGTTTTAATGCCCACTTCATACCCACAATATCAATACTAGTCATTTCTACTAAATATTCTACTCTCTAACCATGAAAATTCCAATCCACAAACAAGTATTATCCTTATTCTTATCCATTTTACTTCTTCTATCCAATGCTGTCTCGTGTGTACAAATGTTATTCGGCCTAATGAAACCATGCAAGCATTTCGTTCTCTACCTCCATGACATCACCTATGATGGTGATAATGCGGCTAATGCCACGTCAGCAGAAATCATGAACCCTATAGGATTTGGAGACTTCAACTTTGGGAAGTTTGTGATCATGGACAACCCTGTGACAATGGACGAGAACTATCTCTCGAAACCAGTGTCTCGTGCCCAAGGCTTCTACTTCTACAACATGAAGATGAATTTCAACGCTTGGGTTGCTTTGACATTGGTATTCAATTCGACGATGCACAAAGGGACATTTACCATAATGGGTGCTAATCCGTATGCTATGGAGATGGAGCTAACCAGAGACTTATCGATCGTTGGTGGGACTGGTGACTTTTTCATGACTCGTGGGATTGCTACGTTCAAGACCAAATTTGTTCAAGGCAGTATGTATTTCCGCGTGGAAATGAATATTAAACTCTATGAATGCTACTAGTTATGTGTCTTGGGGTTTGATGTTTGTGGGTTAAACATTTTATTGCGCTTTGTCCGTTGGTAATTGATGTTGTTATAAGATAAATTTGCTAGATCTGCCATGAACAGTGGGTAAAATTGTGAGAGATGCCATTTTTGCAAAAACCTTTTCCCGGGTGCCACAGCCTCAATTCAAAATGATCAAACTGTCTCTCTCTTACACAGCCCAAACAACCTAATTTTATTCTATTTTATTTTATTTTTTCTTTTCACTATATTCCTTTTAATTTTCTCGATAGTTCTTCTCTTTCTCCTCTCTCTCTCTCTCTTTCATAAAATTCCGCCGAAAATATCAAAGAGAGATGCTCAAGCTAAAATCTTCTAAAGAAGGACTTGAAGATTTGACAGAGGCACCGAAGAAAAATCAAGAGAAACCTCCGATAATTAGTTTCTGCAGTGACAAGACCATCAAAAGAGATGTTGACAAACTCCTAGAACCCAGATTGAGATCACAGGAGATCTGATGCGAAGTTGAACTCATGCTGCTAGGTTGGAACTCTGAAGGACCAGATCCAATGCCTAGCCAGGTTTGTCCACCACAAACTTGTCTTTCAACCTATTTAGTGGACCAGATCCGTTTTTGTTGACGGACAAAACTTGTGTTTTGATATTGGACCAGATTCGCTTTTGCTGACGGATGAAATTTATTGCAATTGGCAGTTTGATATTGCAAAACTCTCGGAGGATAACAATATGATTGACCAAAGAAGGTATCTCTATGGACCAGTTTTTAACTTTTTGATCTAGAGTATGCTTACTTTTTGTCTATCCAACAATGTTGTCTATTAAGTTTCTGATAGACCAATTTTTTTATATATAACATTAAATCCATCATACTAACATGTTTGTTGTCTATCACACAATTCTAAAAAATTTTAGGCTGACATTGGTGAACTCCTGGAAAACAACAATGTTACTGCACAAAGAAGGTATGTCTCTGTGGACCAGTCTTATATTTGGTTTAGTCCACTGCATTTTCATTCTGGACCACAATACAATTGCTTTTTGTCTATCCAACCATGTTATCTATTAAGTTTCTGGTGGACCACTTTTTAGTTTAGAACATTAAGTCCATCACACTAACATGTTTGTTGTCTATCTCACAGGTCTGAAGACGTTCATATTGACATTGGTGAACTCCCATAGGACAACAATGTTACTGCACATTGAAGGTATACCTCTATGGACCAGTTTTATCTTTATTTAGTCCAATACATTTTTATTTTTGGACCACTTACTTTGTCTATCCAACCGTGTTGTCTATTAAGTTCCTGATGGACCAATTTTCTATTTTAAAACTTTAAGTCCATCGAACTCACATATGTGTTGTCCATCGCGCAGGTCCGAAGACGTTCAACCTA
Organism: Camelina hispida; assembly: GCA_023657505.1. NCBI lineage: Eukaryota > Viridiplantae > Streptophyta > Magnoliopsida > Brassicales > Brassicaceae > Camelina > Camelina hispida. The sequence continues at coordinate 8,386,554 of CP094636.1, read as the reverse complement.
ACATTGGTAAACTCTTGGAGGACAACAATGATACACAGAGAAGGTATGTTTCTTCTGGTGGACCACAGTAGGCTTACTTTTGTCTTTCCAACCCATATTGTCTATTAACTTTCAGATGGACCATTTTAAAAAAAAAAAAACATTAAGTCCATCAAACTAACATATTTGTTGTCTATCCTGCAGGTCTGAAACCGATGAATTCCCCGAGGAGAACCATGTTATTGACGTGGAAAACTCCACCAACTTTATTTTTTTTTATTTTAAGATGTATTGTTAGTGAATTGTTTAATTTTTTTATCCTTCTTTATTTAAAGGGTATTATGGTCTTTTGATCCTATGGCACAAAATCAGGAAATGGTATTATTGAGAAAGAAAAAAATGAAAATAGCATTTCTCACAACTTTAATTAAGAAAATGACATTTCTGACTAAATTTCCTTGTTATAATAAGTACCAATAAATTGTTATTGAATAAATCAGCGCGTGGTGTATTGGTGTTGTTAAGTTTAACGTCATAAAGTTTGTATTATGGGCCACTGTAAAACCCAAAACAAAAAATAAGTTTTCCCATCCCAAAATGGATATAGAGTCGTAATTTTTGTTTTCTTTTTCTTCCTGAATGTATTTAAAGCGTACTTGTAACTGGTTGTGAGCCAGCCTAGAGGGGAAGCTACCCAAGCGGTCGCTTCGGGTTCCAATTTCTTTTTTTTTTTGTCTTTAAAGTTTTGTTTAAGAATAATTGATGTAGAAATGTAATAAAAAGACCTAATTTAATAAGAAAACATAAATTTGTCCCAAAAATTAGATTTTAGTATGAATTTGAGTCAAAAACTTTTAAATTTTAGTGTAAATCTACTAAGAAAAGACCTAACACTTTTTTAATAATGTAAAAAAAATATTTTTGTTACTCTAAGGCCTCTTAGTCGGACTGTGCGTAGGGCATCCAATAATACTGGACCGGCAGACTCGAGCTATGTTGATGCAGACGGAAACAGTGGAAGTGTGTGACACAAGAGTTGATACAGAATATGACAGACGAGTATGTGTAAAACAAATGTCTGTTGTGACAAAAGAAACTAGTGTTAAAGAGTGGTTGTAGAGAGAAACAGACATTAACTGAAAGAAGAATATAAAGTGACGATCCTAAAGTAGAAAAAGGCCATGTGGGCTTCGAGTTCATAAGAGAAGAGACATGGGCCTTGTTATCAAAGGGAAGCCCAAGCGTGAGGAGCTTAGGGTTCTTGAAGAATATAAATACAACGCAACTGCGAAAAGAAAAGGTTGCACGTCTAAGTTTTATTGACAGAGACACACAGGCGTGTGTGTGACGTCGTCGCCCCACCAGAAGAGATTGAAGATCTGCTGTTGGTGGTATCTCTGGGGAATCTGTAGTCGTCGCAGAAGACTGCATTGATGTGCTGATGTTGTAAGACATCACAGGATTCACAAAGTTGGTTTGTTAAAGCTACACTAATCGGAAAAGACAATGGGTGGTAGTTTTCTTTCATTGTAAATCTAGGGTGGATGTTATATAGCAATTGTAGGTTGTGATCTTTTTTTAGTGAATGGTTTCTGGACTTGGCCCGGGGATATAGGTTAACCGAACCAAGTTAACAAACTCTATACTTTATGGTCTTTACACTCGTTATACTCGCACATCATACAAACGCGTAGATCTAGCACACACATAGGTTTTTACATGTATATCTTGTTCTTCTTATAGTTAACGTACGTTTCAGATTGCTTAGATAAATCTTAAGATGATCATGATGGTCTTTCAATGGGTTCTATTTTATTGATGTGTATATGTGTAAAATCACTTGATTTTGACTAGCTTGTTGTTAACAGTGAGTTTTTATCTAATCTTAAAGCAGATTGATAGGAGAAAAATAGATGTACTCATTATGCTCTCCTTTTAGAATGGTATTTGGATATTTGAGTATCTATCCTCTACGTATGATGTATATATGTGCACACTATGAAATGTAAAGTATAATAGGAATTTTCCTTCTTCTCTCGTCAAAAGATCAAATATGTCTTGGTTGGGACTTCAGTGGTCATTACCAGTTGTTTCCTTACACCAACAATTTAACTTAAAGGATATTGTATTTGTATCAAATTCGCTTCAGAAACTGACATTAAATGAATACTGTAAGTTGATGATGAATTAATTTTAATATTTTAAATTATTTTTAAAAAATCTTTTTTTCAGGTTTAAATTATATATTTTACATTTGAGGTATAGTTTTGAGAGAGTAGAGTTTAGTATTTAGATATTTGAGTTTATATTTGAAAGTTTAATTTCAAAGCATGGTGCTATTTTTGGAACTTAGAGACGATGTGCTAAGGAAACAAAACCTTTTTTGTTTCATCAAATCATATTTAAATTATTCCTTTTTTTTGTCTAAGGATATTAAAAATCTTAGGCACAATAGCCCTTACAAATATCATCGCCTTTTGGTTCCTTCATGCTTCCTTATTATAGAACTACGATGTTGAAGCACGTACCAAACTTTTTTTGACATCGTACGTCATAAAATGTCTTTAAGAGTTTAGATTAGTTGATCATTCGAACTTTGGGTGCTTCGGTGGTCTTGTTTAGTCTGTGGTACGATTTATAATGGTTAATTATTTTGTCAAAATATTGGAGTATGGACCGGCAGTTCATGTTGGGCTTTGTTATATCGGTTTATTATAAATCCTAATATTGTTGTAAACCCTAAGACCTAGTGTTATATAAACTCTTGTATCATTGATTAAGAAAAATAACACAATAATAAAAACTTTTCCCCAAAACTCTTATCTAGTTTCTACATGGTATCAGAGCAGGTTAATTGTTGGACCACCCCGTGGATGTTGTTCCCACATATGCCCACGCTTCCGATGGTCATGCCTGAGCGTGATGGAGGTGTTAGTGTAATATATTCCACATCGGAAAGATGTGAAAGAATTTAAGTGATATAAAAGGTTAGGGTCTCTCCACTCATTGCCAATTGATTTTGAGTTGGAAGTCCACAGTAAATCCCGAATTTAATATGGTATCAGAGCAGGCGATTCTTATGGATCTAAATTAAAGCTTTCTCGTTAGTATTCTTATGATCCAATGATCATCGGATGTGAAGATGATGGTGGTGATGAAGACGAACCAGGCGATGGCAAAGACGTAGAGTCGTAGACATGTTTTCTTTTCTTTTTCTTAATTATTTGGGTATTATTTGATTTTCTCAAAAAAAAAAAAAACAAATTACATCATGATTTCTTTTCTTTTTTAGTTTATGGTTTTGATGGGAGAATTTGGTGTGGTGTCTCCGATCCAGCTTGTTAGAGGGAGATAGTTTTGTTTTTTTTGCAATAATTAATTGGGGGTTTTCTTTTATTCAAACAATTGATGATGGTTCTAGGGCTCTAGGGTTCATGGTTTACATGGGTTTGGTTATGATTTTTCTAAGTTTTTATTTGGTAGTAGTTTTACCATTACGGGGGAGTTGTTTGGAGCGCTCATGTTTTTACGTCAATTTCTTTTTAGTCCGATTTGTGGACTGTTCGAAATTAAGACAATTATTTGTGGAGATTGCAGGATTTGCACACAAAGGATGTTTCCCTTTTACCAAAGACCGAAGACGAGCTCATGTTCTACCCCTATTTTCAAAATTAAAGTTTATGCCCGGAGGAACTTGTTGACATGATTTGTCCATCCTTGACAAGTGTCCACAATATATGTATTCCGTTTTATGATTGCAAAATTTGCGTTTTGCATACCACATTTATCGTGCAGGGAGTATTGGAGTATGGGCCGGCAGTCCATGTTGAACTTTGTTATGTCGGTTATTATAAACCCTAATATTGTTGTAAACCCTAAAACCTAGTGTTATATAAACCTTTGTATCATTGATTAAGAAAGATAACACAATAATAAAAACTTTTCCTCAAAACCTTTATCTAGTTTCTACATGAAAAGTTAATGGTCCTCTGATTAATTAGTTATCTCTCCAGTAGAGTTATATTCTTGCTCCATTTTAATCATAACTACGGTAAAGATCTCGGTCCATTTACATGCTTTTATTTTACCGATTTTAAACCCACGTCCAACCAAGAAAAGTTAACATGAACAGACTTTTTTATCTCCATCTTTTCATATAATAAGAAAAAAGAGTTTGTATAATTTTAGCCTTACATGTAATTCAGTGGCGTACCCAGAATTGTTCTTAACCCGGGTCAATATATAATGTAAAATTGTTATTAAAGATTTTAGAAACAATAAATCAAGAACATTTTTGTTTATGAAAAAACTACGGGTCAAATACATAAAATATATGAAAAACATGTAAATGATAAATTCAAAATATAAAGAAATTGAACAAAATTTAAAAGATTATACACATAGTATTTGTAATTTTAAGAGGTGCAAAGCAGAAAAAATAAAATAATATGATAAATTATAAGGACTAAACACACAAATTTTAAATATTAGAGAGGTCAGCTGGCCCTCTTAACTTCTTACTAGGTCCACCGGACCACCGTTGCATGTAAAGCGATAGAGATAATCACTTAATGGAGAGATTTTATCTCACTTTATGCTGCCTGTAATTTAATAGAAATTTTAAAATTATTACTACAATAATGAAACTTTTCACTTTTGCCTTTAGAAAAAAGAGAAAGATCCATCACAGAAGAAAATGAAAGGACTTGAGCAAAATTTATTTGTAAGGCTGTTAGCTTTATCTTAAGAGGCAAACTAAGACATCCGATAGTTCCACTTCCACCACAGATCTATATCATGTGCTTTTAGTTCAGATTTTTGCATTCGAAATTTTAGGTTTAATTATAAATTAAAAAAATCAATAGTTTTAAGATATATGAGCTATTTTAACTAATTGAATGCGTTTTCATCTCATAGTCAGATATCTTAAAAAGAAAAACTGTTAAACAGTATCTGTAGATAATAATATCAAGACAAATAATTCTTTGAATCTTATGTCTAATTAAATGCTTATTAAAAAATAAAGAGAATAAAATATAATAATCATATACATAAAAGTAAGGTTTTGATCTCTCTTTATTGGTTGATTTTCATTTAATAATTTCTAATTTTTTTAATTTACTTTCTAATTTTTAAAACTTTTGACAAGGTACAATTTCAAGCCATCCGCAAGCTTTCAATGTTCTGCAAAGATAACCCTGAGTTTGGATGTGACATAATAGATGTCCTAGTACAATGTCTAGACACTGATCAACAGGAGCAGCAACAGTAGGACAAGTGGGAAATGTTGAGGTGTTCCCTATCATCAGAGGTTGTGATCAAGGGATTTTCATAGGGTGGTGCCGGTGGTGAGGCTATCTGACACTCTTATTTCGTAAAGATTCTTAATGATATATACTTATATTGTCGGTTCTTCTTGTTGTCTCTTAGCAAGTACAAGTTTGTGTTAGCTTATTAATGTCGTTGGAATCTCTCTGGTTTTCTTACTCGACATGACTGATAAGTGATAATTGTAAAAAAAAAAAAAAAAAAAAAAAAAATTTAAGATCCAATTAACACAATACATTTAATTCATACATTAAAATAAAAGTATAACTGAAAATAAAATAAATTATGCATTAATCATATTCCACGTAACTTCCAACAATTCTTATCATATAAATAAGCATTGCCTCATTCTCTCATATTGACATTTTTTACTTTCTCATTTTCACAATTTCTCATTCTCTTCCACTTTTCTCATTTTTTTCCACAATATCTCAAATCATTTTTTGTTTTTTTTTTCAATTTCTTATTTTTGTTGTAAGGGTTACAAAAAACCAAATGAAATATCATTGTAATTTTTTAATGTTAAATTTTAATTTTAGAGACTACGTACATGATATATATAAATATATATATATATATATATATATTTTACATTGTTCTTATTTTTAAAGATTCATCTCCATTATCTAATTTGGATTATCATCTTATAAGTACATGATACTAATATTTTTTCTTTTTATCCTATCTTTAGCTCTTCCATTTCATTATCTAAAAATAGATATTTGCCAGCGAGATATTCATTTAAAATCATCACACGTGTGGTAAAATGAACCAAAGACAACAGTATATTAGTAAAAAATTATTTGGTATACACATAATTATACATAGTTGTCCAATTGTACTCTCATATTCATAGTTGAATTTTTGCATTTTTCGTATTTTCAGTTGGACTATAATATAAATTATTAATTAGCAGTTGGCCACAAGATTTATCACTATTAATTAGCATATATAAGGTTTTCATAACACAATGTTCATAAAAACTTGGGTTTCACCTCTTTGCTTCATTTGAGGTGATCAATTACTAAGTCTTTCTTATACTATAAAAAGTGTTTTATGTGAAAACGATAGTATATATTAGAAAGTGATAAATTCTTGTATTGTTGATTAAACATGGCTATTTAATAGTTCAATATGTAAAGAAATTCTTATAAACCTTAATTATCATTTTCATATTTTAATTATGAATGCAAATATATATATATATATATATTTAGTTGTACCTAGTTGAACTGAGTATTATATATTTATGTTATCTAAATATTACCCTCTATAGTTAAAATGTAATTTTGTATGGTTATTATTCATTACCTATCGGAATATAATAAATAAATAAACAATTACGAATTACATAGGTTGTTCTAGTAATATCTCTTACTTTTTTTAGTAACATCTCTTACTTGTTCCATTTCCGGTGAACAACAACGACAATATTAGCTTGGATTGCAGAAGAAGATATATTGAGGATGACTACAAAATTACAATAATATCGTTCATTAAAACGGATTTATGGACGTACACTAAGCAAAAGAACGTTATGTACGTACACTAATATCAAGAACGTTATGTAGATATGCGTTTATATGTACGTACACGTTTTTATGTACGTACACGTTCGATTTTAGGTTTAATGAACCCAAAGTTACCAGAATATCCTCGTCTTCTACTTCTAACGTACGACTGAAAACTCTAATTTTCTCTGCCTCACTTTATTTTTTCACGACTTATGTCTATTTTTTTGGTTTCACTTGTGGGGTTTTTACTCAACTATTATAGATTTTCATCTCAACATCTGATTTCTAAATTAAAAACCTATAAAAAGTGAGTTATATAGATCCTCCAATAAGTCTATCGCAACGCTAGACTGTCTTTGCCAGCTCAAACAAATTTGTATTATTCTGGTAAGACTTTACAGCTGTCAAAAACGCCTACTAAATCTACCACAGACTAGAAGTCTACCAACACACTACGAAAACTAGTTCAAAAAACAAACAAAGTATACCAAAAATATCTGTAAAGGACGAGGTCTGTCCCATAACTCTGTCGCAACAGACCATTAGCCTACCATAAATATCTTCCCACCCTTTTACGTCCATCGATATACCAGCTAAAAACATAATTCTATCATCAAGGGCACTTCCTCTACCAACTTAAGTGTACCAACACTACAACTAAGTGTACCAAAAAAATCGTACGTACACCTTAAATCAGACACCTTACTATACAAACTATAACTACCGACTTGATGTACCAGATAAATATACCGTCAAAGGATCGGTAGACTTACTCCCAGTTCCCAATATTTTTTTTTCCACTAGTGGCATTAGCCGTAATTACGTTTTTTTCCCAATACTAGTTTCAAGGATACTAAGGGTACAAAATTTAGTCTAGTAATTACCAACAATTGTGTGCTACTTTTGTAATAAAGAACCTTTTATGTAATAATATAGTAACTTTCCCAATAAATAACCATACCAAAAAAATGTAGAGAGAAGTATTATTTTGAGAAATTGCTATAAAGTTTTTGAATTCATACTTTAGTATATTTTTTTTTTGAGATTCATATATTAGTAAAATAATATTTTTGTTTAAGAAAATTTGAAAAATATAATAAAAACTATTATGCATACAACCACACATTGTGTAGACTAATTACCTAGTATAAAGAAATGACAGACATTATATAACACCGCAAGACAATGTGCAAGTGTTTGTATTATTTGGCACGCAAACTTAATAATTTCGGGATTGAAGTTCAAAATCTTGAAAAGAGCATTTATGCAAGTATGAAAATTTAATGTCTATGGCAGCTATTACGGTGACTAGTTTTTTTTTTTCTTAACACCAAATCAATTATAATAATCATAAAAGTAGTAATGATACATGAAACAATTGAAATACAACCATTAAACAAAATATAGGAAATTGAACACAATTTTGATGAAAAAGTGGAAGTGACCATGCTTTCTAAACGGAAGTTTTACTGGCAACATATGAAATCTGTTAAGTCCCCCCTTCATATATTTGTAAAAGACTAACATCTTATAGATGAAACTCCCAAATGCTTTTTGCATCACCTTAATTAAACAAATACGATGACTAGATCTATCTTATTTTGAAATGTCTTTATAAAATATTTTAAAGTTTTAATAAACTTTTGAAAATCTTTAATAAAGAAATGACAGACATTATATAACACCGCAAGACAATGTGCAAGTGTTTGTATTATTTGGCACGCAAACTTAATAATTTCGGGATTGAAGTTCAAAATCTTGAAAAGAGCATTTATGCAAGTATGAAAATTTAATGTCTATGGCAGCTATTACGGTGACTAGTTTTTTTTTTTTTTTTTCTTAACACCAAATCAATTATAATAATCATAAAAGTAGTAATGATACATGAAACAATTGAAATACAACCATTAAACAAAATATAGGAAATTGAACACAATTTTGATGAAAAAGTGGAAGTGACCATGCTTTCTAAACGGAAGTTTTACTGGCAACATATGAAATCTGTTAAGTCCCCCCTTCATATATTTGTAAAAGACTAACATCTTATAGATGAAACTCCCAAATGCTTTTTGCATCACCTTAATTAAACAAATACGATGACTAGATCTATCTTATTTTGAAATGTCTTTATAAAATATTTTAAAGTTTTAATAAACTTTTGAAAATCTTTACTAATTTTTAAAAGTAAGATAGATCTATTGTTTTAATAAACCATATAAATAATAAAAATTTGATTAAATAATTATTTTACAAACATATTGCACTATGGTGGCTCCTACGATCCTTGGGCTATTTTATGGTAAGATTTTATCTCACTTTATACATGTGTTGGCCTGTATCTTTATAGAAACTAGGTTTTGAACCGTGGGTTTATTTGATATATTTTGATAAAAAAATTATATATGATTGATAACCGTAATGAAATATTATATTACAGAAAACTTTAAATTACTATTAAGGAAAAAATTCAATTTCATATACACAATTTTAAAAAATATAAAAATCAGTTGTGTTTTAAAATCAAATCTGATAAAAAAATCATGAATCTAACTCGACGTCCAGACGAGGCGGATCAAACTGGTGACTTCACATATCTTAAACCATTTCCTTGGCCACAAGAAAAACGAAACAATTTTATAATCATGAATTTATCTCTTTTTCATATTTAATTGATTGCTATCACCTATGTTTTCGTGTTTTTTATTTAGTGTTTTCTTATTCTTCATATTCTTTATTGTCATTTTCATTGTCAAATTTTATAGTAACATCGTTACTTTTACCGTCCAGTTCTTTGTTATACTCTTCTTCTTGTTCTTCCTCGTAACCTTTTTCACATTCTTTCACTGAAAAAACCTTTTTTTTTATACTACAACACAACTTCTTAACCCATCAAACTCAAAGACCAAAATCATTTTTCTCATAAAAATTGTGCAATTCATGAAAACCAGCATAGTCAATACATGCACCCAATTATTGATAATTTCATCCATATACTTCTCAAACCAAAATCCTTACTTGCAGAGAAAGTAATATGAACAGATGTATAGTAAAAACAATATTTGTGCTTTTCGTCGATCCTTCTTCTTTAAACTCAAATAACATCAAATCAAGGTCTTGCGACGTCAATACTTCTTTCTTAGACTTAAAAATAAAATTTTATTGCAAAAGTATCAAACGGAGATATAAAACACAAACGGAGATAAGTAAGATATTTTCAAGATATTAAAAAATTTGATATATAATATTTAGTAATTCTTAAACTTTTAATTTTTAAAGAGATTAAATATTTAAAATATTTCAAACTTTAGATGTAGTTTAATTATATGTAACATTTGAGTTAAATATTAATGACACTTTTAATTTTTATAGAGTTTAAATAGTTATAATATTTTAACATTTTTATGGAGGTATTTATAATATTTCTAAACATTCTATAATAAATATTTAAACCCTTAAAAAATTTAATTTGCTAAAATAAATCAAATAAGTTTTAAATTTGGAAACCTGATAAATAAGCATAAATCAAGCAAGCCTGATAAATTTATAGTTAAAAACATACTATTTTTATTTATAATGGTTCTCAACCATTGTCTAAAATTTTCTAGCCGATGTGGGACGTTGTACATATTTATAAATTTTAATTTTTTAAAAAGCTTTTAAATGTTAAGAAATTATTAAATTTAAAATTATAATATTTTGAAACCTTTTTAAAGCTAAAACTTTTAGAAGTTTCAATATTTAAAATATTTTAAACTTTTAAAAGATTTGAATATAATATTTGAACCTTTTAAAAAGTTTCCATATTTATAATATTTTAAACTATTAAAATTTTAAAATTATAATATTTAAAAACTTTTTAAAAGCTAAGAGCATTTAAAATTTTCAATATTTATAATATTTTAAATTTTAAAAATTTTAAATATTATAATATTTTTTGAAACTTTTTAAAGTTTTAGTTTGATCAAATAAAAAACAGGATCAAACCGAATAAAACTTTTAAACTTGGACGCATGATAAATCAAGCTTTCTTGCTCATTCGTTGTTGGAAGCATATTAATCTTATTTATACTGGTTTGAACATTGTCTAAAAATTTTCTAGCCAATGTGGGATATTGTACATAGTTTTTTTATTTCCATAAATTTAAAAATTTTCCTTTTTCTAAAAAATTCTGGAAATTTAGAAATGTTAATGAATGACATGTCAAATCCTGAGAGGTTGTTTATAATAATTCTTAATATATAAAATTCTGCAAATTTCTAAAAATGTTAATTAGTGACATGTTGAATCCATATTGGTTGTTTTAAAGTTTAGGTGGACAGCCTTAGAAGCTTATAGCTCCTACTTTTATTTAGTATAATTTTAACTACTGATATATTATATTTTAGTTTTAGTAATTAAATCCTCTTAAATATTTTTAAAATCATCATTAAACCTTTAAAAATCTTTATAATTTTTTAGATCATTATATAATATTAGATTAGAACCCGCCCGATGTGTGGGTTTAGAGTTTTAAAAATAAAATTAAATTTAATAAAGAATATAAAATAAATATTTTTAGTAAGTAAAAACTATCTATAAAAATAAATTGATACACGGTGTTATCCAATGTGATATTTAGTTTAAATAGTGTGACTAGTAATCATGTTTTCTTTGAATGCCCTCGCCCGTATGAAGTTTGGAATTATCTTCGACTCCGGTTTTGTCAGAGGGTTTTCCACATGAGTTGGTGTACTCAAATTTGGATTTTGTTTTCTAGAGGGTTTCCTCTCAACAGGGTGATCCTGATCAACTTCTTCAATTACCATAGATTTTATGGGCAATCTGGAAGGCCATAAATATTAAAAAAAATTCAAGGTTTAGAGATCGAGGTGAATGATATAATTGCTCAGGCTTTGGACGATAAGTTAGCCTGGGAAGAGGCGCTCTCTTTTACGGCGGTCATGCCAGCTCCATCTCCGTCTTCGGATGTCCAGGTTTCTTCACCTGGTTGTCAGATTGATGGTTCTTGGAAAGCAACCAATGTGCATTTAGGATTGGGCTGGTGGTGTTGCGTTAGTGAGGAGCGAACCTTGTTGTTGGGGGCCAAGTATCTAAAACAGAGCCCCTCCCCCCTACATTCGGAGTTAGAAGCGTTGTTGTCGGTCATGGAGCGGATACGTGCTGCAGGGATCGCTTGTCGACATTTCAAGAATGATTGTGCTGAGTTACTCGGTATTGTGGAGTCCCTGCAGATTGGCCGTCCTTCTCCAACCTGCTCGATGAGTTTATCTCGCTGGAGTCCTTCCCACTGTTCTATATTTCTTTGATCCTGCGTGCGTAAAATACGAAGGCAGATTGTCTTGCATGTGCTTCGCGTTCTCTTATCTCTGAAGTTTCTTTTGTAAATTCATTTCCTCCAGTTTGGACAACTAACCGAGGAATTTCTTTTTGATTTATTGTTTGGTTGAAAAAAAAAACTAAACAGACACACTTTTAGTTAAAGAAAATAGTTGTAGATAAGTTCAAAGTTATTAAAATTAAATTAAAATTTAACAAAGAATATATATTTAATTCTTTTCATAAGTAAAAACAATGTATAAAAGTAAAGAGATAAACTTTTAGTTATAGAAAATAGTTATTTTTTTTTTTTGCTATAATACACTAATGTATATCCATATACAAATCTACTATATACATTACCACTAAAAGTGTATTTGTACACACAAATATATTTTACTGTTAAAATATATTATTTAGTCTTTACTACTACCAACAAATTATCTTTATGAACACATTAAATAATTTATTATATGTCTCTTCCCTTTTACATTTTTATAGTTACAAAAACGCATACGTTAATATTACATACTCCTATCTTATATATTACAATAACAGTTTTTTTGAATAAATTATTTGATTGGTGAAACAAATATGAGACGCTCTATTTTTCTATTTTTGTACTTCAACCATCTTTTTCTTTATGTAAAGGTGAGTATTTACATTTTTTTAGAAACAGTGATTAATTGTATATTTTCACAATCATTTTTTATCTTACATAAAAGTAATCATTTTTCTTGTAAAATTAGCAACTAATTAAAATAAAAAATATATTATAATTTCGAACTTTATTATATATATATATATATTCCTTATAATGATATTCTTTAAATTTTAAAGCTGTTTTAATTTTATAATTTTCTTATAATTGCTTTTTAATATTTTTAAAACTGTTATTAGTTTTGTTTTACATTTGGAAGTTTACAAATGTTTTTCTTTAAAATATTTTAAATAAAATTAGGGTTTCTTTTTTCTATTTTACTTTTATATAAAACCTTTTTATGGTAGGTTTTGAATTTTTACCTTTTATTTTTATAAACTTTAATAATTTTTTTAAATATTTTTAAAACTGTTAATAGTTTGTTTTACATTTGGAAGTTTACAAACATAATTTTTTCTTTAAAAGATTTTAAATAAAATTAGGTTTTGAATTTTTACCTTTTATTTTTATAAATTTTAATAAATTTAAAATTGACATATGTCAATATCTGAATGATACAATTGACACATGTCACGATCTTGTTAATGATTAACTTTGACATCAAGCTTTATATAATAAGATTTTAAATCAGCAAGAATTGGATATTAAAATTATTTTATATATTTTTAAAAAATCTTAACGTTGACGTAATTAGGAGGGTAATCATCAAATTTTTGCTTTGGACTTAAACAATCATATCTTAGATTTGTTTAGACGAGAGGAATAAAACCCAATCTTTTTCCTCAATAATCAGCCAATATCTATGTTTCCAAGTAAGTAAACACAAGGTTTTTGAGTTTTAGAGTTTTCTTTTAGCTAACATGTGAAACGACCGACCTTTTTTTTTTTTAATAATAAATAATAGATATAATATAATAATTAGACTACAACTAGTGATCCTATACCCACTAGCTACCTAACCACAATCACAACCAACAGCGGAATAACAATACCAAAAACCAATAATAATATCCAATAAATATAATAACCAATAGAATAATATCCAGCATTAATTCCAATCTTAAACTAATGATCCAAACAGCATAAATCAAATAACCAGCAATCCTAAACAACATTCTAGAACTCAACTCTAGCAACCTAATAGAAGCCAGACAACCAAGCGAACCACTAGAACATCTTCCTCTTCATCGCCTTGATTCCACGATCACATTTTGCCTTTACATGCACCACAAACACATATTGAGATGCATGAGTATTTGATAAACACTCAGTGGGGAATCCTCCCATCTACTGGGCTATACACACAAGCAACAAGATCTCTACATGCCACAATCAACAATCAATAAAACAAACCAGGCAATACACAAAGCATGCAACATCCGTCGTAGCTGAAAGAAGGGTGTCGACCGACACCAGATGGTGTCGATCGACACTGACAACCAGGTGTTGACCGACACCATACTGGTGTTGATCGACACCCTGCCCGACACTCCCGAAAACCCTAGTTTGTGTCGACCGACACCTCCACATGGCATCGATTGACACTCGCCAAAGTCTCGAGCCGTCCTCGCGTTGGTGTCGACCGACACCCCAACTGGTGTCAACCGACACCGATGCCGAGCAGCGATTTCCTTCGATCAAAAACTCCGAATCTCGCCTCTAATCTTCTCCATTCCGCTCCATGCATTCCCAGAAGCCAAACCCAGCCAAAGCAGCGACGAAATACCAATTGAGAACTCAAAGAAACAACCACATAAGCACCAAATCACATAAAAACTAGAGATCTTAGCTTAGATAAGCCATGGTCATGCACTCACCTCTTTGAAGGAAGATTTAGACCAAAGGCAACGAATCCAACACTCTCAGCAACCTTCTAACACGTTCCTAGCCTTGATCTTCACTCCCACAGCAAGATCTCACCAAAAACGCCTTGAAATCTCACAAACTCTCTCAAGAACCTTTAGGAACCGTTTTCTCCTTTTCTTTTTCTCTTAACGGCGTAAGACAACCAAAAACATGACCCTAGGTCGTTTCTCCCTTTTAAACCTCGGTTCATTGGTTTCCTCGAACCAAATCGATTAAAAACTCAATCTGGTCGAACCGGAAATAAGTGGTATCGACCGACAACCCCTTGGTGTCGATCGACACCCATCCCCAAAGACGAATTTTTGGTTCGCGGATGTTACAATTCTCCCCCACCAATCTAAATTCGTCCTCGAATCTCGAACAACCATCAGCCAAGGACTCCCGTGCAGCCGTCTCCACGGCCCGCACTTCTCCGGCTGATCTACAGAAGGTCACCTCTAGGCGATAGACTCACGCTCCGGGCGTCATTTGCTCTCAACATTTGGACTTTCCTTTTTCTCATAGGCCTAAACCTTGAGTTTTCATTGGCTCCTTATCAGACTTGAGTCTGCCTGCCAATGTTGGCTCCTCATCGGGCCTAAACCCGCATGCCATAATATATAAGGAAAAAATCCAAACTCGTCTCTCGGGTCGTCACCCTACAGCGAGCCTCCAGAACGTCGTCCGAAGTCGATATACCAAACATACTCCAAAGTCACAAAGTCTCCGAATATGACAGTGCTAGGAGAACCAAAGTCCTCCAAGAGTCGCGAGCAAACGATTCTGAACACGTCTGAGTCCTATCCCTATCCAGGTTTCCTTCCCGTGGCTCGCGTAAAACATCTCAATGTCCTACCAACCACATATCCCCTCACTGGAATACCTCATGACCACACAAGGATCATATACATGCCACAAGGGCGCCACTAAGGCCAAACAAAATGTCCTAAAGAGGACCGCCACCAAAGCCAAACAAAATGTCCTAAAGAGGACCGCCACCAAGGCCAACAAATGTCCTAAAGAGGACCGCCACCAAGGCCAAACAAATGTCCTAAAGAGGACCGCCACCAAGGCCAAACAAATGTTCTAAAGAGGACCGTCACAAAGACACTCTGGCTAAACAGCCCATCACAAAGACCATCTGTCCCGAAGGACCATCACAAAGACCATCTGTCCCAAAAGACCGTCACAAAGACACTCTGGCAAAACAGCCCGCCACAAAGGCCACGCAATTGGCTAAACAGTCCGCCACAAAGGCCACAAAACTGCTAAACATCCCGCCACAAAGGCCACACAATGTCTAAAAGACTGCCACACACAGGCATACTGACTCGAAAGTCCACCACTAAGGCCACACACAATCCCCTCCAAGGCTCCCCACCGCTAAAATAGACAAATTCTAACTCCCGTAAAACTTTCCATATTTAGCACTTTCCATTTTTGGAAACTTTCCACTTTTGGAAACTTCTATTTCAGGAAAACTTTCCTCCAAAACCCCGCCTCACGGAAACTTTGTACCCCGAACACCACCTCATCTTGTTACTGAGTCGCACAACCAACCACCCCAAGCGACCGAGTAACAAGAGAGATAGGCTAGAATACTCCATTCCCGCTCCAGCCACGGATTACAGATGGGACCAGGCTAAACAAGCTCAAGTCGCGGCTTGCTTCTCATACCACTTCTTGAACCTTGCCTTCATCTTTGCCTCATGCCCCCAAGTCTGCTCCTCAATACCATCACAGTCCCACAGAACTCTCATCAAAGGAATCTTCTTCTTCCGAAGTTCCTTGATCCTCATCTCGAGAACCCTCACTGGTCTCGCCTCCAATGTCATGTTAGGCTGAAGATCCTCAGGAATCTTAGCCAACACTCTCTCACCCTCACGAAGACACTTCCGCAACATAGACACATGGAAAACCTTATGGAATGCATGCATAACCTCAGGTAACTTCAGTCTATATGCCACTGGTCCAACTCGCTCAATCACTCTGAATGGACCCATATACCTCGGACTCAACTTAGTCTCTGAAAATGATCTGTTCGGACCCCATAACATGGCCATCTTGAGGTACACTCTGTCTCCTACCTGAAACTCAAGATCTCTCCTCCTCCTATTAGCATAACTCATCTGCCTATCCTGAGCCTCCTTCATGTTCAGCTTTAGAACCCGAATCTTCTCCGAGGTCTCCTGAACAAAACTAGCACCAAACATGCTACTCTCCCCCACCTGAGTCCAGCATAATGGTGTACGACATAATACTCGCCTGTTAACTGTTGCTGTAAGCAAACTTTACCATATTCAGATGATCTGCCCAATGGCCACCCCAATCCAACATACACATCCTTAGCAAATCCTCCAGCGTCTGGATCGTCCTCTCAGACTGTCCATTTGTCTGGGGATGATAAGCTGTACTCATATGCACCTTAGTGCCATTCTCTGCCTGAAATGCCTTCCAGAACACCGAAGTGAACTTAGAATCCCTGTCAGACACAATGCTCGCTGGCACCCCATGCAATCTGACTATCTCCCTCACATACTTCTTAGCCAAGACCACTGCTCCATCAATCTTTTTAATGGCCAGAAAATATGCTGACTTAGTCAACCGGTCCACGATGACCCAAATAGCATCAAAAGTCCGTGACATTGGCAATCCTACCACAAAATCTATGGTGATCATATCCCACTTCCACTCAGGAATGGGTAAACTCTTCAGTAACCCGCCAGGAACCTGATGCTCAGCCTTCACTAGCTGACACACATCGCACCTCGAAACCCAACTAGCCACATCCTTCTTCATCCCGACCCAATGATAGTACCTCTTGAGATCACGATACATCTTAGTCGCTCCTGGATGAATAGACAACTTGCTCGCATGAGCCTCTCTTAGAATCTCTTGCCTCAACTCCTCATCCTTGGGCACACTAACCCGACCGTGCACCAAGATAGTACCATTATCTGAGACCTGATACTCTAAATCCATATCCTTTTAGGCATTCACCAGCCCAAATCCTTCTCCTGAGCCAACCGCACCCTACTCAGAAGATCTGCTCTATCTACTGCTTCCAAACCCAATGGTTCCTGTGAAACAGCACAGAAGCTCAACGCAATGATCTCCCCTACCAGAGACTCCATCTCCTGCTCCTGAGCCGAAGCTACCCTCTTCCGACTCAGAGCATCTGCAACCGTATTAGCCTTACCAGGGTGATAGGCTATCTCTAAATCATAGTCTGCTACAAGCTCCATCCACCGCCTCTACCTCAAATTCAACTCAGGCTGAGTGAATATATACTTCAGACTCTTATGATCTGTAAACACCTGTACCTTTGCACCATAAAGATAAGATCTCCAAATCTTCATGGCAAAAACTACAACACCCATCTCCAAGTAATGAGTAGGATAGTTGCCTTCATGCACCCGCAACTGCCGCGAAGCGTAGGCAATCACCTTCCCATGCTGCATCAGAACACACCTCAAACCAACTCTGGATGCATCTGTATAAACCACATAGGGTTCTCCCTGCTCAGGAAAAGCCAACACTGGCGCAGTAGTCAACATCTCCTTCAGGCTTGCAAAGCCTTCCTCACACTCTTCTGACCACACAAAAGGAATATCCTTCCTGTCAACTTAGTCATGGACGTGCTCTGCTCGCAAACCCCTGCACAAATCTCCTGTAGTATCTATCCTGCCAATCCAAGGAAACTCCTGATCTCTGTGGCATTCTGTGGTCTAGGCCAATCTCTGATAGCCTGAATCTTCTCTGGATCTACAGAAACCCCCTCTGCAGAAACAATGTGACCCAGAAAGCCCATCTCACGCTGCTAAAAACTGCACTTGCTCAACTTAGCAAACAACTTATGCTCTCGCAGCTTCTCTATAACTGCCCTCAAATACACTGCATGTTCCTCAGGACTCTAAGAGTAAACTAGGATATCATCAATGAAAATGATGACAGACACATCCAGAAACTCCTGAAACACACTGTTCATCAATCTCAGAAACGCTGCTGGCGCGTTAGTAAACCCGAAAGGCATCATCACAAACTCATAATGCCCATACCTCGTCCTGAAAGCAGTCTTCCTCACATCTACCTCACTTATCGGTATCTGATGATAACCCGACGCTAGATCTACCTTGGAGAACCAAGTAGCACCCCTCAACTGATCCAACAACTCATTGATCATAGGAAGAGGATACTTGTTCTTCACAGTGACCTGGTTCAAACCCCGATAATCAATGCACAACCTGAAACTCCCATCCTTCTTCTTGACAAACAACACCAGCGCTCCCCAATATGATACACTAGGACGGATGAATCCCTTACTCAACAAATCTTCTAGCTGCTTCTTCAGCTCTGCCATCTCTGCTGGAGCCATCCTGTAAGGAGCCTTGGATAACGGCATCGTCCCCGGTTCCAGTTCAATGGTAAAAGGATCCGACCGAGATGGTGGTAATCCCTGCAAAGACTGAAACACATCCTCAAACTCCTCCACTACCGGAATACCGCTAACCGTAGACTTCCCCACTGACTCTGGCATAGATATAGTAACCAAATAAGCCTCACGGCCCTTCTCGATCATCTTCCCAGCCTGAATGGCTGAGATCATGAGACTTCCCGAAGTCGGCCTAATACCCTGAAAAACCAACTTCCCTCTTGAACGCTCAAACTCCACTCTACCCCGATGGCAATCCAAATGCACCCTATGCCGATGCAACCAATCCATCCCGAGAATAACATCATATAACTCCACTGGACTGATAAGTAAATCCGCTGGCCATGACTCTCCTATCAATTCCTCTGTCTCGTCCAATCACTCTCAGGAACTCGCCTCCCGCAACTCTGACAACTCCTAAACGATCTCCAGGATCCCCGCTGATCCCCGCAGACTCTGCACACTCCGGAGTAATGAAGCTATGAGAAGCTCCAGAATCAAACATAACATGGGACTTAAACCCGCCCACCAACAATGTCCCTACACAAACCTCATGTGTTGAGAACCTAACACTTTATCACAGGAAAAACATAAAATCTGAACCTACTAAAATTCACAAAGTTTAAGTACCAGAAATTATACCTGTGATCGCCCCGGCACTGGTTCCACCAGTCTCTGCTGTCGTGTAAACCCGTGGCGCCTGCTCAATCCGTGCCACCTGCTGACCTCCAGGCTGCACCTGCTGCAACGCTGCCACTGCTGTCGGCTGCAACTTGGGACAAAAAGGCCTGATGTGCCCTGTCTCCCTACAATGATAACATACCCGAGGCCCTGCCGTCGGAGCACTCCTCTTGGGACAACTAGCAACCCTATGATCATTGCTCCCACAACCGAAGCAACTCGCACCACTCGACTTCTGCGTAGCATCCCACCTCCTCTTGGTTCCCTATGCAGGCCTACTGCCCCTGCTAGAACCACTCTGCTGCTGAGCCTTACTAGGCTGAACTGATGGAGCTACCGCCACTGACTGTGCCCGGATATCCTCCTCAATCTCTGTTGCAGTCTCAACCAACTCTGCACGCGTAGCATAACTCCTCCCTCTACAGTGAACTCTCAAATCATCACGTAGAGCCCTCAAGAACCTCCTGATCTGAGCCTCCTCAGACTCCAAAGCCCGACCCCCATAACAAAGAAGTCGATTGAACTCCAAGTCCAGCTCCCGCACTAACCGTGTCCCCCGAGACAACTGAAGGAACTGCACCTCCAACCGATCCAATGTCTCTCTAGGAAAATACTTGCGGTTGAACTCCAAGACGAAGTCAGCCCAAGTCATCTCCCGCTGCATCCTCCTAGCAGCCACTGATCTCCACCACAACTCAGCATCACCACTCAAATAGTAGACCCCTATGTCCACCCAAAACTCCTCAGGACATCTCAGAGTATGGAAGTTACGTTCCACACTCGTCCTCCACGCATCGGCAACAGTAGGATCTGTACCACCCGAAAACCTCTCAGTGAACAGACCCTTCATCTCCTTGAACATAGACAAATAACGTACATGTGCTCCCTCATCCGCAACCACTGGCTGCCGCTCCTCAGCCACCACTGGTGGCACTACCTGAGCCTGAGCTGGTACCACTGGTGGTAACCACGCTAACACCTCTGCTAGCATAGCTGCAACGTTAATACCAGGGACTCCACCTGCTGGGACTCCCACACCTGGGACCCTGGCACCTCCGGCCACTGGAGCATCAACACCGCCCCTCCGGCCACACACACTAAATCCCCCGGAACACCCTGCGACTTGCCAACACCCTCTGCTGTCACACTCTGGTCCTCGGTCTCACTAACCACAGGGACTCTGCCCCTACCACGACCATGTCCGCGTCCACGACCATGTCCGCGTCCACGACCTCGACCAGCCACAGCATCACCTCTAGCCATCTGCACTACCATGAACAGAAGACTAAGCAAACAATTACTATTTAACACAGAAACAAATACTCACCGTGGAATCACACAGTAGGCTCGAAGAGGATGTTCTAGGACTCCTTGCCACACACAATTGACTAACTCACATAATCAATCAAGACATGCAATCCCAAACATCACAACAGAAACCTAGTGAACCCAAACCTAGAACCGTAATGGCTCTGATACCAAAATGAAACGACTGACCTTTTTTTTAAATAATAAATAATAGATATAATATAATAATTAGACTACAACTAGTGGTCCCATACCCACTAGCCACCTAACCACAATCACAACCAACAGCGGAATAACAATACCAAAAACCAATAATAATATCCCATAAATATAATAACCAATAGAATAATATCCAGTATTAATTCCAATCTTAAACTAATGATCCAAACAGCATAAATCAAATAACCAGCAATCCTAAACAACATTCTAGGACTCAACTCTAGCAACCTAACAGAAGCCAGACAACCAAGCGAACCACTAGAACATCCTCCTCTTCATCGCCTTGATTCCACGATCAGACTTTGCCTTTACCTGCACCACAAACACATATTGAGATGCATGAGTATTTGATAAACACTCAGTGAGTCAATCCTCCCATCTACTGGGCTATACACACAAGCAATAAGATCTCTACATGCCACAATCAACTATCAATAAAACAAACCAGGCAATACACAAAGCATGCAACATCCGTCGTAGCTGAAAGAAGGGTGTCGACCGACACCAGATGGTGTCGATCGACACTGACAACCTGGTGTTGACACCATACTTGTGTCGACCGACACGCTGCCCGACACTCCAGAAAACCCTAGTTTGTGTTGACCAACACTTCCACATGGCATCGATCGACACTCGCCAAAGTCTCGAGCCATCATCGCGTTGGTGTCGACCGACACTGATGCCGAGCAGCGATTTCCTTTGATCAAAAACTTCGAATCTCGCCTCCAATCTTCTCCAATCCGCTCCATGCATTCCCAGAAGCCAAACCCAGCCAAAGCAGCGACGCAATACCATAGAAAACTCAAAGAAACAACCACATAAGCACCAAATCACATAAAAACTAGAGATCTTAGCTTAGATAAGCCATGGTCATGCACTCACCTCTTTGAAGGAAGATTTAGACCAAAGGCAACGAATCTAACACTCTCAGCAACCTTCTAACACGTTCCTAGCCTTGGATCTTCACTCCCACAGCAAGATCTCACCAAAAACGCCTTGAAATCTCACAAACTCTCTCAAGAACCTTTAGGAACTGTTTTCTCCATTTCTTTTTCTCTCAACGGCGTAAGACAACCAAAAACACGACCCTCGGTCGTTTTCTCCCTTTTAAACCTTGGTTCAATGGTTTCCTTAAACCAAACCGAACCAAATCGATTAAAAACTCAATCTGGTCGAACCGGAAATAAGTGGTGTCGACCGATACTCCTTTGGTGTTGATCGACACCTATCCCCAAAGACCAATTTTTGGTTTGCGGATGTTACAATATGTAGCTTTAAGATTGAACTGCAGTAGATTTTATATTTTGAGGTAAGTGGTAGTAAAAGTTATGTGGTGGAAAGTGTAGAATTATGTGGTATGTTTGATGTATGAATATGAGTTAGTATTTTTTAAAAAGAACTGACTGGTAAATGTTATGTGATATAAATTGCAGTATGTACATGTGTTATTATAAATATATATATATATATATATATATATATATATATTTAATAATATAAAATCTATTAGAATTTAATAGTAATAAAAAGTTATACGTTAACCATAGTAGTTTTTTCGAAAAAATATTATGTAAATTATAATAATAATTAACAATGGACATTTCAAAACCTTTTGCAACATAAACTAGTATTTAAAATAATATAATAAAAGATTAAAAGTGACTTTCATAGTTTTTTAAAAAGTAGACGAAATACAAACAATGAAGTTTACAAAACAAAATTATTAAAGTTTCATTGATCATTTTTGAGATTAACTAAAAGAAATTAACACGATTTTCTTTCAAACTATTACAAAGTGATATTAGAATCACATCACTCTTTAAAAAAGAAAAGAAAAAGATAATTTAAAAAGAGGGGGGTGGGGGTGGGGATAAGACGCATATGAATTGTCGTTCATTTTTATACCCAAAAAGGAAAGCACGCAAATTAACCCTATAAATAAAGGTTTGCTCTTCTCTTTCATACATACTCACAAAATCAAAATAAGTACTTACTCATTTTCTACTAGACACTCTAACTATGGCAAAACAAATCTACAAACAAGTATTCTCATCCTTCATCTTCTTCACTGTTTTACTTTACCAATCAAACACCGTCTCATCTCTCCGTAAATCCTTCGACCTAGCGAAACCATGCAAGCGTTTCGTCCTACATCTCCACGATGTTACCTACGATGGTGATAACGCGGCTAATGCCACTTCAGCAGCAATTGTGAACCCTATAGGAGGACTAGGGGACTTCAAATTTGGGAAGTTTGTGCTCACGGACAGCCCTGTCACAATAGATGAGAACTTTCTCTCGAAACCGGTGGCCCGTGTTCAAGGCCTTTGGTTCGTCCACGGTAAGGAAAAGTTCGACACTTGGATCGCTTGGTCGTTGGTATTCAATTCAACACAACACAAAGGGACATTGAACATGATGGGCGAAAATCCGATTATGGAGCCGACTAGAGACGTAATGGTCGTTGGTGGAACTGGTGACTTCATCATGACTCGTGGGATCGCTACGTTCACGAGCGATGCCGTTGAAGGCAATAAGTATTTCCGTATCAAAATGGATATTAAACTCTATGAATGTTACTATTAGAGCTACTAATACCTTTCTTGGGTGTGGTGTTTCTCAGCTGATAGTTTGGGTTTGATGTTTGTCTTTTGGCATTTTATTGGTTTTTCTCTCTTCCTAGTTGATGTTGTTTCCAAGTTCCAATAATGGCATTGTAACAATGTGCTAATTATAAAACAGTCTTGTGCATGTTTTGTATACCAGGTTTTAAACATACACATCTACTAAACTTTTCAATTTCGTAAACAATATATATGTCGAACTATATCAGATAGTACCAACGATTCTCTTATAAGTTTCCGTCAATTTAACTATCAAAACAAAGACAAAAGAAAAATTGGGAAACGAGAATCAAAATCGTATTGAAGTGAAGTAATCTAAAATGAACCGAACCGAACCAAACGAATTACAAGGAGAACCAGATACGGTGCGTTTCACCATAAACCAAAAGAAATTACAAGAAAACAGAAAAGAATCAATCAATACAACAAAACTTCTTGGTTTACGAACAATGTCCAGTCACTAGCCTCAGCCATAGCCTGCGCCCAGCCGCTTTAAGAGCGGCCAGAACGATCGCCCTGGAAATCCACCTGCAGGTTGTGCTCTGTCCTCACTTAACAACTTTCCACAGACAGCTGCCACCAATTGACCTGCAGCCCAATTGGTGGCAACTGTCCCGTGGGGGTTGTTAAAGGTGGGGACCAGGGCGGAACGCCCGCGCACCAATAACCTCCGGTGGATGTGGATTTCCCGTGATGGGTTAGGATCGATGCCCAGAGCCAGCTTGGGGTCCGTTTGGGCTAGCTGAGGCTAGCGGGCTAGCAGTGAGGCTAGTGGGGTCCACGGGACAGGTTGTTACAATAAAATCGATTTATGTGACAACCCGTCCCGTGACCCCACTAGCTCACTGCTAGCCCGCTAGCCTCACTGCTAGCCGCCCAAACGGACCCAAAGCTGGCTCGCAGGGTCGATCCCAACCCATCACTGTGGAAATCCACATCCACCAGTAGGTTATTGCGCCGGGCGTTCAGCTGTCCTCACTGTACAACCTTCCCACAAGACAAGCTGTCACCAATTGACGGTCAATTGGTGGCAACTTGTCTGTGGGAAGGTTGTTAAAGGGTGAGGGACCAGGATTCGAGGAACGCCTGATGCACCAATAACCTACTGGGGGATTATGTGAGTTAATCCACAGTGATGGGTTAGGATCGATGCCCTGCAGGGCCAGCCTATGGGGGCAACTAGCAGTGAGGCTAGTGGGGCCTACGGACGGGTTGTCACAGTTTCTCTCTAGAGCTTACACATCAGCTTTATTATTTAAAGAGGAGCTGACACCTCAGTTAAAATTATTAACCTATCAAATTATAATATTAATACATTTTAGTTTATATTATGCTTACCTGTCAATATTTAAGATTTCAAAAAGAAATTAAAACTTTATAGAAGAGGCCCATTAACCGAACTTTTTAAACATTTTATCAAAGTGTTGTTTGTATGCTTGTATCGAATTGGTTTTTTTTTCCTAGATTATTGTTCTGTATTGATTCTTCGTTGTTGTAAAGTAGAACAGAGGAAAGTATGTTTTCTCTTGGATCTGATTATAGTAGATCTCTTCCTATGTAGTTTTGTAAATTCACTCTTTCTCTTGGTAGTAGGGGCTTGATTAGGGTTTGTCCTTGTTGTGGATTCCTCTCTAAAGGGATTTGGGCTGATTGCCATTCTTTGGCCCTAATCAGTGCCAGCAGGATTGCCTCCTCCAGGGAGGTTTTTTGATTGTTGAAGATGAGTTTGTTGCGGACTGTCCAAATTGTCCAGAGATAATCCAAGGGGACAATGGTCCTGCGATCAATCCTGTCGGTGGGAGACATAGGAGGGAGGTTGCCAATCGGATCCCCTCCTTCATAGAGAGGATGGACAGGGGGTTTAGTGAGGTGGATGTGGGTGCTAACTGCCAAGTTTTAACAGCAAAAGGACATCTGAAGAGAAGATGAAGAACTGATTCATCCTGATCACAATGGGGGCACTTTACAGAAGCAGTAACATTTCTGTGGAGAAGGTTTTCACCCACTGGCAACGCATGCTAAGCTGCTTTCCAGAGTAGAAGTTTTGTCTTTGGAGCTGTTTTGAGTGCCCAAATATTCGACTTCCAGTTAAAGGTACTCGCATTATCCACTTCTGCAGCAGGTTCAGTCACTTCTTTGGATACCATCTCTTCATAATAACCAGATTTTACCGTGTATAGGCCATCCGACGTTGGGACCCAAGCCCATGAATCCATGGCTCCCATTCTACTGGGTCTCAGGTGTTTGATTTCGCCGGAGTATGAAGGGAGGATTTTTTCAATGAGGTTTGTATTCCAGCTTTTAGAGCCCGGAAAAAGGAGATCAGCTACCATTAGGTTCTGGGACGCTTCGTGGGAGATCCCATTGGGGACACTGAAGACTTGAGCAATATCCATGGGGATCGCCAGACCGGAATTGACTCACCCAAACCAATAAGTCTTCCCATATGTGGTTTGATCAAGTCTCTCCCCATACGAATACTTCTCCACCCATGGGAAGCAGATCCTTTAGGGATGTCGTCCATAAGTGGGGTTGAAAGACAATATTTCCCGAGGAGAACACGGGCAAGAAGGCAGGATGGGTTACGGAGGATTCGCCAGGTATTCTTTGCCAACAGTGATCTGTTGAAAAATCTCGGAGGCCTAGTCCACCTGTTTTGAAAGATTTTGTCATTCTTTTCCAGGAAATCCAAGACATCTTCTTTGTTTCCGAGTTTTCATCCCACCAAAACCTTGTTAGAGCAGACTGAACCTTTTTGCACACAGAATTTGGGAGATGGAAGCAAGTCATTGTGTATGTAGGCATTGCAGCTAGGACAGATTTGAGCATTGTTAATTTTCCAGCAGTGGATGGGAATCTTGAGGACCAACTAAGGGCACGCTGTTTGATGCGATCAACTATCATACTGATCAAACCCTTCTTCTTCCTTCCAAATAGCTCTGGTAAGCCTAAATACTTACCTTGTCCTCCCTCCTTTTTTATATTGAGGTATGCTTTTGCTTGTTCTATGACAGCTAGTGGTGTTTTTGCAGAGAAAGTAATAGAGGACTTGTCCTTGTTGATCTTTTGGCCCGAGGCGTCTTCATACTTCCTAAGGATTGATCGCAAAGTTATGCAGCTTTGGTGGTCCGATTTGCAGAAAACATGGTGTCATCAGCAAACAGAAGGTGATTGACTCGAGGGCTACGCTTTGCCTCTGTGATACCCGGTAAACGACCACAGACTTGAGCTTTATTACATAGGCTCGAGAGAACTTCACTGCAAATAATGAACAGGTAAGGTGACAGGGGGTCTCCCTGTCTGATTCCTCTCTGTGGTATGACCTCCCCTAGGGCTTGACCGTTTAGCAGGTAAGAGTAGGAAACTATAGAGATACACTGCATAATCCAGTTAGCCAAAGTTTGGTGAAAACCCATTTTAGTCATTGCTGCTCGTATAAACTCCCATTCAATCCTATCGTAGGCTTTACTCATGTTTGTCTTAACAGCCATGTAGCATCGCTTTCTAGCACTCGAGGTTTTTAGGTAATGGAGAGCCTCATGAGTAATCAGCACATTATCTAAGATTGCTCTTTGGGGGACAAAAGTAGATTGATTTTCTGAAATGCAGGTATGAAGGATAGGTAGTAGTCTCTTAGCTAGTAGTTTAGCTATTATTTTATAGTACACTGAGCATAGAGCAATTGGCCGATAGTCTGAGACTTTTTGAGCAGTCGTGATATTTGGGATCAACCTGATATGAGTGTGATTTATCTTGTTTGGCAGGTTGCCCGAGATAAAGAAAGCTTGGACCTCCAAGACGATCTTATCACTTAAAGTATCCCAGTGTGTTTGAAAAAAGCTAGCCGAGAAGCCATCTGGACCGGGTGTTTTATCTGCATGGATTGAAAAGCACGCCTGTTTTATCTCCTGAGCATTTGTTAAAGCCGTCAGGCTGCTGTTC
This sequence comes from Camelina hispida, assembly GCA_023657505.1. NCBI lineage: Eukaryota > Viridiplantae > Streptophyta > Magnoliopsida > Brassicales > Brassicaceae > Camelina > Camelina hispida. The sequence continues at coordinate 8,358,704 of CP094636.1, read as the reverse complement.
ATTTCATCGGTGATACAGGGTATCAATGCTTCGTTTGCAAGTGTGGTCCTGTCCCCGACTTGGGAGGTAAAGATCTCTTGAAAGTAGTTTGATATAGCCTGCACAATATCCTTCTCCTCATACACTGGAGTTCCATTCGCGGATTCTATGACAGATGTGTTATTTACTGCTCTTCTACCTTTTGTGGCAGCATGAAAGTATCCAGTGTTCTTATCTCCCAGGTTTAACCATAATTGTCTGCTACGTTGTTTCCAGAACTCTTCCTTTTTTTTGTAGGCAAGCAGCAGCTTATGGTTTAGAGAGTCAATTTTTCAAGATTGAAGGGCTTCATTACCACTCACTCCCTCCTCCAGTTGTTCTCGGAGGGATACAATTTCTTTCTAGCTATTTGAGTGTTGTGTCTTGCACGAGGTGATGATAGCGGTTCTGCACCGGTGTATTTGATGATCAATTGACGCATCAGGTATTGAGTTCTAGGCCTCGAACACTAGTCGTTTTATCTCATCATTTCCTTTCAGCCGCCTATCATAACGAAATAAGCCACTTCTCTTCCGTTTTACAGGGTCAAAAGAGATTACCAGGGGCGATGATCAGACCCTTCAAACCGCAGATATTCGCTTCTACCTGAGGGGTATGCGATGGTCCAGTCGCTATTTGCCATGGCTCTATCTAGCTGACATCTAACCAGATGAGAATGTCTCATATCTCTCCAGGATAAGAAGTTTCTTGTATGCTTCAGATCAAAGAGGTCGCAGGTTGACATAAAGGATCTTAGGTCCGAGAACGAGCCTTCCGGTCTTGGGGGACCACCCACTTTCTCAGTACCATGAATGATGTCATTGAAGTCTCCAGTAATTAGCCAATGTCCCGATCTGCAAGAAGCTCTCTCATGGAGATGGTTCCAAACTTGTGTACGTTGTGCTCTATCAAGTTCACCATACAGGAAGGTTTTACAGAACAATCTTCCTTTAGCTTTAATATTTGTTTCAATAAAATGTTGATTTGAGAAACAAATTTCCACTTCCACACTTTGGTTCCAGAGGAGTGCTAAACCACTGGCTCCCGGAGCATGGGGTGGTACTAAATGGTGTGATTGGTACCCTAGGTATTCAAGGGATTGAGCACTATATCCGAAGAGTTTTTGGTCTTCATGAGGAATAGTAAGTCTGAATCATTTTACGGATTTCCTTTAGTCTCTGGACTGTCATGGGATTCCCCAACCCACAACAGTTCCAGCTCACCACTCTTAAGGAAGAGGGGGAGGCAGATTCTGAAAATCCACCGTGTTTTTCTTGATTACAGGGATCATTGGAACTGTTGGAGCACCAGATGGAGGTCTTCCACGTCGGGACGAAGTGTCAGATGACTGGGAGTTCCTCTTAGATGGTCCTGCATCCGCACCCGAGATGGTTGCATCCCCTCTAATACCCTGGGTTGCATTAACAGGAGCCTTCAATTGCTTGGGCAGTGTAAGCTTCGAACTAGAAGGTGTTTTTCCAACTTTTGAACCCGTAGTCTTTTTTGGGGAGCCTTGAGTAAAAATTCTCTTTCGTGTTTTTGCACCTGGGAGCTTGTGAGCAGCTTTACTCACCGGTTTGACTAACGGAGGGCGCCCTTGTCCCCTTTTGCTTGGTCCAGGTTCATCGTGTTGGAAAATCACAGGGGAGAGTTGTGACAAACCTAACGGGCTAGTAATATCATGAACTGTAGGGGAAATTCAAGGGAGGATGCAAGCACTGCCGCTGCAACGATCTTGTCAGTTGTGGCATACATGAGGTTAGAAGCTTCTCCCTGATTAACTTGGATTCTTCTAGCCGCATTTTCAGTAGGGTCTGCAGTGGAGATATATTGGATAGTTACTTCCCGAAGTTCACTCAACACCTGATCCTTTGTAGGAACAACAGTAGTTGTAGGAGTTTGATGCTCTGGAGCCAAGAGAACAACAGGAGCAGCTTTTCTGAGGTGTGAGGAGGGTGAGTCCGGCTCTCGGTCACTAGTGATCCTCTCTAGTGGAGGCCATCTGGTTCGGGAAGAATCAGAGACTTCTCGCTGAGGAGATAGTGGAGGGGGTAGTTTCTCTCGTCATTGCAAGTTTTGTCGTGGAGTGTGATGTGGGGAGAGACCTTTTCTAAAGAGAGATCTTGGAAAGTTCGAGTTGAAGGATCTACTAAACTCTCTGTCTCTAACGTTTCTTGATCTTTGTTCACAGGATCTTAGGGGGACAGCCTCGTCTCTTGAATAGTATCCTGAGGTGGACCTTGCCTGGTCATAGGTCCTTTTTAGTGGGTTTGCTGCATTTTGCAATGAGAAGCTTCTGTCTGAGGCTCGGGGAGTATGGTGGGGAAGGAGGAAATTATCCTGGGAAGTGTAGTAGTTTCTGGATATACCTCTAGACGTATCTGGTGGTGATGGAGGAGCATCTTTTTTTGTTAAGAGACCCGGGCAGTGCTTAGTTTCATGCGTTAGGCGATGGCAATGGTGGCAGTGAGACTTCAGATTTTTGTAGCCGAGAGTGACAACTATCTCCTCACCATTTGCGAATTCCACAACCGTCTCTTTTGTTAAAGGTTGAAGGCCATTCAAGAGAACTCCAACCTTTACAGTGGCTGGGGTAATGATCATTTGGAGAACTTGGCCAATTTCTTCTCCTATTACTGATAACATCTCTGTTTGCCAAAATGGCAGGTCGTGAATCTCCACCCAGAAAGGGATCTGCGACGGGAAATTCTCAGAGATTATATGTTTCCATTTCTAAAGGATGATCATCCACTGGTCAAAGTGGTATGGTCCAATGTCTAGGACCTGTTGGAGGTCTTCCGCTAGGTCAAAGCGGAATTGGACCATTCCTCGACCTAGATCTGAGCCCACAGCTTTTCCATGGAGGTTCCAGCGGTTGACTAGAAAAGGAAACAAGGCGTAAAGTCTTTGGTTTGTTGGGTTAGTAAGGTGACCAATGAGGGTGAGGGAATTTTCAGCTATTAGTGTCAAGGTGTCTAGCTCAGGGGCTCAGATTCACTTCCTCAGAGGGGGGGAGTAGCCTCGCACGATACCTTTACCTTTCAGGCATTAGGGGATTCTTTTCTCCATATTGGGTGTGAGATTGCAGTATATGACAGTTACGGTACACAAAAATCTTGAGGTATCGGGTCTGTAAGCAGATAACTTGTAGTAAAGGGTTGCAGGGAAGGGGGGGAGGTTACAGGGCAGATTTAAATGGTTCCAACGGTTAAAAGGGTTTAAAAGCGGTGCAGATCAGATTTCAAACAGACCAGAGCATTAAAGAGGGTAGAGAGACCGAGAACAAACCTCTACTGCAATAACTCTTGTTCGGAGGTGGCTCATCTTTCAGCTGGGAGTGATGGTGGAGACGGGGGATTGTGGTGGTTTATCCATGGGACCGATGGTTTGCAACGCATGACTCCAAATAACCAGTGGATAAAGCTCTTTTCCTAAGCCTCGGGGGTGGTTGAGATCTGGTTAAAAGGATGCTTCATGCTTCCTCGGTAAATGGGCCTGGGAGAGTTTACAGTTTACCTCTCACTTTTTAGTCCATGTACTTGATGTGGTTTAGCATTGTTCCATCTTATCTATATATTTGTTGATACATTTTCCTTGTTCACCTTCACATAGTTGATTACAGTATATTTATAATATATATAGAAGAAACATTAAGGAGATGACAAAAAAAAAAAAAACATTCAGGTTTTGCATGTCTCATGGCTATATATATATAGAGAGAGAGACAGAAGAAACATTAAAGTTTTGCAATCTCATGGTTTTATGCAGGTTACATTCTCGATAATTAATCGTATACTCACTGAATCCGGATCATTCTGATTCTCAAAACATAAACGTAAACGGTAATTATTGGATCAACACACGATCAATATATATGGAAAATGTTATGAATGATTTAATGGATGCCCATTAGAGGCCCATTGACCTTAACCTATTACTTGTACACCAAGATGTATCCATATATATACTATATTATGTCAATGGAATAAGATAAGCTTTCCCCTAAAATCTCTGTTCTTAACACGTTATCAGCACGAATCTCTAACCGTATTAAGAAGTGAATATTCTTTGAAGTGAATATGACTTTCTGCTATAAGTGGTTTCTACTGTTCTACTACAATATTAAGAAGTAGTAGAAAAAGTATTGAAAGCTCTTAAAGAGTATATATACTATTGTCTATGAGAACACAAATTATATTAATGTGTTATAGTCTCCCAAGTCTCAAAAATTAAAAGGGTCCAAGATATCATACATGACCCAATGTGAGAATGTTATTGATTACAGTGGGATTCAAATCGATATTGATAGACATGAAGTGTCATCATCTCGAGGGGGGGGGGGAATTAAGGAATCCCACATATAGAGGTGATGAAGCAGATATAAGATTATGTTCACATCCAAAATGAGTCTAATTACTCATATGATAGTTCAAATCTTGAGGATTTGAAAAGTAATCATGTTGAGACAATAAGCGAAGGAAATACTTTAAAATCATAAGTATTATTACCCAAGACAATAAAAATATTTTAGAGATTATATCCATTATCTAGAAGATAAAATGTTTTGTGAAAATCTCACTGTTTGGCATGACCGGTTAAGCCATTCCGGTTTAGTTGTGATGCGAAAGAATGATCAGAAATTTTTGAAAAGATTCAATAGAGAACCTAAAGAGTTTTTCTAGTGATTTATTATGTGTGCTGCTTTACAAAGCAAGCCGATTATATGGCTTTCACCGACCCCATGAATTTGGATAGTGTCCATTTTCTGGTACATTACAAAGAGATATTGTGGACAGATCATCCACCATATATTCGAGTTTGCAAGAGTATTTGGTTAATTGACATCGGTGGTGAAACCAAGCTATGTGATTGACAAAAATGACTCTATATGTCAATAAGTTCGTATCGGGCCAATGAATTATCATGATATCATAGGTACTCTCCATTACAATTGGTTTGGGTCAGAAACCAGATATATTCCATCTAAATGTGTTATACATGTTGAGTTGCTCCACCAAGTGATTAAGATGGGATTTGAAAGAATGTTGGAAATATGTTAGATATAGATCTCTCTTGATGATTGAATATCTCGGGATACAGAGACTGTTTTTCAGTGAGTCAGTTTTTTTAACATGAGGGGGAGAAAATCAACAGCTAGTAAAGAGTTATATTATAAGAAATTATCTTGATCCTCGTACTAAGAAATGTGCGCTAGAAATTAAAAAGATAATTTATTGGCAAAGTTTGCAAAGATGCTAAAAGCATACCATAGCCAATTTTCTGACCTTGAAAGTGAAAAAGTCACATATACCAGTTGTGCTCCAATTAATGTCCTAGAAGGATAAGATCAACTGCTAGTAAGTCTAAAGATCGCATGAAGTATGATAGACTTATGGTTCCAAATATAAGCATCCTCGGAAAAAGAAAAGGAGGATAAATTAATATGGCACCAAGGAAGCAGAGAGTTATGAAAAATCTCTAGAAGAGATCTAGAGACTTAGACATGAGTAAGAAAGAGATTCAGGTACCTAAGAATAATAATGAAATGAAATCTCAACAAGTTGAGTCATGTCTAGAATAAAAAGGTACCAATAAGCAAATTGACATCATAAATATGCTTGCATGCAGTGTTGCAATTGATGGTGTTATGAATAAAAATTGAGGATCATAAACCGCGGTTAATAGAAAATGTTTTATTGAAAAATCTACACAAAGAATGATTGGTTAATCATTAAAAGAAGTAACTATGATATAGTTCAAGTCTCTTAAAGAGTTAATATTATATTGGACATGTAGTCCTTACACTTCAAAGTGTAAAATGAGTGGGACATAAGTGGATATTTATGAGAAATAAAGTACGTGTAGTAGTACAATGATTCTCAGAAAATAATTATGAGAGATGTATTCTCTTTTGGTGGAAGCAACTATTTTAAATCCCTTATGAGTTTGACAATAAAAGCAAGACTTGATTCAGTCTATCTCTTATAGTGATTATATTTCTAAAGGCAATATTTTATAGTTCTTGAGAACATTGTAAAAGTGAGAAAACGTTTTGATGCCCTTTGACACCTTTGGGGAGAAAATGGGGAGAGATTATCTCTATGAGAGAATCATGTATATAGATCATTGTTGTTGATCTTAAGGATCTCATTGTAGGTTGAAAATAAATCGGGAACAAGCTAAGAGAAGATCTTAGGGTTGTGTAAATCCGAGATTGAACACTAATTTTAATTGTGTTCAAGAAGTATCTTCAACAAATTTTTAGGACGTATGCATTTGCTGAACCTCGTTAAAAGAAAAATTATATGTCTCTTGTCTCTTCAGCACTTACAAGTGGTTCTTGTTAAAAGAAAGATGCAAAATATGTTGATGATGAAAATATTATCTGATCTCCTGTAGAAACAATCAATGATGAAATATTACTTCTGAAAGATGGAGAAATCAGATTTTATAAGATCAGATTTTTTATGAAATTTCTTGAGGTTATGGATTTACATCTGTTGGAAGAGATGTTATCCCAAGATGCTTACATCTTACATAGAAAAATGGTCTTGTAGTACCATACTAAGAAGAGGAGTTGAAAGATAAAGTTTTACAATGAGATTATAAATAACTCCTATGTATAAGATGATTGTTTGGAAGATTGTATGTAAATGAAGATTTGAGCTTAAGTTTCATATAGATCTTCTATATGAAGAGGGTGCAAATGACTTGAAGTTCAATGACCCGAGAGAATATATGATGATCATATGTGTTTGTAAACTAAAGCTCTGTTTATTACAATTTAGAAAAGCTGATATATATGAAGATGATGCTTTCAGGGGGAGAAATATGATCATGTGTGTGGTTGTACTATTTTTCCCTTATCATGGTTTTTATCCCATTGGGTTTTTCCATGAAAGGTTTTTAACGAGACAACAAAAGAACACGTGAAAGATAAACACCTGAAGAGGAATATTATCATTCCAATGGTTAAAGACTATCATCTTCAAAGTCTTTGACATACACTGATGAGATCGTGAGAGATTGAAACGACCGACCTTTTTTTTTTAATAAATAATAAATAATATTAATAATATAAACTACAACTAGTGGTCCCATACCCACTAGCCCCCTAACCACAATCACAATCAACAGCGGAAAACAATACCAATAAATAACCAATAATAATATAACCAATAACATCAACAATATCCAGTATTAATTCAAATCCTAACCAATGTTCCCAAACAACATAATCCAAATAACCAACAATCCTAGCAATGCTCTAAGACTCAACTCTAGCAACCTAACAATGCCAGATAAAACAATCAACCGAGTCCCTAAAACATCCTCCTCTTCATTGCCTGGATTCCACGATCACACTTTGCCTTTACCTGCACCACAAACACATATTGCAATGCATGAGTATTTTACAAACACTCAGTAAGGCAATCCTCCCATCTACTGGGCTATACACACAAGCAATAGAGACATCTCTAACCATCAAACAACATTCAACAATCAACAATAACAAACCAGGACTCTGCATCGACCGATACTAGCATGCATCGACCGACGCCAGATTGGAGGTTGCGTCGACCGACGCAAGATCTGCGTCGACCGATGCAAGGTTAACTGCATCGACCGATGCAAGATATGCATCGACCGATGCATGCTCGACATAACACGAAAACCCTAGAGTTTACGCGCCGTCCTCGCATCTGCATCGACCGATGCACAAGGTGCATCGACCGATGCAATGCCGAGCATCGTTTTCCTCCGAAGCTTCTCGCCGGATCTTCGTTCCTGCAACCACGAAACTCGATCCCAAGCCACAAGAAAGCTTCCAAACGTCCCCAATAACAATCTAACCAGCCTAGCAACACATAACAAGCAAATCAGAGAGATCTCTAGCTTAGATAAGCCATGGTCATGCACTTACCTGTGCCAAGACGAATCTGAACCACAAACAAGCGAGAAAACGTTTCCTAGAAGCTCCTCCAACGATCCCAGCTACAGATCTCTACAGGAACGCACCAAATCTCCAAGAAACTCTCAAGGATTCTTTCTCTCTTTCGTTCTCTCCCAAAACGGCCCCAACTCGCCAAATGAGACAAAAAGTCGACTTAAGGGTTTCCAACCCAAACGCAGCGTTTGACTTAAGTCAAAACGCAGAGAAACAACCTTGCATCGACCGATGCACAACTTGCATCGACCGATGCAGATCCTAAACCGGGATTTTGGTTCACGGATGTTACAATTCTCCCCCACCAAACTGGATTCGTCCTCGAATCTCGAACAACCATCAGTCAAGGATCCCCGTGCAACCGTCTCCACGGCCCGCGCTCCTCCGACCGATCTACAGAAGGTCACCTCTAGGCGATAGACTCACGCTCCAGCGTCATTTGCTCTTGACTTTTTGGACTTTCCTTTACTCGTAGGCCTAAACCTTGAGTTTCATTGGCTCCTCATCAGACCTAAGTCTGCATGCCAATGTTGGCTCCTCATCAGACCGAAGCCTGCATGCCATAATATATAAGGAGAAGCCCAAACTCGTCTCTCGAGTTGCCACCCTACAGCGCGCCCGGATCGTCATCCGAAGTCGATATACCAACCATATTCCCAAGCCACAAAGTCTCAGAATATGGCAGTACTAGGAGAACCTAAGTCCTCCAGAGTCGCGAGCAAACGATTCGAACACGTCTGAGTCCTATCTCTATCCAGGTTTCCTTCCCGTGACTCGCGTAAAAACATCTCAATGTTCTACCAGCCACATATTCCCTCACTGGAATACCATATGACCACACAAGGATCATATACACGCCACAAGGGCCGCCACAGGGCCAACAAAATGTCCTCACGAGGACCGCCACCAAGGCCAAACAAATGTCCTAAAAGGACCGCCACCAAGGCCACTCGTCCCGAAGGACCGTCACGAAGACCATCTGTCCCGAAGGACCGTCACGAAGACCATCTGTCCCGAAGGACCGTCACAAAGACCATCTGTCCCGAAGGACCGTCACAAAGACCATCTGTCCCGAAGGACCGTCACAAAGACCATCTGTCCCGAAGGACCGTCCACAAGACCATCTGTCCCGAAGGACCGTCACAAAGACCATCTGTCCCGAAGGAGCGTCACAAAGACCATCTGTCCCGAAGGACCGTCACAAAGACACTCTGGCTAAACAGCCCGCCACAAAGGCCAACAAACGGCTAAAAGCCCGCCACAAAACCACACAATTGGCTAAAAGCCCGCCACAAAGGCCACACAATGTCTAACAAGACCGCCACACGCAGGCACTCTGACCCGAAAGTCCGCCACAAAGGCACAAAACCTCTTCCAGGCTTCCCACCGCAAAAATGGACAAATTCTCTTTCCCGAGAAACTTTCCATATTAAACACTTTCCATTTCTGGAAACTTTCCACTTAAGGAAACTTCTATTTCGGGAAACTTTTCCCCAACCCGCCTCACGGAAACTTTGTATCCCGAGCACCACCTCATCTTGTTATTGAGTCGCACAACCAACCACCCCAAGCGACCGAGTAACAAGAGAGATGGGCTGGAATACTCCATTCGCTCCAGCCACGGATTACGGACGGAACCAGACTAGGCAAGCTCAGGTCGTGGTTGCTTCTCATACCACTTCTTGAACCTTGCCTTCATCCTTGCCTCAGGTTCCCAAGTCTGCTCCTCCACACCATCACAGTCCCAAAGGACTCTCATCAAAGGAACCTTCTTCTTCCGAAGTTCCTTGATCCTCCTCTCGAGAACCCTCACTGGTCTCGCCTCCAAAGTCATGTTAGGCTGAAGATCTTCTGGAATCTTAGCCAACAACTGATCATCCTCACGGAGACACTTCCGCAACATAGACACATGGAATACCTTATGGAAAGCACGCATAACCTCGGGTAACTCCAGTATATGCCACTGGTCTAACTCGCTCAATCACTCTGAACAGACGCATATACCTCGGACTCAACTTAGTCTCTGTCAACGACCTGTTCGGACCCCGCAACATGGCCATCTTGAGGTACACTCTATCTCCTACCTGAAACTCCAGGTCTCTCCTCCTCTTATCAGCATAACTCCTCTGCCTATCCTGAGCCTCTTTCATGTTCAGCTTGAGAACCCGAATCTTCTCTGAGGTCTCCTGAACAAAATCTGCCCCGTACATGCTCCTCTCCCCACCTGAGTCCAGCATAACGGTGTACGACACGGCCTCCCATACAAAGCATCATAAAGAGCCATACCAATACTCGCCTGATAGCTGTTGTTGTAAGCAAACTCTACCAGGTTCAGGTGATCTGCCCAATGGCCACCCCAATCCAAAACACACATCCTCAGCAAATCCTCCAGCGTCTGGATCGTCCTCTCAGACTGCCCATCTGTCTGGGGATGATAAGCTGTACTCATATGCACCTTAGTGCCCATCTCTGCCTGAAATGCCTTCCAGAACACCAAAGTAAAATTAGCATCTCTATCAGACACAATGGTCGCTGGCACCCCATGCAATCTGACTATCTCTCTCACATACTTCTTAGCCAAGACCGCTGCTCCATCAGTCTTCTTAATGACCAGAAAATGTGCTGACTTAGTCAACCGGTCCACAATGACCCAAATAGCATCAAAGGTCCGTGACACTGGCAATCCTACCACAAAATCCATAGTGATCATATCCAACTTCCACTCAGGAATGGGTAAACTCCTTAGTAACCCGCCAGGAACCTGATGCTCAGCCTTCACTAGCTGACACACAACACACCTCGAAACCCAACCCGCTACATCCTTCTTCATCCCGACCCAATGATAGTACCTCTTGAGATCATGGTACATCTTAGTCGCTCCTGGATGAATGGACAACTTGCTCGCATGAGCCTCTCTCAGAATCTCCTGTCTCAACTTCTCATCCTTGGGCACCCAAACCCGACCGTGCACCAAGATAGTACCATTATCTGAGACCTGATACTCTGAATCCACATCCTTAGAGGCATTCACCAGCCCCAAATCCTTCTCCTGACCTAACCACACTCTACTCAGAAGATCTGCTCCATCTACTGCTTCCAAACCCAACGGTTCCTGTGAAACAGCACACAAGCTCAACGCACTGATCTCCCCTACCAGAGACTCCATCTCCTGCTCCTGAGCCGAAGCTACCCTCTTCCGACTCAGAGCATCTGCAACCGTGTTAGCCTTACCAGGATGATAGAATATCTCCAAATCATAATCTGCCACCAACTCCATCCACCGCCTCTGTCTCAAATTCGACTCAGGCTGAGTGAATATATATACTTCAGGCTCTTATGATTTGTAAACACCTTTACTTTTGCACCATAAAGATAAGATCTCCAAATCTTCAGGGCAAAAACTACAGCACCCATCTCCAAATCATGAGTAGGATAATTGCCTTTATGCACCCGCAACTGCCGCGAAGCATAGGCAATCACCTTCCCATGCTGCATCAGAACACACCCCAAACCAACTCTAGATGCATCTGTATAAACCACATAGGGTTCTCCCTGCTCAGGCAAAGCCAACACTGGCGCAGTAGTCAACATCTCCTTCAGCTTGCAAAGCCTTCCTCACACTCTTCTGACCAGACAAAAGGAACATCCTTCCCTGTCAACTTAGTCATAGGACGTGCTCTGCTTGCAAACCCCTGCACAAATCTCCTGTAGTAACCTGCCAATCCAAGGAAACTTCTGATCTCTGTGGCATTATGCGGTCTAGGCCAATCTCTGATAGCTTGAATCTTCTCTGGATCTACAGAGACAGATACATCCAGAAACTCCTGAAAACACACTGTTCATCAATCTCATAAATGTTGCTGGCGCGTTAGTCAACCCGAAAAGCATCACCATAAACTCACAATGCCCATACCTCGTCCTGAAAGCAGTCTTCCTCACATCTGCCTCATCTATCAGTATCTGATGATAACCCAACGCCAGATATACCTTAGAGAACCAAGTAGCACCCCTCAACTGATCCAACAACTCATGAGTCCTGGGAAGAGGGTACTTGTTCTTCACAGTAACGGTTAAAACCCCATTAATCTATACACAAGCGGAGACTTTCGTCCTTCTTTTTAACAAACAACACCGGTGCTCTCCACGGTGATACACTAGAGCGTATGAATCCCTTGCTCCATAAATCCTCTAGTTACTTACTCAGCTCAACTAAACAAATACTCAAGTATGCCGACATCAACTCGCCGCCACCTGAATATCAACCCTCTTGTTCCTCCAAGAACCTCTAGTAACTTGCCAGTTAGGGAAACTTCCACAAGTTAGCTTATTCCAAAGATAGCTTTCCGCTTGGCAATTCTCCACAGCAAATCATCAATACGAACGTAATAAAACAAACAAGTACCATACGTTCGCATATTCTGATTCACCGCTTCAAATGCTTTGCAGGCCGCTTACTCAAACCACTTGACTTATTTCCTCCAACAAGCTTACCAAAGCCTTGAATCTAGCAACCCTGTCCATCTCCAATGAACTTCATCCAACATCGTCGCAACGATTAGTTTATCCTGCCATGAAGGCTTCTCGTGAACTTATGTATCTGGCAAACATGCCTTTCCCGGCTCAAACCTAGTGTAACTCCCCTTCCCGGGATTCCAGCACCACCGGCCTCACAATCCTGGCGCACAGCCAAACATTCATAACCGCTCTGGTCATAAAACCCTGACCCATTGGTCAACACATCCAAAACCCGAGATTAAACCACCGTCAATCTCTCGAGGTCTACATTCAATCGTTATGTTTATACTCATGTCCTAGGCATTGCTTGCTCCCAACTCCTCCACCCTTAGGTCGCAACCTTCGAGCCATACCGATCTCACTCTCAGACCAACGTCTTCGAGTTATACCGTCTCACTCTTGGACCACAATCCTCAAGATCTCGGTATCAGGGGAACTACTCATCCCCTCAGGGGAACATCATCCCCTCTGCCACTCTCGGAGCCCACAGCCCCTCGAGCTATCGGTATTCAAGGGAATCACCATTCCCTCAGGAGCAACAATCCTTAACGACTATAAACATCTCTCGACACAAAGTACCTCCTGTGGTCCGAGTATAACATTGCAATGTTACACCTGCCCACTCAACTTCCATTATTCAACTGGATTAACCCCAAACAGAGAAATATATGCTCCAACTGCATATGTCCACCTATCCGCCTCTCTAGGCCTGATACCCCTTGAGAATAATCTCATACTGGTCATCTACAACCGCTCCATCCTCCTAACATAAGAAGGAAAGTCCTCAACATCCGCAGCCCTCGGCTGCACCCCGCCACATGCGGTACAACTGGAGCCTGCACTGATACCCCTCTCGGTAACCGCTCCAACAGCACGCCAACAGATCCGCCAAGCGATCATCTCGACCCTGGGCTCCACCTGCTGCAACCCCACACCTGGGTTCCCAGCACCCCCGGCACACTCACCGATTAATTCCCTCTGGTCCCTCCTGATACGCTTGCGACCCTCTCACGTACCTCCTCGTGGAACTCTGGACCACACACTCGCTGGCCTCGGGACCCGCCCGACAATGACCACGACCACGTCCCCGTCCACGACCAACAACGCAAACACCTTAACCACTGATCTTCCAAGAACAGAGGCTAACAAGCAGAAAACAAATCAATACCACACAAAGAAACATAACAATAACTCACCGTGGAATCTCATTGAAGGCTCGAAGAGGATGTTCTAGGACTCCATGCCACACACAATTGACTAACTCACATAATCAATCAAGACATGCAATCCCAAACATCACAACGAAACCTAGTGAACCCAAACCTAGAACCGTAAGGGCTCGATACCAAAATGAAACGACCGACCTTTTTTTAATAAATAATAAATAATATTAATAATATAAACTACAACTAGTGGTCCCATACCCACTAGCCCCTAACCACAATCACAATCAACAGCGGAAAACAATACCAATAAATAACCAATAATAATATAACCAATAACATCAACAATATCCAGTATTAATTCAAATCTAACCAATGTTCCCAAACAACATAATCCAAATAACCAGCAATCCTAGCAATGCTCTAAGACTCAACTCTAGCAACCTAACAATGCCAGATAAAACAATCGGCCGAGTCCCTAAAACATCCTCCTCTTCATTGCCTGGATTCCACGATCACACTTTGCCTTTACTGCACCACAAACACATATTGCAATGCATGAGTATTTTACAAACACTCAGTAAGGCAATCCTCCCATCTACTGGGCTATACACACAAGCAATAGAGACATCTCTAACCATCAAACAACATTCAACAATCAACAATAACAAACCAGGACTCGCATCGACCGATACTAGCATGCATCGACCGACGCCAGATTGGAGGTTGCGTCGACCGACGCAAGATCTGCGTCGACCGATGCAAGGTTAACTGCATCGACCGATGCAAGATATGCATCGACCGATGCATGCTCGACATAACACGAAAACCCTAGAGTTTACGCGCCGTCCTCGCATCTGCATCGACCGATGCATGCTCGACATAACACGAAAACCCTAGAGTTTACGCGCCGTCCTCGCATCTGCATCGACCGATGCACAAGGTGCATCGACCGATGCAATGCCGAGCATCGTTTTCCTCCGAAGCTTCGCCGGATCTTCGTTCCTGCAACCACGAAACTCGATCCCAAGCCACAAGAAAGCTTCCAAACGTCCCCAATAATCTAACCAGCCTAGCAACACATAACAAGCAAATCAGAGAGATCTCTAGCTTAGATAAGCCATGGTCATGCACTTACCTGTGCCAAGACGAATCTGAACCACAAACAAGCGAGAAAACGCTTCCTAGAAGCTCCTCCAACGATCCCAGCTACAGATCTCTACAGGAACGCACCAAATCTCCAAGAAACTCTCAAGGATTCTTTCTCTCTTTCGTTCTCTCCCAAAAACGGCCCCAACTCGCCAAATGAGACAAAAAGTCGACTTAAGGGTTTCCCCTAACCCAAAACGCAGCGTTTGACTTAAGTCAAAACGCAGAGAAACAACCTTGCATCGACCGATGCACAACTTGCATCGACCGATGCACAACTTGCATCGACCGATGCAGATCCTAAACCGGGATTTTGGTTCACGGATGTTACAGAGATATAGATAATGATCAAGATGAGTCATCTAAGAGACCAACAACCTGCAGACGAATGGTAATGTACGGTGATATACATGTCCTACAAATTTGTTCAAGTGAGGATTTGGCGAACCATTTACCAAAGCGTTTGCAACCACTATTTTCAAGAAGCTACTTCATCATACTGGTTCGGTCATCTCGAAGATTTCAAGTGATGTACTCAAGAGAGGGAGTAAAAGCGTGCTGCACTCTTTTCCCCTTAACTATAAGTTTTCTCACTGGGTTTTTCTGGTAAGGTTTTTTATGAGGCAGCATCTCATATATGCGCATTTGGAACTATATTTTTATAATAGTCATCCAAGGGGGACTGTTATGAATGATTTAATGGATGCCCATTAAAGGTCCATTAACCTTAACTATTACTTGTACACCAAGATGTATCCATATATATACTATATTATGTCAATGGCATAAGATAAGCTTTTCCCTAAAATGTCTGTTCTTAACAGAAAACACCATAGACCTATTTGTTATCAACTTATTGATACTTTGTTTACGGGAAAAATGCCAAAAAAAACCCGAAGTTATTTTTATTTGGACGTTTAATACCCAATGGTTTTGGATTGGAATAAAAATACATCAAATAATAAAAACGTGTCAATTAAAACCCAAAATAATTAGTGTTGTTATTTTCATACCTACGATTTTTCAACACAACCAAAATTCCAATTTTACCCTGGTTATCTAATTAATTATTAATTTTTAATATAAAAATTCTCGGTTTTCTGTTAACCATATCAAACCAGAATCAAAACCAAGCAAACCGGCAACAACAACAAATCCCGTCTTCTTCTTCTTCAGTTGTGGCTATGAAAATGGTTCCGTCGACGGGAATCACCACCGTTTATCACGCCGGAGCTTCGTGTCACGGCGGTGTGTATGAAAGCGTCATCTCCTTTCACTCATCCACAACGCCTCTTCATCACCACCGTTAAGAAGATTAAGAAACAAAGCATCGTTTCTCAATAATCCTCTCTCTCAGTCTGTCTCTCCCTCCTTCCCTGTTCGACAATAAGCAAGGTCAGTGATCCAGCCATATCAATCGATCTCTTGGAATATTACTTTACCTAAAGTTCTACATTGAAGAACTTTACTTTGATTTTGCTTTCTCAGTTTTGTATTTGATTATTTATCATTAGTTTTTTGATTAATTAGAATGGTGAAAGCGGCGGAGAAGCAGCTTGGGACAGTAACAAAGGTATTTTGGGACATCAAGAAGTGTCCCGCTCCGGCGTGATAAACGGTGGTGATTCCCGTCGACGGAACCATTTACAGAACCACAACCGAAGAAGAGAAGGAAGACGGGATTTGTTGTTGTTGCCGGTTTGCTTGGTTTTGATTCTAGTTAACAGAAAACCAAGAATTTTTATATTAAAAATTAATAATTAATTAGATAACCAGGGTAAAATTGGAATTTTGATTGTGTTGAAAAATCGTGGATATGAAAATAACAACATTAATTATTTTGGGTTTTAAATGACACGTTTTTATTATTTGGTGTATTTTTATTCCAATCCAAAACCATTGGATATTAAACGTCCAAATAAAAATAACTTCGGATTTTTTTTGGCATTTTTCCCCTTTGTTTACACACTTTTCTTAGACATTTTACCCATTGCTCTATTATCACTTTGTGATGAGACATGACGTCATTTAACAATGGTGGAGTCACAAAGGCTAAAGCTATACAAACATTCAAACTTTTATGGGGCAAAAGTAAAAAAATTCTGATCTCCTACCACGGTCTTCAGTTCAGCTATTTCAATTCGGATTTCTTTACAAAAAAAAAGAAAACGAAATACATTTCAGCTTTGGTTTCATTTCATAAATTAATATATGTATATACCTGAATCCTAACATAAAAAAAAAAAAAAAAAAAAAAAAAAAAAATATGAAACCAAAACTGACATTTGTTAGGAACTTAGGATTCATATCTACATATATTAATCTATGACTATATAGAGTTTCATTAGCTAGTATAAGAAGAAAAAAAAACTAAAAACAAGAATGAGAGTAAAAATATGTGTATGTAGATATTTTCTTACTTATATAACTAGATTATGATTCACGGTATACTGTGTGGTAAGTTTTCTAAATTTTTTTGGTTAATGTACTATTTTAATACTAATTATGCTAATATATTCTTTTGTTAATTTTATTAATTTAATATATATATTTTGGTATACCGCACAATAATTTTTGTTTACTACAATCTTAATTAAATCAGTTTGATTCGACATATTTTATATTAGTGTAGTTAAAACATTAAAATGAGGATTTAACCCGTATTGAAATATCATATTACTGATAGTTTGTTTTTTAGTATTATCAATTCAATCATGTTATATCATATAACCCGTCATGTAATATAACTCGTTTGTGTAATTTTGAAGATTTGATATGTTTAAATATTTCTAATTTTAAACGTTTTATTAAGATTAGTATATCAGTTATAAATTATAAACTTAAAATTTTATAATTTACTATATACAGTAAATTTACTATATATGTTGGTTGAATATACACTTTTTATATTAATTGAGTAACACATGTTTGTTTTAAAAAATTCAAATCACAATATATGCAGGAAAAATACACTTTTTTATTAACTTTATGTATTTTATGATGATTGACTACATTTAAAATTTAAAATCAAAAAAAGATGATCAGAGATTTTTTTTTAATCTAGAATAAATATTTTAAATATCTATATTAATTATAGAACATTATATATATGGATATTAAAAATATATTTTAATTCTGTTTGGTTATAAGGATAGTAGAGAAAATTAACTGAACTTGTTTGGATATGAATATAAGCATTAAATAGCATTCAATGTAAAAACTTTCCTAAAAATATTTTTCAGCAAAACCTGCGGGAAAAATACTAGTATACTAGATTAGGACCCGCGGTACACCACGGGAGAAAATTATTTATAATTAAAATATTAAAGTTATAAATTGTATTTGTTGGTTAAATATGTTGTAATTATATAATAATTTTTAAATAAACCATATAATACCGCAATATAATTTATTTTTTATATAATATTAATTTAAATTTAATTAGATATGTCTATACTGACAGTGTTAACAAAATAATGAAACGATGTTTTACCCGTGTAACACCGAATTACTGCTATTTTTTAATTTATATAAATATCGATAAAACCAGTCCCGCTATATAACTTTGTCCCGAGATATTTTAACTCACACTATATCATCTTAACTTTCAATATTTATTGTGTATCTACGGTATAATATTTATCATATTTAACTTTTTAAAAGTTTTAAATATTTTTCATATTTAACCTTTTAAAAGTCTTTAAAATAAAGAACCAGAATAAACCAAATAAAAGTTTTTAAAGTTTGAATGCATAATAAATCAAGAGTCTACTAATTTGTATTCAGAATCATTTTGGCAATTGAGAATATCATTAATGTCGTAGTTATTGCAATGTAATTTTCCGGAATTTTTGTCTACGAATTCTTTTTCCGGAAATTTTATCTACAAATTCTTTTTCCGGAAATTTTATCTAGATTATTAGCAAAAGAGTATATTTTCGCGGGTCCTATGAAATTTTGGACATCGTTTTGTCTACAACCTAAATAAATGGAGGTCCTTAAATTATAAATTATTAAGAGGCTCATAAAATACTAATATGTCCATATAAAATTGCTAGAGGTCGACAGAATTAATTGCATTAGTAGAATTAATTGCTAAAACTTTCCTTATTAGTATTTTTGAGCAAAAATTGCTGCAAAAATACTAGTATAGATATGATATTTTAAAATTTTCTGTCAGTTTTTTTCAGGTTATAAAGTTGGAATTGTGGAACACAAAAACCAAAACTCAAAAACCAGAATAACTTTTTTTTTTTTTTGTTACGGGGTTTGCTTCAATTTATAGAATGCAGGATTACTACTTAAGATGTTTTAAAAAAACAAAAAAAGGAATGCAGTATTACAACTGAGAGAAGTACAAAGAGAAACAAAAAAAAATTCAACAACAAAAACAAAATTAAGAGCAATGAAATTGAGCAATTACACAAAGAATAAGCACGAAGTAAGTTAATTTGAAAAGACACACGAAGGTTCTTTTCCAACCACTGCTCGTGGGAAGATATGATCCAATCAGGTAGTATCCAAAGTGTGCTCTAATTTATTATAATGGTGGATCCAATTTTAATTTACTAAAATCGAGAAAGCATCTCTGTAATAACTAACATTTGGTTTGGAATAATTTATTAATAAACCTACTATATTGACAAATCGAATAAAATAGTCTACGTAGTAAAATTATAATTCATATCATCATCTCCTAATAAAGTACTTTAGAAGTTTTTTTTTTCATATAATATAGATTTTTCAAAGTGTTTTATAGATTTTTTAAGAGAGTAATTTCTCTTTTTTTTTTGTTTCTCAAAACATTTACCCCTGGTTTGTGTTATCCTCAACTGATGTTTTTACAGAATGACAATTGCCGATCGCTTGTTTTGTTTCTACCTAAGAAGGTCTATTCTTCCAATTAGAGTTTCTGACTTGAAGACTTGACTCTTTTTTTTCTTGTCTTAATGATCTGGTAATGATCACTATGTGTTAGAGTTTTAGGTCATCTTGATTAGATCTGCAAATGATTAGATAAATAAACCTAAAAAGGGAACAAACAGAAGTTTACAAAAGAAGACTACGTACGTACAAGTGAGAAGACAACAAACAAGAATACAAAGGAAACATGATTTCTTTCTAGAGTGTAGGATGTGATCTGGCATACCAAATAAATATTTAGAACTTTAATATTACTAAGTAACCGGTGATATAACACGAAACACATGTATCTCGTGGAGTCGTGGTAACTGGTAATGATAAATGGGTACACTAAATAATGTTACTTAGCCTCTCTCTATTGATTCACAATATAATATATACATGATTACAGAGTAGTGTCCAAGCAATATCTTTACAAGTATGGTAAGTGAATATCGTAGTCTATCACTCCCCCGCAGTCGTAGCGGCATTGCGGATGATGCTAAGGCTGGATCGAAAATCGGTGAATAGAGGAGTAGGGAGACCTTTGGTGAAGATATCAGCATATTGATGAGATGATGGAATATGTAGAATGCGAACCTAGCCGAGAGCGATACGTTCTCGCACAAAGTGAATGTCGATTTCAATATGTTTTGTTCGTTGGTGTTGGACCGGGTTGTTGGAGAGGTAGACAGCACTAACTTTATCGCAGTAGACTAAGGTTGCTTTGGAGAGAGGACAATTGAGCTCTAGCAAAATGTTGCACAGCCAGGTGGTCTCGGCGACGACACCACGGTATTCTGATTCGGCACTGGAGCGAGAGACGGTGTGTTGTCGCTTGGAGGACCATGAGATCAAGTTATCCCCGTGGAATATGCAAAATCCGGAAGTGGAGCGTCGTGTAGACGGGCAACCTGCCCAATCTGCGTCTGTGTATATGACAAGCCCCAAAGTAGTGAATGGGTAGAGCTGGAGTCCGTAATCGAGAGTACCCTTGATGTAGCGGAGGATACGTTTAAGTGCAGCGAGATGCGTCTCTTGGGGATCATGCATGTAGAGACATATTTGCTGGACCGCAAAGGAGATGTCGGGTCTCGTAAAAGTCAAGTACTAGAGTGCTCCGGCAAGACTGCGGTAAAGATTTGGGTCGGAAACCGGTGGTCCCTCAGCTGCGGCAAGTTTTGTGCGTGATTCAGAAGGGGTAGTACAAGAGTTGCAGTTGGTCATGTTGGCACGGTGTAGAATGTCGGCGGCGTAGTTCCGTTGAGAGAGAAACAAGCCGGAGGCATTTCTCGTGATGGCAATGCCGAGAAAGTAGTGGAGTTCACCGGAATCAGTCATTTCGAATTCAGTGCTGAGGGAAGAAATGATGGTGTTTAGGAGGGTGGTGGATGATGCTGTGAGTCCAATGTCATCGACATATAGAAGGAGATATGCCGTTTCATTCGCGTGATGATAGACAAACAGGGATTGATCGCCTTTGCTTTGTTGAATCCGATGCGACAAGCAAAGTGAGCAAACCGTTGATTCCATGCGCGTGGGGACTGCTTGAGGCCATAGAGAGACCGTTTAAGGAGGCATACATGGTCAGGTTTAGAGGGATCTCGGAAGCCAGGAGGTTGATGCATGTAGACGGTCTCGTCTAGTGTCCCATTGAGGAAGGCGTTTTTGACGTCGAGCTGATGGATCAGCCATTTGCGAGATAGGGAGACCTCCAAAACGAGACGAATAGTGGCAGGCTTGACAACGGGGCTAAACGTCTCGTCACAATCAACACCGAGCTCCTGTGATTTCCCATTGGCTACTAACCGTGCCTTTTACCTAGAGAGTTTGCCATCTGCACCAAACTTATTCCTGAATAACCACATGGAACGCACAATGTTAGCATTAGGAGGACGCGGTACAAGATCCCACGTTCCCTTTTTAATTTGAGCTGCATATTCCTCATGCATGGCCGGTGTCCAGTTAGGATCCTCTAAAGCATTTAAATAAGATGAAGGAAGAGGGGAAAGAATTTCAGTATGTAGCGAAAGAGGTTGTTTAGGTTTGGTGATACCGCTCTTACTACGTGTTCGCATGGAATGTCCACCGAGTAGAGGGTTCGGTGGTGCAGCAGTTGGCGGAGGAAGGGGAGGAGTTGGTGCAGTGTTTGGAGCTGTTTGCGGTGATGGAACTATTTATCGGAGAAGGGGAGAGTTGGTTTGCGGGATGGAGGGCTCTTTTTGGGGAGAAGGGACGTCAGAGATCTGTTTTGAGAAAGGGAAGTCAGATTCATCGAAGGTAACATGGCGGGAAATAATTACCTTGCGAGAGGAGAGCTCTAGGCAGCGATATCCTTTGTGATTAGACGGATAGCCAAGGAACACGCAAGCTGTAGAGCAGGCATCGAGTTTGTGGGAAGAAAGCGGAAGGAGATTGGGATAACATAGGCACCCGAAGACACGGAGGTGATCATATGTAGGAGGTTTATGAAACAGCTTGGTGAACGGAATTTCGTTTTGAATGGCGGATGAGGGAAGATTGTTGAAAAGATGAGTAGCGATCATGAGTGCTTCAACCCAATAAGTTGGTGGCATACTTGCTTGGAAGGGTAATGATCGAACAGAATTGTTAAGTGTTCGAAGAGTATGTTCGGCTTTGTCGTTTTGCTGGGATGTGTATGGGCAAGAGAAGCGAGGAATGATGCCGTGCGAAGAGAGATGATCAAGGAATTTTCGGTTTTGATATTCACCACCATTATCGCACTGGAGAGATTTTATGTTGTGGGCAAATTGGTTAGAAATGTAAGCCGTAAACGTTAAGAAAGTTGAAAACACATCAGATTTATTTCGAAGAGGGAAAACCCAAAGAAAGTGAGTGAAATGATCTAAATAAATAACATAATATTTATTCCCGCTGATGCTAGGAACCGATGAGGTCCAAACATCAGAATGAATTATTTCAAAAGGTTCAGAAACTGATGAAACAACTGAATCTAAAGGTAATCGAATGTGTTTCTCCAATTGACATGCATGACAAAGTGACTAATCAATATTAGAACAATTTATTAAACTAGAAGAACGAAGAAACTGAAGTGTTGTGTTTCCCAAATGGCCTAGACGGCGGTGCCATAATATTGAATCAGGGACCGTCGTGACCAAAACTTGTGGTCACATCGGAGTTGCGGCCGCTGGTGGTGAATGAACCGCGTAAAGAGGACTAGTGCAGTTACATCGGAGTAGATGTATCCGAGACGGGAAATCCTTAACACAAAAACCAAACGGATCAAACTCCACAGAAACAGAATTATCAGTGGTGAACTGGCGGACAGAGATAAGATTTTTGATTATTGAGGGACAAACAAGAACATTATTAAGGTAAAGAGGACGAGTTTTAGAGGGAAGAAAAGAACGACCAATGGCTTTAGTGGGAATAGAGAATCCATTACCGACAATGACCGATGGGGAGGATCTCGTATTAAAAAGGGAATGAAGGGTACCTGGTTGTGCGGTCAAATGCCATGTAGCTCCAGTGTCCATGTACCAACTTGCATCGGTGGGATCTTGCATGGTCATGGTTCCAAATGCGGCGGCCATGTTGGTAGGAAGCTGCGGTGGTGGAGGACTGGTGCATACGGGAACTGTCCGAGTAGACCAGCGGCTGGACTTGTGGTTGTTAGATTGGCCATCGGTTGTTGCTGCATCCAATTTTGTTGTGGCCACTGCGGGTATGGCGTTGGTGTTGCAAACCAGGGTTTTGTGTTTGCCAATTCCGAGGGTTCAGCGGCCAGTGTTGTTGTGGCCATTGCTGATGGCCACGTCCCCTACCGTGACCTCCACGACTCCGTCCGCAACCCCTACTGCCAGTGTTGTTGCCACGATAGCCAGTGTTGTTGTTGTTGTCTCTGTAGCAATAATTTTTTCCGTTGCGGTTGGTGTAGTCGCGAGACGTTTGGAAAAGAAGAGTTTACCAATGAAGACGACCCAGTTTTTACTTGTTTAGCAAGGCGGCGTTCTTCCTCTATGAGCATCGATCTGGCTATGGAAAAGGATGGGAATGGTTGGCGATGCTTGATGATATTGATGATGTTGTCAAACTTTTCGGACAAGTCATTCAGCATATGCATCACCACGACACGATCGGAAACAGGGGAGTCGACGTTGGCGAGTGGATCACCATAAAAACCTTATCGAGAGGTTGAGCCATTGTGCAATTGACGTAGGTGAGAGAGAGAAAAAGAAAAAACAGAGAGACGAGGAGAAAGCAGAGAGAAGTTGTACGACTAGGAAGAAGAAGATGAGATTTTTTTTTTTTAGAGAGAGGCGGCGGTTTTAGTTTAGGTTTAGATATATGGCTTTGATACCATGTTACTTAGAAGACTTGGATGTCTCTCTCTATTGATTCACAGTACAATATATACATGATTACAGAGTAGTGTCCAAGCAATATCTTTACAAGTATGGTAAGTGAATATCGTAGTCTATCAAATAATGATACTTAGTTTAAGAGTCATTCACCCAAGCTCCTCCACAGAAAAAGAGTCATTCACCCAAAAAGTATGCAAATTATATTTTTATTAGTTTAAGACTTAGTTTACATTTTTACATTTTATATGAACATTTAAAATGGTCTAAGACCAATGACATTTGAGGTAAGATTTTTACCAATAAAAGAAGAAGGTTAAAACCTATGAATAACTGAATACTCCTGCTTTAATATTATATCTCAAATAAAAAATACTTAGGTTCACTCTTAGGGTGGACCTTCTTGTTCACTTCTTACTTTTTAACCAATCAGAATCTTCTCACTACAAGAAATATGCCCATTGTTAGCACACGATTAACGCCATTATATCGTTTTAACAGCGATTTCGTAAACGCTGTCTTTGCCGGTGCTATCTTAGAGGAGCCATATACAATAGCGTTTATTACGTATGCTATTAATTGTCAATATATAATAGCGTCATATTATTGCTATAGCAATGTTATTAGTAGCATCTGTGTTTTGCTATAATGGTGTTAATAGTAGCAGAATATTTATACTATGTTCTTATCTAGTGTAGCTATTTATGTTTGCTATAATTTATTTTTTCATTGCAAAAAATTAACACTATAATTTAGTTTTATGTAGCTGTGATTTTTTGCTATGCTCAATAATTGATATATATATCCAATATTGATATTATATATATATATATATACATATTATATAATGCTTTGAAAGAAATTAAATTTAGAAGAACTTTATTGTAGACTAAAAATACCATACATAAGATTCAAGTACAAGTCTGACAACAACACTCATTGATCTAACCATTCAAGTACCAAGTCTCAACCAAACGTTCAAGCATGAAAAAAAAGAAAGTTATAGTGCTTCTTCCGCTGGCCATGCAATGGTGGTACCTATTGCATCTTCCATACACTCAATCTGAGAAGAAGGTCTCCAAACAGCGGCATCATTGACCTTTACTACGTCCACCCATACACGAACTCCATCAGGGCCCAAAGGAACAAAGTGAACTGTTACGTCAGGATTGTTTGATGACCATCTTCCTTCAGCAACCACCCTTCTATTTCCAGTTACATCCATCAACAAGCACTTCTTATTTTCGTTGACAACACCGTCTGTAAGACTGTTATGCTGCAATGTTTTCCCGAAAAGAAGTACTTAGTCACTGCTTTAAAATTATCAAAATTAACCATCACTTATCTCTGTACAGAAATGATAGATGTTACCTGACTTTCTTGAGTAGGAGACTGTGAAAAGGATTGTGAATCCTTCTGAGGTTTCTTCAAAGGAGCTGGGGGTGTTCCTGCAGAATCTGGTTGAAAAGGAGACACTGAACGTGCTGGTGTTTCACTGTTTAGTCCGCATAACATTACTCTGTGCGCAGGCCATGCTACAAAAGACTTCAAACAGTCCTCAAGGATGTTTCCTACTATTACTCAACCACATACTGTCAGTGTCTTTTCCACATAAAGGACAACCCATCTTACCTTTAACTTTGCATCCAGCAAGATTTCCATATGCAGGGAAATCACTTATAGTCCATAAGAGCATTGCTTTTAGTGTGAAACTGCTCTTACTGAAAGCATCATACGCTATCTCTCCTTTAGTCCACAAATGGTTTAGATCCTCTATTAGAGGTTCCAAGTAAAAGTCAATGCTATTACCAGGTTGCTGCGGCCCAGGAATCAACAAGCTAAGCATGATGTTCTCCTTCTTCATACATAGGTTAGGAGCCATATTATAATTCACTAGCAAAACTGGCCAACAACTGTATCTGCTGTTCTTCATATTGAAAGGGTTAAATCCATCAGTCGAAAGTCCCAGACGGATGTTCCTTGGTTCAGCAGCAAACGCAGGGTATTTGGCATTCATCTGATCCCATGTAACAGAATCTACAGGGTGACGCAGCTTTCCATCACTACTCTTGTTCGAAAAATGCCACCCCAGGTCCTTGGTAAGTTGCTCAGACCTAAACATCCTCTTCAGTCGCGGTATAATTGGAAAGTACCTTAAGACTTTCTGGGGGACACCTTTCTTTATCTGACCAGTGTGCATGTTTACCTTCCATCTCGACGCCTTGCACTTAGGACAATTGTCAAGCTTCTTCAACTTCTTCCGGAATAGGCAACAGTCATTAACACAAGCATGAATCTTCTGATAACCCATATCAAAAGTCTTGAGAAACTTCTTCACTTCATACATTGATGTATGTAGAACATTCTCCTCCGGTAACATGTCTGGCAAAGTCCTTAGAAGATCGTTGAAGCTTTTGTCTGACCACCCATTTTCTGTCTTGATTCTATACAGTGAAACAATGGCTGATAATTTGCTATGACTTGCACACGTAGGGTATAAAGGAGTTTCAGCATCTGCTAGTTTCGCAAGGAACTCGTCCTCTTTCTTGTCATCGGCCTCACCCTCAGCATCATCCACTAATCGACCATGAGCAGCTAACTCTTCATCTAAGTATTCAGCAGCTCTGTATAACCCTAAAACCTCTTCATTCCACTGACTAACATTGCTGTCTACTGAAACAACTTCTCCATGATGATACCACTCCCTCTGTATCTTGTAAGCCTCGTCCATTCCCTTACTTACTAGGTGATCTACTACTACACTGCCTAAATGTCGATCAACATTGCGACAGTCCGTACATGGGCATATTACCAACTGATCAGATCCTCCTATAGCATCAGTAACCTCTTTAACAAAATTTAAAGCACCAATCTCATAAGCAGGATCAGTCCTTCAGTACATGCCATTGAAAACAAAACAAACTAAATCAGACTGCACAAATTAACCCATATAATTTATTTATGAAAAAAGTAATTACCTGCATAGATGAACCCATCTCTTCTCCACCATTTTATATGCTACCTTTATTGAGAACCGTCCATTCAGTAATTAAAACCATCATGATTCAGGCAGAAACATAGTACATGTGCAATCCACAAAACAATCAAATTCACAATAAAGTTTTGTTTAACTAAACACAAAACTTATCAAGCTCTAAACCGCGAGTACAAAAAGAAATTACTGAGAATGACTAACCTATTGAAATTGGGTGAAATCCAGAAAGAAATTCCTCCAAACCGCGAGTACCAAAACCTGCAAATAGAGTACCAAAATTACTGACAAATCTTGATATAAGACAGATCTAAACTTCAAATCTCTAAATAAGACAGAACCCTAAATAATGAAATCTCTAAATAAAACAGATCTAAACTTGAAATCAGAAAAATCCTAATTGAGAAAACCATGAATCGAAAAATGTAATGAAACAAACCGGCTGAAATGCGAATCGTCGGCGGAGAAGAAAGTTAACAGAGGAGCTTCGTCGGCGGATAAGATCTCAGTGACAAAGGAGCTTCGTCTATGATGAAGATTTTCCAGTGAACTGCGGTAATAGGTCGTCGACTCGTTGGCGGAGAGCTCGATGAAGTGAGACTAATGGGTTTTTTTTTTCAGTGTAAGTTTTGACTAAAAAATTTATTAAGTCTCGCGGGTGGAGAAGGAAAAGAGTCAGTTTTACTAAAATTTTACTAAGTCTTTGGCGGAAATACTGATTTTTGGTCCGCGCTTACATATTTTTAGGTTTGGCGTTTTAAAAGCGCCATTATAGAGCTCCATTTCTAAAATTTTATCAAAGATAACACTTGCGAAAACTGCGCTATGTTTTTCTGCTATCAATACCCATATTTCTTGTAGTGTCTATACATTATTTTATTTAAAAGAATAAATCAAAATTAAATTAAAAAGCAAAACAAATTAAGGAAACAAAGTCTGTATAATTTTTTTTAAGAAAATTAAATATTGGCTTGGTTTAGATTTTACAATTAGAATGAAATGATGTATCAGTTTGGGTTTACAAATAAGGTGATTAGGATTTAGATTTTACAATTCAAATAAAATTATATGTCGGTTTGGGTTTACAAATGAAATGGTTAGGGTTTAGATTTTACAACTAAAACAAAATTATATGTCGGTTTGGGTTTACAAATAAAGTGGTTAGATTTTAGATTTTACAATTACAACGAAATTATATATCGGTTTGGGTTTACAATGAGATTGTTGAAATTTGAACCGGTTTATAACAATTTATAAATCTAGTCACAAATACTATTGCTAGGAAGGATTCATGTAAATATTGAATTAAAATCTATGTCATAAGATTATGAATATACCTGGATAGTTTGCAGCGGAAGATGAACTAAATTAAACTAAAGTTGTAAAGCACTCCAACTATTGTGTCTCTACTGGTATCCATACGCACACAAACTGGATCAAACGGGATGCTAGTGCCGTAGAGATCAAATCTCGATCGTGACAAACACTTTTTGTCCTAGGTTAGGTTTCGGCGAGATTTTAGTGTGTCACATAATCAAACGCAAAGCATTATTATATACTGATCACAATAGCCTAACTCGTTTAGGTTTTACTAATGGGCCAGGCCCAATTTCTCTTACGTGCACATTTATATATGTATATCGTATATAATATATAGTAAACATTTTATTCTAAGTGCACAAATATAAATATATGCAGTGCCGGCCATAGATACAAGCAAAGCAAGCACTTGCTTGCGGCCGGTAATTTAATAAAAAAATTTCGGCCTGAAATTTATGTAAAGTATATGTAGTCTAGTGGTTGTGTTTAGGTAACTCTCTCCTTGACTTTCCAGGTTTCGATTTCCCAAACTCTTAACTATCCAACATTTTTTCTTTTTTTCTGTTTTTATGCAACAAAAATCTTATATTTGCCGTTTTATATAAAAATATATATAACTTATAAATTATTAGTGTTTAGAAAACGAAATAGGAAAAAAAATCAATTAACCCTACTACCCTAGACAATTTGTCGATCATAGGTTCTCTTCTTCCTTCTTCCACTACCCTCTCTACTGAACATCTTTTCTCTCTTTGTTAAATATTATCTATTTCTTTCTCTGGTTTTGAATTTATCATCCTTGTTGTTCTTAAATAATCAATTTTGCCTCTGGATCCTATACCTATTTAAGAATTCATCCTATAAATTTGGATTTTATTAGGTAATCTTTTTCTTTTTTTATTGTGATTATCTATGACATAGTTTTAACGTTTTGTGACCAGTGCGGCATTGCCCCATATTCAATTATATAAATATTTTTGACACCAGAAGAAGATTTCAGAATCAATTACTTCATCAAAATCGTTGATCAAGGTTTGGTTTCTTTTGAAACAAGGTTTTTTTTTTTGAATGCAATGTTAAATTATATTCAAAAACAAAAATACGTTTGTACAACTAGTGCTTCAGGTTGTGAAGATCTTAAAATAGAGTTAAAAGAAACTGAGTTCAATATCTAGTTCCTAGCCAGGTGATTAGGCCATTGTCATAACGTCTATCCCCCAGGAGGCTAATGGCCAGAAGTTGAGTCCTGATCTGTTTGTCAATATCCTGAATGATGCGTGAGGCTGGCTTCGGAGGGTCACCATGCTTCCGTCCGTTTCTTTCGTGCCATATGGTATAGACCGTAACTTGCAAAACAGAGCAAGCTAAATAACTTGTTGTTCTGTCCCGCCAGTTGCTGCAAGCTGAGGCAATGAGCGAGTTCCAATTGGTCGAGTATCGTGACTTGTAAATGTTTTTGGCAATGGCAGACCAAACCTCCGAGCAAAAGCTGCAAAAAAAAAACAAATGATCACGAGTTTCCGTAGCCGAGTTGCAGAGAACACAGATTCCAGAATCGGATGTCGACCATTGAGCGGTACGATCACCCGTAGAAAGTCTGTTGCAAAGGGCCAACCAGGTACAAAAAGAGTGTTTTGGCGTAGAGTGATTGAACCAGACATTGCGGTACCATGATACCTCAACTGCTGGAGTCCGAACCTGAAGCCAGGTTTCCTTAGTGGAGAAACGGGTTTGAAATTTACCATTGTTGCCTTTCCGAAGGACAACATCCTCCCTGAAAGTTGCTTGATCACGCTGCGAGATAAGCTCAGCTTCAATCTGAGTTAACTGTGGACAGCGATACCGCCTGCGGTGCCTTCTACTCCACGCTTCCGCGACAGTCATTTGTAAATTTATGCCCATGTCAATAACACCTCGCTCACCTACTACATCCAACAATCGACCGAACGTGGACCAGTTGTCATACCAAAAAGAAGTGCGCTGACCATTGTTGACCTCTATTTTACAGAATGTGAAAGCAAGCTGTCTGATCTTTAGGAGTTTCCTCCACATCCAAGAACCAGCTTGAGTAGATTTAACACTCCAAAAACTCTTGTGCTTGAGTAAAGTAGTCTCCACCCATTTTACCCAGAGAGATTTCCCCGAAGACACAATGCGCCAGATCAACTTCAGGCAACATACATCGTTTACCTCCCTTAGAGATCGCAGTCCCAGACCACCTTCCATTTTAGGCTTAAAAACATCCTCCCAGGCAACCTTAGCTTTATGAGGATTTAACTCTGGGCCTGACAATAAAAATGCAGAACACAACTTGTCGATCTCCAGAATGCATTGTCGTGGTAGCCGGAAAGCTGACAACCGGAAAGCTGACAACCAGAAAGTGCACAAGCTCCAGAGGACCGATTGAATCAGGTTTAGGCGACCTGCAAAAGAGAGGAATCAGTAAAGTGTTTGAAACAAGGTTTGATCAGCTTCAAAGTTATGAAAATACATTTGGATTTTTATTTGACTTAAAGAAGCTGAAGTTAGCGGATGATGATAAGTTGAAGGCTTCTTGTGCTAACCTTGAAGTTTTCCTGAAGCGTGACACTCATTATGATATTGATGGTAATGATCTATTTTTGGAGCTGAAGCTTATAAAAGGATCTTTACCTAAAGATATTAAAAAGGTTGTTGAGGTCTTGGATTTTTTTAAAACAGATGGAAAGTTGTTATCCCAATACATGGACTGCATATCGCATAATGATGATGATTCCCGTTTCGGTTGCCTCCGCGGAAAGAATTTTTTAAAGTTGAAGCTCATTAAATCTTATTTAAAGTCGAATATGTCACAAGAGAGGCTGAATGGATTAGCGATGATGTCCATTGAAAGGAGTTTGGCGGAATAACTTGACTATGAAACCTTGATGGATGAGTTTGCAAGAAAAAATGCATGGAGAATCATTTTCACATGAAAAAAAAATATTGATATGTGATGCTTTAGAATTTTTTGTGCTTTTGTTAAAACTATCCAGATTTATTATTTAGTTTGATCAAAAAAAAAATTTAGTTTAAATATGTGCAAATCAGCCTTTTTTTTCAGTTCGCTTGTAGCCACACAAAACATATGGCCGGCTCTGAATATATGTATATCTCATATGACATATATTATATTGTAGTTAAACTCAATATTAATCCAGTCTGCTTAGGTGTGTCCCTGTAGAATCGAATAATATTAGCAATGAGCTTCTAAAGTCATTGATTATAAGAGGCTTCTAGCAAAACATTATAATCATATAATATTATACGACTTTTAAACCTTGACTATACAAGAGTAAGTACAAAAGATTTCAGGACATTCCCAACAATGGTTAGGGTTTAGATTTTATAATTAGAACGTAATTATATGTTGGTTTGGGTTTACAAATGAGATGGTTAGGGTTTAGATTTTGTACTAAAATAAAATTATATGTCGGTTTAGCTTTATAAATAAACGGTTTAAGTTTTTAATTTTACAGATTTTGTTTCTTTATTTTATAAGAAAGTGAATGAATAAGTTCTTAAATGTATTATAACATGTCAGATTTTCATTGGCTAATAAAGGAGAAGTGAACAAATAGGTCCACCTTAGATGTGAACCCAAGAATTGTTCGTCTCAAATTAAGCAAGTTAAAAGACACCACGTGATACCACTTAGGGATTCAAGATCAAGTATCTAATTTAAATAACAGTAAATAAAATAGTAGTCAACCCAATAATTATTTAACCATCCACATGATTTTGAAATCTTTATATTCTATTATAAATACACCAATTTTGGCATTCTAGATCAACAACCCAATTATAGGTGTCTATCACTTTTTTTTTAATTGCCCAAAAAAGGAAAGCACCCGAATTATTATGACTATAAAATAAAGGTTCCCAAACCCCTCCTCTTTCATGCTCACAACAAAATCAATAATACTTGCATATTTTTCTACCCAAACACTCTAACTATGGCAAAACAAATCTACAAACAAGTATTATCCTCATTGATCTTCTTGTCTGTTTTATTTTACCAATCCAACACCGTCTCATCTTTTCGAAAATCACTCGACCTAGCGAAACCATGCAAGCGTTTCGTCTTCCACCTCCACAACGTTGCCTACGATGGTGATAACACAGTTAATGCCACATCAGCAGCAATTGTCAACCCTATCGGACTAGGAGACTTCAATTTCGGGAAGTTTATAATCATGGACAACCCTGTGACAATGGACGAGAACTATCTCTCCAAACCGGTGGCTCGTGTTCAAGGCTTTTTCTTCTACCACGGTAAGTCGAAATTTGACACTTGGCTCTCTTGGTCAGTAGTATTCAATTCAACACAACAGAAAGGGACATTGAACATAATGGGTGAAAATCCGTTTATGGAGCCGACCAGAGACCTACCGGTCGTTGGTGGGACTGGCGACTTCATCATGACTCGTGGGATCGCTACGTTCACGACCGATCTCGTCGAAGGCAATAAGTATTTCCGTATCAAAATGGATATTAAACTTTATGAATGCTACTATTAAAGAGACTAGTAATACAATTCTTGGCTTTTATGTTTCTAAGTTGATTTTTGTGTTTTGGCATTTTATTGCTTTTCTCTGTTTGTAGTTGATGTTCCAAAGTCCAATAAATGGCATATTGAATATTTTGATAAAACAGTCTTGTATTTTGTAAAACAAGTAATAAACATACACAGACACACATATAAACTAATTAATCAATGTCGTAAACAATTTATATATATATATATATATATATATATATATATAATATGAGAAGGTTTTTTCAACTTTTGCTAAGGAGATGACACTTGGCTTACTATATTTCTGACACCTGTATTTTTTTTAAAACCTAATTAACTATAGTTTGGACCTAATTAACAACAGACCCATAAAACCAAAAAAAACCCATCAACATTTACTTTCTCCCTTCTTTAATCAGAAACACATGCAATCCCCAACAATCTAGAGCCACCTTATATTAGTGTGTGGTTGGTTTCATCTCATAACTAACATTGAATTAAATTTATAGGTTTGAATTCTTTTTTTTTTTATCAACAAGGCTTTTTCATTCATCAGACCAAGTAACTGGGATTACAAAGTTTGAGAGATTTCAAAGCTAAAACTGAAATGTAGACATAAACAATAAACTGAAAGATAGATAAGTCGATAGTCATGGCCAAGAGGTGTTGGAGATTCGAGCAAAGCATCAAACCGCAAGCGAGCTCAAGGGGCTTCGACGCCACATTCACAAGCAAGGTGGAAATGTGGTTGATAGTCCTTATCACATTGACATTGGGACGTTGAATGAGTGTCCTTAGCCGAGAGACACAATGGTTTATTTGGCTCATTGGCAAGGAGGTGGGCGGTAGAGGGATTGAAGTTGGGAATGGTGTTCTTGAGGAAGTTTCGGTAACCACACTTCTATGAGATATGGTCATAGTGCCGATATTCTTCAGACTTTGCCAGAGGAGATCATAAATCCTAGCGTTTTTGAATTGTTCTTGATAACATTCAGACCATAAGGATGATAAGCAGGGAAGAGTAGGAAGGCTTCGGTAATCTCCTCTCCTTGGAGAGAAGACCATAATGCCGATCCTCCTGGGACTTCCAGTCTCAAAACAGCTAAAACAGTGTACAAAAGGGATACTCGAGAGCACAGCTGAGACACATAGAGAAGATATGAGAGGAACCGGTAACCTTCTCTCAACAGGGGAGAGGTCATAATGCCGGTTCTCATCAATCTATGGTGTTCAAAGGTAGAGACCCTAAGCGATTCTAAAGGCAGGGTTCTCAAGCAAGCTTTGCAACAACAGAGCAGCAGTGGGTGACTAAGTTCGAATTGCAGTCTTTGGACAATTGAAGCAATAGATCGACCCAAAGGTATGCTACGGGAAAACAAAGGGAGACTTGGAACAGACCTGGAATTGTGAAGTACAGAGATTGGGTCTCGGGGGCTTGTCGAGGTCCTGTACAGCTCCGTCGTCAACACAGAGCTCCTGTCCAACTGCGACCAAACAACCGGCTTGGCGAGGGGACCTAGGTCCGAGGAGCAGAGAGATGATAAAATTGACTTCAAGGGACGCATGTCACAGGGACGAAAGACAAGGTGAGGGAGGCGAATTGGGGTCTTAGATTTTGCATTTCGGGGCTGGTAACTCGTGAGAATCACCTCACTGGGAGAAACCACCGGAAGAGACAAAGGGAGATGGGTGGGATGAAGCTGAATCATGGCCGGATTTATTGAGCGACTTGGTGGACTTGGATCGTTCACCGTCGATACAGGCAGAGAGTGGGCTTAGGTAGAAGAGGAGAGCAGGAGGACAACGGATCTGTTTCCCGGCGACGCCGATCTGATGCGACGCCGCCGAGGGTTGAAGTCTTGGGGGTCATGCCAGAGAGAGCGGCTAGGGCGAACATAGGTTTGAATTCTTGGGTTTAATTTCTGTGTTTGAATCTTATATAATTTTCACGGACACAAGCGGAATCAAATTTAAGTAAGATGGTGGGATGGTGTTATTTAAGTAAGTTAGTTTAACTTTTTAAAAATTTGTTTATATAAAATTAAATTTTTGAGATTACTTTCTGGAAAATTACGTAAGATTGTGAGATGTTTTTAATCTAATTTTATAATTATTTTGCTCGATTTACACTTACTATTTCAAAGGTCATGGTATTATTGAATTACATAAAATTTATAAGTTTTCATATCATGAGTTTCAAAATAAACATAATCAGTTATGTTTTGATTTGAAATAATACCATCATTTTATGCATTGCCTTATATCTACCCACTATTTTCTCTATTTTCATTTTAGTTTATATTACTTCTCATTTTTAACTTATTATTTTGGAACACTTGCAAATTTGTGATCATTAATATTTGATTTCAATCTTTTCTCTCTCTTAAATAGGAGGCTCAAACATTCTATAAAGTTTGGTTTTCTAAAAATAACCTATTACCATACAAACACATCCTCTTTCAGACTATTGTGAAAACTAAAACATTTACTTTCTATTCTATCCTCGATTCAATCTCTTTCATACAAACATCTTATATAATATGAGAAGGTTTTTTTCAATTTTTGCTAAGGAGATGACACTTGGTTTACTATATTTCTGACACCTGTATTTTTTTTGTTTGAACCTAATTAACTATAGTTTGGACCTAATTAACAATAGACTCATAAAACCAAAAAAAACCCATCAACATTTACTTCCTCCCTTCTTTAATCAGAAACACATGCAGTCCCCAAGAATCTAGAGCCACCTTATATCAGTGTGTGGTTGGTTTCATCTCAGAACTAACTTTGAATTAAATTTATAGGTTTGAATTCTTGGGTTTAATTTCTGTGTTTGAATCTTATATAATTTTTACGGACACAAGCGGAATCAAATTTAAGTAAGATGGTGGGATGGTGTTATTTAAGTAAGTTAATTTAAATTTTTAAAAATTTGTTTATATAAAATTAAATTTTTGAGATTACTTTCTGGAAAATTACGTAAGATTGTGAGATGTTTTTAATCTAATTTTATAATTATTTTTTTCGATTTACACTTACTATTTCAAACGTCATGGTATTTTTGAATTACATAAAATATATAAGTTTTCATATCAGGAGTTTCAAAATAAACATAATCAGTTATGTTTTGATTTGAAATAATACCATCATTTTATGCATTGTCTTATATCTACCCACTATTTTCTCTATTTTCATTTTAGTTTATATTACTTCTCACTTTTAACTTATTATTTTGAAACACTTGCAAATTTATGATCATTAATATTTGATTTCAATCTTTTCTCTCTCTTAAATAGGAGGCTCAAACATTCTATAAAGTTTGGTTTTCTAAAAATAACATATTACCATACAAACACATCCTCTTTCAGACTATTATGAAAACTAAAACATTTACTTTCTATTCTATCCTCGATTCAGTCTCCAACAAACAACAAAACACCGGTAACAATAATATTGTTGTTCGGATCATCCGTTTTTGGGAAGTTCCTAACTTTAGAAGAGATATTATCTTACTATGTCTTAAATATTTTTTTCCGAAAATGTAAATTATTGTACTATTATTCATCTTTTGATGATTTATGCAATCCTTTTAAAACATTTATAAGAGAAAATAAATAATTGTATGTGTTATTTGATTTTAAAAGAATTTTAATATATAATGATGTTGGGCGTCAGATTCTTAGAGTAAGAGTTGAAAGAAACCTTACTATATTATAACATCTAATACTAAATTCTTTTTGCAAGCTCCAAAAGATTGTCATTTGATGCTCTCTTCTTTCACAAGTGTCATTTTGTTTCTTTAAATTTTTAGTATAACAAATTTATTCAGTTGAATTTACATAATAAATTTTTCTCTTAACAAATAATTTGATGATGAAATAGTTTAAGGATATAAGATTATAATATATATATATATACATATATCTGGCTGTATAGGATAATGTCGAGTAATAATTGGCTGTTTTATTTCAACACTTTAATATAAATAATTCACATGATCTTGATATTATATTGTTTCATTTCATTTTTAATCCATTTAAAATAAACTAAAGTATATTTTAATATGTAATTTCTAAATAACTAAATGAGAATTGAATATATTTTTTTGTGATAAACAAATAACCTTATATATTTCTGTTTAAAGAGAGAAGTGAATATATATTTAAATTCATGATTTGTTTGGCTAAGATGCCATTTCATAGATATATATTCACAACAGACAATTTTAGTTATTAATTCACAATAATGTATTTTTATAAACCTGATACATTTTCTATTAACTTTTCTATTCCATCTCATCAATCCCATATTTTGTAATAACTCTCATTTTTGTAACTTTCATAAAATTTATAGTAATGCAATGAATGATTAATAATAACATTTAGTAATATTACATATATAAGAAAATATATTAATATATAATGATTGCATATCTATAACTCTCACATAGTTTATGTGACTCCTATAACAATGAAATTAATCCCTATATTTTAATTTAGTTATCGTTTTAGATTTTCATGAAAATGTTTTGTGAAAATTCTAGTTTTATCCCTGTTATTTTAAAGTTTTGACCAATGAAATATTTATAAAATATATTAATAAAGGATAAAACATATAATTTAATAGTTTTTTTAAAAAAAATTGTGTGAGAAAACCTTAAACGATAAGTAAAAAAACAGGAGAAAGTATATATTACATTTACCTAATAGATAGAAATTGATATACTCCCTCTTTTTCACAAAGAGTGTCATTCTACACTTTTTTCTTTGTTTCACAAAAATTGTCACTTTATATTTCCAGTGTGACCTTTTACATCAAATTTCTTATTTACCCTTTAACCCAAAGCTCTTTTTATTAAATTTAAATGATTAATTACTCATAAAATAAGGGCATATATGTATACTTCAAATATTTCTTAATTTGTGTGAAATGTATCAAAATGACACTATTTGTGATACAGAGGAAGTAAAAATTAGTGCATCTATTATCCAATTAAATAATAAATTTTCCATATGCTCTAACTACAATTTTTCTTATAAATAGAAATATACACATTTTACTAACCATCATATCTCAAATCTCACATGATATTTTTTTTTAATTAATTAATATTGTCTTCTTTTTTTTTTTTTGAGGAAAATTAATTAATATTGTTTTAACTAACTTTCTCCAAAATCAAAAAAAAATATCCAAAAACATTGTAAACTAAATCCGTGCGTAGCACGGAGTGACTACTAGTATATATATATATATCGAATTATGTCAGACAATTCAACTATCTAAACAAAAAAAGATAATAATAAGAAACGAGAATCAGAATCTTACAGAAGTAAGTTCACAATTAAAATACCGTACTGAAGTAATCTAAAATACCAAGTAAATTAAAAAGAGAACAAGACACGATATGTCTCATGACAATAAACCAAAAGTTAAAAGGAAATCAAATAATATAACCAAATAAGCAACATAAGACGAAGATGACTGATCAGATTTTGGGTGACAAGTTAGCATGGGAAGAGGTGATTCTTTTTCAGACGTTTTTGTGGGCCAATCTGCACCTTTGCCTGATCATGATCCTCTTCCCTGCTGTCTGATTGAACGTTCTTGGAAAGCTATAGATATGCATTCCGGCTTGGGATGGTGGTGCTGTAATGATGAAGAGCAGACATTAATGTTGGGAGCGAAGTGTTTTCGTTGGAGTCCATCTCCCCTCCATTCGAAGCTAGAAGCATTGTTTTAGACCATGGAGTGTATTCTATCAAGAGGGCTCCACTGTCAGCGTTTCGAAACAGACTGTGCTGAGCTAGTCAAGATGGTCCAGTCCCTCGACGATTGGCCATCTTTTTCTTACTTGTTTGATGACTTCAGCTTACTCAAGGAGTATTTCCATTCTTTTCCCATTTTTGGATTCCTCGTGCGTCCAATTCAAAGGTGGATTGCCTTGCTCGAGCTTCGCGTTCTGTTGTTTCTGATGTTTCTTTTGTAAACTCTTTCCCACCAGTTTGGGTAACCAATCTTGGAGTTCTCTTTTAGTTAATGTTTGGTTGCTAAAAAACAAAAAGACAAAGATGACTGTATAAAGGCAGGTTATTTTTCTTTTATTATTTAGTTGTGTCGATTAAAAAGACAGCCAATAAAGAAACCAAACTCTTATATGTCTCCATATTATCAGTTTCCTGGAGTCCTGGTTTCCTTGGTTTGGTTCGATATGTCTCCATATTATCAGTTTCATGTGGTCTTTGTCTTGTATTTGTTAGGGGTTTCCTCTGGTGTCATTGTAGCATTTAGCCTTTTAGTATTTGTTGTTGCTTCCCTTTCATAGGGTTTTCGACTCTGGGGATATCTCTTTTTTCTTTCAGCTTTAGATTCAGGGGATATATCTTTCATATGCCTTACATATGGTTGTAGTTCACAAGGTTTCATTTTGGTAATATTAATAACATCAGATGAAAAAAAAAAAAAAAAACCAAACTCTTAATGTAGTTCACGATCTCTGAAGAACAAAAATTAAGTTCCTCTTTTCTAGGGAGAAGAATCACCTTTCCAAAGTGACCTTTGTTGTGTTTCGATTTCAACGAATAATATTTAGTGAGAATTCTAGAAAGGAGTACGGAATCTTTTATTGACGAGCCATGACTTATGCAAATTTCGTGTAATGATTTAACCGACCAGGAGATGTCATAAGAAACGAGTAAGGAATCTTTTAAGAAATGCAACAAATGTTTTCAAAGCCATGGAAACCAAAGAAGACTAAAAATATCTCAGGACCTATGATCATACCAGGTTTTAATTCTTCTAACACATTCCATACCTATTTCAATACCATATACTATATCAATATTTATTGTTTTAACGCTATCAAGCTATTGATTCTTGATCGGATAAAATTATGTATATATGATGATCATGTTTCTTAAATTTTGTTTTCCATTTGAAGTATTAGTGAAGAACCGATCCATACCTCGTCAATAACTCATCATCTCAATCTTATTGTTTTCACGCTTTAGGATTTTTGCTTCTTGATAATAAGATAATCATGTTTCCTATAATGTTGTTTGCAGTTTGAAGAATAGAGAAAAAATGATCCGCACTCTTGTAATTAACTCATATCATCTCAATCTTTTTGTTTTAACGTGCTACCCATCTTGATTCTTGATTGGAATAAATCATGTTTAATATAGTTATTGAACGTTTAGATAAACCGTCGAAGAAGAGCGAGAATCACAAGGAAAAGCGAGAGAAATTTGGTTTGGGTGCAAAAGGACGATCGAGCAGTCAACCGACAGCATTAGAACAACCAACACAAGCATTGCAGAAAGTTGAGGTTTGTGTACGTTCTTTCTTACAAATTTTCCAAGAAATCTTGAATTTTTTAAATTGGAAAATTGTTAGAAAAGTATGTTTAATGCAGCAAGAGAAGGGAAAGCAAGACGATGGACTTTCAGATTTAAGTGACATTTTGGTGATCTTAAGAGCATGGCCGATAAATACATATTTTCATACAATTCTATATGCTTATGCTTTTAGTCATTCTAAAACTTTTAAAATACTTATTATTAATTATTTGGGCAAAATTGCAGGCAAAACAAAGCTCTCGATCATCTCGGTGACGATGTTGATGAGCTTAACTCTCGTGTTAAAGGAGCTAATCAACGGGCACGACACTTGCTTTCCAAATAAGCGAGCACCTTCCACACAACGTAGACATCTGCGCAAGTTTAGGAAAGGTGGGGGAGTTTTGTATGCAAGTGTAAACAATCTTAACCAAATATCTGATTTCCACCACGGACCTCTCTCAGCAGCTATGTCAATTCGGAATTTTTGGTTTTGGAAAATGATATATCATGGTTTTTAGGTGTTTTAGCCATGATATAAGTCTTATCTATAGAGACTTTTTGGTGTTTTTAGAGTCTTTTTGAGTCTTTATAGGATTTATCATGGATGGAGCATAATGGAGCTAAATAGGAGGATTTGGAGCATATTCAAGCATTGAGGCTGAGTTACAAAGTTGGGAGACGAAATTGAGAGAGTGCATCGATCGACACACTGATAGCATCGATCGATGCTAGGCCAAATACGAAATTGGAAGTTTTCCCACAAGTTTTGAAGATTTACAAATCTGCCCCAAAGTTTTCCATATTTGCATCATTGGTCTCTGTACGTGTTTAGGAGTATAAATAGGATTTTTATGGTCATTGTTTAGACCTAAGCTTTATTTTTTCCCTGCAACTTTTGAGAGCAAAACCCTGTGAGAGATTTTTAGAGAGATTTTGGAGAGAAGAATCAAGACTCCTTCGGAGAAGATTCGAACTCCTTTACTTCTTCTTTAATCTTTTCCTTAATGCAATTTATTCAGAAGATGTTATGTGTTTCATTGATTATGTCTGAGTAGATCTGCTTGTTAGGTTTAGGGTTTCTCATTAGGGATTTCATGGATTATTAGATCTGTTATTATTTAGGATTCATTATCTTTCTTGTTCTTCACCATAGGTTGTTCTTAATGCTAGATCTTTGATTAGTCATCTGGATTTAGATCTTAGGATTATTGATTGATATGAGAATATAATTGACTTTCCTGATAAAAAACTTTGGTGAGCAAAATTACTTTTTGCAAAGAGATTTGAATTAGTGATTTTGTGAACTTATCTAACCTGATTTTAAAGCTGATTTATTACCTAGAATTTTGCAAAGAAATTTGGATTTTCTGGTTATAAACTTAGATAATATTTGCAGTGAGAACTGATTTATTTTACAATTGTGTTTAGAGTTCAAGAACAGTGCTTAATTGTTGAATCATGTTTGTTTAATTAATTGATCTGATTTTCCATGATTTCCTGAGAATTTCCCTAGGCCTAGCGTTTAATCCTTCTGAATTTTACATCTCTTTTATTTTCTGTTCTGTATTGCTATTTAAATTAATATTTCTGTTTAGCATAATTAAAAGATTATTAAATCTATTGTGTGAATCTAGAGTTCTTGTGGATTCGATCCCAAAGTACTACAATTGATCTCTAAATTTGAGAGAGTAGCTCAGGGTTAAATTTGAGCATATCAAATTTTGGCGCCGTTGCCGGGGACTCTTTTGATTCACCATTAGATTAAAGTCTTTGATTTTGTCTAGATTTTTATTTTTCTGTTTTACTCACACGCTTTGTTTCTTTCCTCTTGTGTGTTTCAGGTACATGCCTAAGCCTAGCACCAGGAAAAATCCTACTGGTCCGGTTATTAAGCTTACAAACCAAGAGTTAGGACAACTAGGCGTGATAACACAAAAGCAGCCAAATCAGCAAAGATGGCCAACATAATCATATTGAGACCTGATGAGGCTGGGGTTTTGAAGGATCAAGAGGGTAATGTGTGCAACGAACGTGGCCAAAAGCTTGATGCTGATGGGCGAGTTATTGAGGAAGAACTCGTCGTGGTCGGTGAGGATGCAGATGGCGTCGATCGACGCAACGTCGGCATCAATCGACGCAACCAGGACTGCATCGATCGATGCAATGCTGGCATCGGGCGACGCAATGCCGGAGCCGGTGCGAATGGTGCAGATTTGGGTGGCAATGACCAGCAGATTGTTCAGCCTAGACGGGACAACAATGGAGAGCTTGTCAAGACTCTTGCGGACTTCAACAGACCAGACTTATTCTATGAGAACCGCTCCGCAATTGTCCCTCCTCCATTCCCAAGAAATGACTTTGAGCTGAAGCCTGCCTACTTCGCTCTTGTTGGAC
This sequence comes from Camelina hispida, assembly GCA_023657505.1. NCBI lineage: Eukaryota > Viridiplantae > Streptophyta > Magnoliopsida > Brassicales > Brassicaceae > Camelina > Camelina hispida. The sequence continues at coordinate 8,316,086 of CP094636.1, read as the reverse complement.
AAAGGCCATTCCAGAACTTGCCAAATGAGAAGCCTCTAGACCACATAGAGCACTTTGAGGACATAGTCACAAGCATCAAGGCTAATGGAGTCACAGAAGACTACCTCTACTGCAAGCTTTTCCCTTACTCTCTAGCTGGGGAAGCTTCTCATTGGTTAAGGCAGCTCAAACCAGGATCTCTGACAACCTGGCATGACATCAAGGTGGCATTCTTGAACTACTTCTACGATGATGCGATGTCTGATGAGCTGAGGATTAAGCTCTCCACCTTTAGACAAGGACCTACTGAATCTTACAAGGCTGCTTGGGTGAGGTTCAAAGCATACCAGAGGGACTGTCCACATCATGGGTTTTCAGAGGTGCAGTTGATTAGTATCTTCTTCAGTGGTATTGACTGGAGGTATCAGATGGCTTTGGATGCTGCTAGTGATGGGAACTTCAAGACAAGGTACCCAGATGATGCTGAAAAGTTGATTGAAAGGCTAGCATCAAGCAACAGTACCAAGAATGCAGACTTAGAGCGGAAAAGAGCACATGAAGGCCATGGTTCAAATCAGTTTGCTGCAGTGAATGCTAAGTTAGATACAGTGCATAACCTTCTTGTGGGAAAGAAGTCTGTCCATTTTGCTGAAGATGTTGAGATTTTTGAGCCAAAGCCAGAAACTAGAGAAGAAGATGTCAACTATGTGTATGGAGCTGGCTATCAAAATCAGAGATTTGGTCAGAAGAATTCCTTCACAGGAAATCCAAACAGCAACTTCACAAGGAACTATGGATCTTCTTCTTACCAACCCCTCCCTCCACCCAATTCAGAGAGCAAGATGGAATCAATGGTTGAGCAGATTCTTCAAGGTCAACAGAAGTTAACAGTGGACTTTAATGGAAAGATTGATTCTGTTTACACTGAGCTGACTGGGAAATTTGAAGCTCTAAACAACTCATGTCAAGAAGCTAGAGAATCAAGTGATTCAGACTGCTGGGTCTGTTAAAAGACAGGAGGAACTTCTTTCTAGAAGAACTGAGAACCCCAACCATGCTTGTAATGCGATTTTGGTGAAGGAAGTAGACGATGATACAGTAGTGGATGTTGCATCGACCGATGCAGCTGCAAAGCATCGATCGACGCAACCCTCAGTGGTCGTAGAAGGGTTGACTTTGAGAGACAGCATCGACCGATGCAACTCTAGCATCGACCGATGCAACGTCAAGACCGAGGAAGAAGTTACGGAAGCTCCAATTCCAGTTGCTGAGAGAGCCTACAAGCCTAAGGTTCCTTTTCCTAAGCCTAGGAGGTCTAAGCAGGAGATTGAAGAAGCTAGATGCAGAGCTATGATGGACAAGGTAATGATTGAGATGCCTTTGATTGATGCTGTCAAGTTTTCTCCTAGTATTAAGAGATATGTGAAGAGAATGGTCACCAATGGTTTGAGTCCTGAGGAAGGAGCACTGCTTACAAAGGATGTCAGCTCAATCCTGTTGAAGCAGCCTCCACAGAGGAAGAAGGATAAGAAACAAGAGGTGGTTGTTTCTAAGGAAGTAAGTGCAGTAATTCAGAGTAGGATTGCAGAGAAGTTACCAGATCCTGGAAGCTTTGTACTTGACTGCTCTATCTCCACAGGAAGGTTTCCTCACTATCTTTGTGATCTTGGTTCTAGTATCAATTTAATGCCACATTCTGTTGCTGTGAGACTTGGGATGATGGATTTCAAGCCAACTAAAATCTCTCTTATTTTAGCTGATCGGTCCAGAAGGATTCCTGAAGGTGTCTTGGAAGATATTCCGATTAAGATTGGAGATTGCATGATTCCCACTGACTTTGTGGTGCTGAAATATGACCAAGAGCCTAATGATCCTCTCATCTTAGGACGCTCTTTCTTGGCTACAGCTGGTGCTATCATAGATGTGAAGAAGGGACACATAGCCTTGAATGTGGATGATTTGGTTATGAACTTTGAGATGGACAAGATGAGAAGAGCTCCCACTATTGATGGTCAGACATTTTCTGTGGAGGTTGTTTCTGATGACAATCTGATCATAGAGTTTCAAGAAGACATTACTGCTGGGTATGTCAAGGAGTTGGAGACTATTGAGAAAGTGAGCAAGCATACCTGCTAAGCTTGAAGATTGGAGTGGAGATCATATAATCAGTACTAGAGACCATGATGAGGTTCTAATCCATGACAAGTCGCTGTTCGATGACGTTTTTGTGATGGAAACACGGATTGCTGAGAAGAGTTGCAGAATCGTTGAAGAGACACGAATTGCAGACACAGCATCGATCGATGCAGCTGTTACATCGATCGACACTCCTTCCAGAGTCAGCTCGGACTTGTCCAAAATCAAAGATTCTCGTGTTGGATCCTTAACTACAAGTCCTAGACCAGTTGTAAAGCTGAAATCTCACCAATCCACAGTCCAGAACCCAGAGGTAAGGCAAAGGTATGCATCTTCTTCACCTAAACTTTCTCCTATCATCAATCATAATATGAAAGGTACAAAAACTGTTGTCCAATTAACCAAGCTGCGAGATTATCGTAGAGCACTTGTTTCTTCTGTTGATGATTTTGTAGGAAATAAAAGAAGCAAAAACGTCCCTAAGTCCCGCCCTGGTCCTGCTCCTCACATCCTTGTCAAACCTCATGCAGCTAAAGCCTACACACCCCCTTGGATGAAGAGGACATCCTCTCAGAAGCATTCACTGCCCTGTTCTGATCCACCGGATGCCTGAGATCCGACACAGTCAAGCTAATGACTGAAAACAAGCGCTTAGTGGGAGGCAACCCACTGGTAGGTTTTTCTTTTTCATTTTTCTTTTGATTTTCATTTATTTTATTTTATTCGCCAATCTCTTACTTGATAGCACTGGGGACAGTGTTGTTTAAGTCTGGGGGAGGCAGTTACTAACTACGTTTTTGTTTTTGAAAAAAAAAATGGTTTTATTGAGTCAAAATTTTGTTGGGAACCATGATTTTTCTTTTTAGTGTATTGCCTTGGTTGATTAATGCTGCAGATTGAATCCACAAATCCGACTAATGAAAAATCCAATGGCTGACCAGTGAACGGGAGACATCCGAATTTCCAACAGAATCCATAAAAGCTTGAGGTAATTTCTGTACTTTTCTTTTTACCTCATCAAGGAGATTGATTTTCATAGAGCTTGACTCCTTGTTCATACCTGACAAGTAAGACTTCAGAAAGAAAATGGTACTCCTCTCTCTTATTTAAGTTAAAAAAAAATCCTGAGAGCTTTGTTTAGAAAAAAAAAAGAGAATAAAAGATGAGATGATTTTGTTCAGTTTAGATAGGTAGGTAAATTACCTGTGACCTCATTATTCTACTCTTAAGTCAAATGATCATACAAAGCTTGGAAGCGAGGGGTAGGTAAATTACCGATGACCCCATTATTCGCCTACAACTTTGAGAAAAAAAACAACAAAGCAAAGCTCTAAGGAAGAATAAAAAGAATAAGTCTGGGGGAGAGAAAGAGTACCAAATGTGGTAAAAGATATGTCTTGCTTGTTATGGTATTGTACGGGAATGAGTCTAGAAGGTTCTTGATATTGATCAAATTGATGAGACTCACCAATGAAAGCTTAATGGAGGAAGTAGTGGAATTTGGTTTGAATTTGGGATGCTAAGAAAGTCAACGGAGAAGTACATGGTGGTTCGATTTGGATTTATCAGCTAAGCATGTGGATTAAGGTTTGGATGATCATGGCATTACTTTGAAAAGAAAATGAGTTTCTATGTTTTCAAACCTCTTTCACAGATGAAGTTTATGTTTTGCTTGAGGGCAAGCAAGGGCTAAGTCTGGGGGAGTTGATATATCATGGTTTTTAGGTGTTTTAGCCATGATATAAGTCTTATCTATAGAGTCTTTTTGGTGTTTTTAGAGTCTTTTTGAGTCTTTATAAGATTTATCATGGATGGGAGCATAATGGAGCTAAATAGGATGATTTGGAGCACATTCAAGCATTGAGGCTGAGTTACAAAGTTGGGAGACGAAATTGAGAGAGTGCATCGATCGACACACTGATAGCATCGATCGATGCTAGGCCAAATACGAAATTGGAAGTTTTCCCACAAGTTTTGAAGATTTACAAATCTGCCCCAAAGTCTTCCATATTTGCATCATTGGTCTCTGGACGTGTTTAGGAGTATAAATAGGATTTTTATGGTCATTGTTTAGACCTAAGCTTTATTTTTTCCCTGCAACTTTTGAGAGCAAAACCCTGTGAGAGATTTTTAGAGAGATTTTGGAGAGAAGAATCAAGACTCCTTCAGAGAAGATTCAGAACTCCTTTACTTCTTCTTTAATCTTTTCCTTAATGCAATTTATTCAGAAGATGTTTTGTGTTTCATTGATTATGTCTGAGTAGATCTGCTTGTTAGGTTTAGGGTTTCTCATTAGGGATTTCATGGATTATTAGATCTGTTATTATTTAGGATTCATTATCTTTCTTGTTCTTCACCATAGGTTGTTCTTAATGCTAGATCTTTGATTAGTCATCTGGATTTAGATCTTAGGATTATTGATTGATATGAGAATATAATTGACTTTCCGATAAAACCTTTGGTGAGCAAAATTACTTTTGCAAAGAGATTTGAATTAGTGATTTTGTGAACTTATCTAACCTGATTTTAAAGCTGATTTATTACCTAGAATTTTGCAAAGAGATTTGGATTTTCTGGTTTTAAACTTAGATAATATTTGCAGTGAGAACTGATTTATTTTACAATTGTGTTTAGAGTTCAAGAACGGTGCTTAATTGTTGAATCATGTTTGTTTAATTAATTGATCTGATTTTCCATGATTTCCTGAGAATTTCCCTAGGCCTAGCGTTTAATCCTTCTGAATTTTACATCTCTTTTATTTTCTGTTCTGCATTGCTATTTAAATTAATATTTCTGTTTAGCATAATTAAAAGATTATTAAATCTATTGTGTGAATTTAGAGTTCTTGTGGATTCGATCCCTAAGTACTACAATTGATCTCTTAATTTGAGAGAGTAGTTCAGGGTTAAATTTGAGCATATCAGAAAACATAACCATATATATTTCAGTTTTGGTTTCATATTTTTGTTTTGCTTTATGTTAGGATTCAGTTAACAATGATTGATTTGTGTGAATCATATGTGGTGATTTTCATTAGCTATATAAGTAAAATAAATAAAAATATGTGCAATATAAGTTGATATTATATATGGTTGTAAAAAAAAAAAAGTTGATATTATGGAACGCTAAAGTTAATCCCCAATCATGTAGTATGAAAGGTGTGATATATAATTTTTAAATACTTGGTCGATAATTTTTTTTATTTATTTAAATTACGATGTGTACAGTTACGACGTCTACCTTTTGCAGTATCTCCACAGAATTCCGAGATCACTTGTTCTTCACATGCAGTTAAGCGTCGGAGGTATACGAGGCTTTAGCAAAGAATATTTTCAGAACAAGGTGCTCAACAGATTGGACAGCCCTCCTAAACTGTGTGTCGGACCGACGGCCAGACCGGGTTGAGGGTTTTTAACCTGCTACCTTTTCCAAATAACTGTTCACACTCTTTGGCGTGAGCGGAATGGCATGTTGATACTTCGAATCCGGCGGCTCACCTAATCACATGGATAGACAAGCAAGTGCGGAATTAACTCTTGGTTATCACTGCAACTAGGGACAGAAGGTACGATGAGGGCCTTTAGATTTGGTTTGCTTCACGAGCTCTTGGTTTAATTGCTTTTGTTAGACTGTTAGCAATTTTGTAAATTATCGTTTAAGTTTTTACAAAATCATGTTGCACTAGTTGTAAAACCACTACTTTTTCTTTGAATATAATTTAATATTACATTCAAAAAAAATTACCGCACAAACTTACTCCTAGACTTTTCCAAACGGCTTAAATAAATTATTAATGAGACATATTATAATCTAACACCCTAGTTTGATTCGGCTCATCCAAATTTATCTACAAGATATAGGAAAAACGGCTTTTTCATATGTTCGATTTGTACATCGGACTATTGGTTGTGCTCAAACATACATGTACTTTTAAAAATTTTGAATTTCATACCTGAACTTCTGATTTTGTCCGTAAACATACAAAAACGTGTTTAATGCTTAACTCTGTTAATATCTCCGTTAAGCGAGGATGATGTGTGTAACAATCCGTCCCGTGGACCCCGCTAGCTGCCTCAACGAACCGTCCGTGGACCCTGCTAGCCCTCCGCTAACCGTCCCAACGGACTCCAAGCTGGCCCTGCAGGGCATCGATTCTAACCCATCACTGTGGATATCCCAATCCACCAGTAGGTTATTGGTGCGCTAGGCGTTCCTCAAACCCTGGTCCTCACCCTTTAACAACCTTCCCACGGGACAAGCTGTCACCACTATACCAACTATATAATTTAGGTCAACATCACCACTGTACCAACTATATAATTAAGGTCAACGTACATCACCACTGTTTTAGACTTTTAGTTAATCATGTAACACAACTTGTCATTTACCCGGCGTTAACAAAAAAAAGATTAAGAAATAATTTATTTCTTTTTATATTAAAATAATAATAATAATAATAACCCATAAAAAGTTATGATTTTGACCAACTAACACCTTTCATCTTTTTGTTTCTTTTTAAATATAACTAGGTGATACCCGTGCTACAGCACGGAATTATATATTTTGTTAGTTATTTTTTTTGTAGTTTGTATTTTTGTAATATAGTTTTTTATTTTAATTTATTTTCTTTGTTTATATAGTATTTATTTGTATATTTGGGGTTATACAGTAAATTGGAAATCCTAATAGAGTAAGTAGTTTGTACAATGTAGTTTTTCACGTAAACAGACACACCACAATAGTAGATAGTACGTAGTTTTGTAAAACAATAGACACTCCGCAATATCGGATAGTAGTTTTGTAAGAGGATAGACACGCCCTGCTTCCATGGCTTAATTTATAGTTTGATAAAAATACATGTTTTAACGGATTTAACTCAAAAAAAAATTATATTTTAAATTTTTAAGAATTAAAATATTAATATTACTTAAATATTTTATAAACTTTAAATATATTATAATATTTTAAACTTTCGACCGAGTTCAAATATTTATAATAATTTAAACATTGTATAAAAAAATTTAAATATTTATAATATCTTAAACTTTTTTTAAAAACGTAAATATATCATAATATGTTTACTTTTTAAAAGTTTAAATATTTTCAAATATAGAACCAAATTAAACTGTTAAATTTGGATACCCGATAATTCAAGCTTCCTGCTCATTTGTACTCAAAACATTTTAGTCACATATTTATATTGATTATGAACCATATTCCATAATATTTAGTCGATGTGGGATATACACATTTTCTGTAAATTAGTTCACAACTTTACATATATATAATTTCTGCGTTTTTAATTCTTTCTATCTATACTACTCACAATTAATTACTAAAATTTTGTTAAGGAAATATTATAATATCGGAAATCAAGCAATTTAGTCAGATTTGGTAACTTGAATATTCGTTTTTAAAGATTTTAACTGAATCACTAAATATTCCTTTTAAAAGATTATCTGTTAAGATCAATCTCGGTAATTAAAGAAATATCAGAATTTTTGGTAATTAAAATTTTTGGTTTTTATTTAAATACCTTAAAGGAAAATGAAATCAGAGTGTTTGCCTATAACAAATAACTCTGTTTGGGATCTTAAATAACTAATCTTGAATGAAATAATATACTGGATCCGAAAAATATTATTCTGGAGTACAAACAGATCCGCGGATTTTTTTCCTTCTGTAGTCGAATATGTAAGGATCCGCGTCCCGACCCGGTAATTTTTTAAGTAATCGACCGAGGGTATTTTCGTCATTTAAAGAAATCCAAACTATAGGTTAATTAGATTAAATTTTGTGATTCTCTAATCATTTTTAATGAAAAACCTACCAAACCAACTCATGGTCCATTTTTACTCTAGAGAGTACTTCTGCTTTAATAGTATAGATACTACTAGGGCTGCAAATGGTTGCATTGTTGAAGAGATTGAACAGATTGAAAAAAATTATTCAACCAATTTTCTGCATTGTAAAGGTTGAAGAGGTTGGAAAAAATTATTCAGCCTGTTCAACCAAAAAAGTTGAAAAAATAAACTAATCATACAGCAAAAATTTTCAACTTGTTCAACCACTATTTGGGAGATGAATGAATTGAATATTATTCAACCCAAATTTTTCAATTTTGTTCAATTTTGTGCATCCATTTGCAGCCTAGATTAGTTTCCGCTTACACGCGAAGTTGTAATGTAATATTAGAAAATCCATCAAAACCTGAAATAAAAAGCTTTGGATATTAAAATAAAACCACCTATAAAAATATATTTACTGTATATTTAAAAGGAAAAATTTTTGAATCATTTTTTTTATGTAATATGCCATTAGAAATTTTCTGTTAATAGTCACATTTACTTGCATTTTAGAATAGATTAAAAAATAAAATTACAAACACGAGCACAATCTACAATATATTGTATGTTAAAGATTTTTATGATTTTCTTTTTAAAACCCACGTTTTTCAACGTAACGACAAAAAAAAAAAAAAAAAAAAAAAAAAAAAGATGTTGATCTACCTGTTTCCATATTGTTAGAATTCAATTTACTAATCGAGAATCACTATTAGTAACTAACATTTGGTTTGGAATAATTTAATTTATGAAACCTATTATTTTTTTATTTTTATTTTTGACAACAGAAATTAACTCAGCCAATGGAGAAAAAAAAATTATTTACATAAGTTCATGTTTGGCATGCTAAAGAATCTGCATTTACATAATTACTTTCGCATTTCTATTATGAGACCTACTATGTTAACATTATATATGGAATACTATAGTCTAGGTAATAAAATTATAATTCATATTATCTCATAATAAACTATTTTTCTTGTTCAGATCTCATGATAAACTATTTTAGAAGCTTCTTTTCATAGTATAATTTTTAATATATTTTCTTAAGTATATATTTTCATTTACATAAAAGTCTAATTTTATCTTCTTTTTTTTTCGTTTTCTTCAAAAAGGTAAGTCGTGGTTTGTATTATCTGCCACCGATGTCCTTACACAAAAACGATTACAGAATACAGTTATACAGATCATTTGAGTATTTTGTTTCTCGTTTAATTATAAGGTCTCTTCTTCCAATTAGAGTTTCTGATTATCTAAACAAACGACATCCATCCTCAATATATATATATATATATATATATATATATATATATATATATTTAAAATACAAAAATCAAAGTTTCAATCACATGACGCACAAAAATATTACTCCCTCCGGTTTTTTTTACTTGTCATTCTAGAGCTTTGCATACAGATTAAGAAAATAGATCAATGTTGTATTATATCCCTTCTTTAATACATTTTTTAATTTTTTTATTGGTCAAATCATTAAAATAATTGGAATAAAATTGGTAATTTTATCAAACATATGCATTGGAAACCTAAAACGACAAGTATTGTAAAACAAAAATTTTAGTCTAGAATGACAAGTAAATAAAACCAGAGGGAGTATGATTTTGAAATTGTGAACCCATTACAGATAGTGCTACGTCAATGAATATTATACTTCTTCTATTTCTTTCCTAAATGATCTGGTAGTCACTATATGTGTTGGACTTTTTGTACTGAATTAGGTTATCTTGATTAGATCTACAAATGATTAAAGAAATAAAACTAAAAATGGGAGAAAAGAGAAATTACAAAAGAAGATTACAAGTGATGAGAAGACAACGAACAAGCATACAGGAGAAAAGAAAATTTGAAAACGACAAGTAAACAAGTACAATAAAGCGGTGATCTGTCAAGAACACATGTATCTCGTGGTAATGATACACTAAATATAGTATACTAGGATCGGACCCGCGTTATAGCGCGGAGGAATATTTTTATGTTGTTAAAGCTGATAAAATAAATAAGATGTTATAGTATCTGTTTATTATATTGTTTCTGTTTGTCCTATTTGCTACTGTTGTTAAAAGCCGATTAAAATAGAGCAATCTTTTGTTTAGCTCTGGGCATTCGGATTTTCGGTTCGGATCGGATCGGATTATTCGGGTTTCGGATTTTTCGGATTGGGCTGTATAAAATCCGTTTAGAATCCGACTATATTTCGGATCGGATCGGTTCGGATTCATTCGGATTCGGATCGATTTTCCATTTTTTTTCAAAATCTGAAGCTAATCCGAACCTTATATATTTCACTTGGGAATTATAATCGCAAAGTTGAGGTAGCTCAGATGGTTTCAGCGTGTGTCCCTTTACCTTTAGTTTTGAGGTTCGATACCCCTCTCCAGCTATTAAAATTAAAATTTTAATATCTCACGGGCTCGTACAGAAGCCCAAGTATAAGCCCAAAAGAAATATAATGTCTAAACCCATAGAAATTAATTATGTATTCGGTTTAGCGGATAACCGATCGGATTTCGATTTGGATCGGTTTAAAACCAAAATCCAAATTACAATCAATATAAAAACCGATCTGTTTTTCTGTTAAAACCGAATCCGATTTAAATCGGTTTTTTCGGATCGGTTCGGTTTGGTTTTTTCGGTTTCGGATTATATGCCTAAGGCTACTTTTCTTTGTCAATATTTTAGATTTTGTATACTATTTTTTTGAAAATATTTGATTTTATTAAAATGAACAAATGTGAAAGAAATATCTAATCAAACAGGATATAAATAGAATGAAATAATAATTTACTTAAGACGGGTTGTCAAAACATGAGTAGTCGAAAATTATTTAAAAGCTTGTGTTAATTAATACTAATATGTAAATAATAATATGTATTTGTTTTTCTATTCATCATATACATAGGGAATGTATTCCCCCAATGTGCTGATCATAGTATATATAATTAATTTGTAGTTTATGACTTTTAATTGTGGTTTTGCAAAATGTGTTATAATTTTTGAGTAACAGAAATTAGGCTATATTTTTAATTGCTACACTTAAAAACAATTGGGTCTCGGTTTAACTTTTTGGAGAATTTCGATGTGGGCTTTAATTTGTTGGCTTTTTTTGTAAGATTTTTTTTTTAAACTCTGTCTTGATATCCGAAAAATGAATTGTTTTTCTTTCTTCATTTCTTCTACCCAAGAAAACACCTAACGTTTCATCTTCATATTTGAATCGATCAACCTTAGAACCCTTAGATACTTCGTGAGTTTTGACTCTCGAATTACAGGGTATAATTAAATTCATTATTTCTTCTTTCCACAAAATCTTTTTGAGAAAACTTTTAAATCTGAAAAGGGGGGAAGCGGCAATTAGTCGAAGCAATTCAGTGTGTTTATGGGGTTAAAAAAATTGTCAACTATATGATTCAGTTTTAACCCACTAGTTTTTCGAACCGGTTAATCAATTCAATTAAGTTGGTAAGTTGATTTTGATTTTGAATTGCTTTTGTTTATATTGTTTTGATTTTATAGGTCCATATTCATTACCAATCCCGAATTCTGAATTGCTTTTCCTTTTGCTTTTGAATTCCGAATTGATTTGGAACCAAACCTTAAGTAGTGGATCTTTAATATCTTTATTTATTTATTTTCCATCTTAGTCATATTGGTAATGGAAAAGTTTTTCTTGGTTAAGATGCAGTTTGTGCTCTATGATGCTAAGTACGAAATAAGCAAATTATACATGTGAGGTGAAACGACCGACCTTTTTTTTTTAAATAATAAATAATAATATATATAAATAAACTACAACTAGTGGTCCCATACCCACTAGCCACCTAACCACATTCACAATCAACAGCGGAATAACAATACCAATAACCATATCCAATAATATCCCATAACATACCAATATCAAAGCATAAGCAATGTCCAAATACCAAACAACAAGAAAACATGAAACCGGCAACCTAGCAATGTTTCTAATGACTCAACTCTAGCAACCTAGCAATGCCAGACAACATCCAATCGAGTCCCTAGAACATCCTCCTCTTCATTGCCTTGATTCCACGATCACACTTTGCCTTTACCTGCACACCACAAACAACAATTGAGATGCGTAAGTATTATCACAAATAATTAGTGAGGCAATCCTCCCATCTACTGGGCTATACACACAAGCAATAAGATCTCTACAAGCCACAATCAACAATCAAATAAACAAACCGGGCAATATACAAGGCATACAACAATCAGACGTAGCTGAAAGAAGGGTGTCAACCGACACCAGAAGGTGTCGATCGACACTGACAATCTGGTGTCGACCGACACCATACTAGTGTCGACCGACACCCTGCCCGACACTCCCAAAAACCCTAGTTTGTATCGACCGACACCTCCACATGGCATCGATCGACACTCGCCAAAGTCTCGAGCCGTCCTCGCGTTGGTGTCGACCGACACCCCAACTGGTGTCGACCGACACCAATGCCGAGCAGCGATTTCCCTCGATCAGAAACTCTGAATCTCGCCTCCAATCTTCTCCAATCCGCTCCATGCACTCCCAGAAGCCAAACCCAGCCAAGACAGCGACGAAATACCATATAGAACTCAAGGAAACAACCACATAAGCACCAAATCACACAAAAATCTAGAGATCTTAGATTAGATAAGCCATGGTCATGCACTCACCTCTTTGGAGGAAGATTTAGCCAAATGAAACGAATCCAACACTCCCAGCAACCTTCTAACACGTTCCTAGCCTTGGATCTTCACTCCCACAGCAAGATCTCACCAAAAACGCCTTGAAATTCCACAAAACTCTCTCAAGAACCTTTGAAACTGTTTTTCTCCTTTTGTTTCTTCTCTCCAACGGTGACAACAACCTTTTTCCACACGACCTAGGTCGTTTCCTTCCTTTTAAGACCCGGTTCAATGGTTTCCTTAAACCAAACCGGTCCAAATCGCCGATTGAAACAAACCCACGAACCCAGAATTAGTGGTGTCGATCGATGCTACAAGGGTATCGATTGACACCCCAACCAAAAATGCATATTCCGGTTCGCGGATGTTACATGAGGAAATAAGCAATTAAGCAGTTTTTTTCTAGATTCTCGCTGGTGTTATCGAATTATCGACCAAGATAAAATTATAAAAATTCTAATATAATTTTAATTTGTGACTTCTAGCGTAAAATGTGAGACTTCAAGTGAAAACTGAATTCAAGAAACTCGGTTACGTTGATATAAAAACAATAACAGAGCAACCATTGCCCTTGTTAAAGAAATATACGATGTTGCACAAGTTTTATTATAGTTAGATAAATATATATATATATATATATATATATATATATATTTATGCTGTATATATGTAGTAGATACAATAAATTGAGCTGGAATACAGTATATGTTGGCATACAAATGAAATAAGTAATTGTTTATACGAAGCTTATGAGTTACACAAAAGTCGAAACCAAGTAGAAACGTTTATACAAAGCTTATGAGTTACACAAAAATCAAAAATCAAAACATTGTAGCAACGTTTATACAAAGCTTATGAGTTACACAAAAAACAAAAATCAAAACATTGTAGCAACGTTTATACAAAGCTTATAGTTACGACATATATCATATAACAATTAGGACAGAGGAGTCACCGATATAGGAAAAGTTCACCCTGTTTTGAATGGTTTGATGGACATAAATCTTTGATAGGAGTGATTGCGGCAGTCATTGGAGAAGGTTTGCTAATAGGAAAAGGGATGAAGCTAAAAAAAGGGATGGTGATTGAACTTTTGAATAGTACAATCCTATTTATAGGTAAAGTTTACGTATCAAGAATTAGGTAAAATATTATTTGTATATTTTAGGGTATATTCTTCAGATATCCAATTAATGACAATAATGATATTGTTTATAGATGTACTTAATGGTCGATTTTCAGTATAATTCGAATTAGGAAATCTAAGAAAGCGATTTTGGTTGTTTTCCAAATTTGCTAAAGAGATTGCTATCTTAATTATTGGCTTAGTTTTTGTGATAGGGAGGTAAATTAGTATTTGGAATCTTTTTAGTATATTGATGAGATTGATTAGCGTAATGATTGGCTTATTTTACGTGATAGTGCAGTAAATAAGTATTAGGAAAATAACCATATCTCGGCCAATGTCTTTTTTAGATGGTTGTAGCCCATCAAACAGAATGGAACCCATTAAAAACCCAATAAAAACCCACAATTTGTCAAGATATATCCGACTATCTAATTTTGGGTATGTTTTGAAATTAAACCCGACTCAACAAATACTAAAATCACATTTAACCTTTTATGCAGTTGTTCTGGTTATTGGTGTGAGGGGCATTTTCGTCTGAAGTGTAAATGGTACTTCTCTTTTACTAATATAGGGATTAGTACGGAAAACTTGTATTAGACTGTTGATAAAAACAGTTATACAATTGCAACCATTTGTATAGTGAAACAATAAACTTAAATTTCACAAAAAATATTCATTGAAAACACCTGACATAGTGAATATTATGTTATATAATTATGTGTTATTATTTTATTTTTTTGTCAATCACACATTGTATTAAAATACTATTCTATGAGTGGTTGTCCAAGAGAAAAATAATCTACAAAAGAGACTTCCGAAACAAATACTTTGGAAGAACGAAATAGACCATCCGGTTTAGAAAACATATGAACGTTATGTAATATAAATAAACTTAAAATATGATCTGAACTTGTAAAGTCCTTCTCATATCTTGGCATTTACAGTCAATTAGAAAATAGATAAAAATATGCGTTCCCTAACTATATGATTTGATATCTCAAAGCAAGTCAAAGACACCAAATGTTACCAATTACACACCCTTTACTTGATAGTCATGGTTATGGATTACATACCAAAACAAAGTCAAGCCAAGATTAAATTTACTGTCAATTTGGAAAGAACGTAGGAATTCAAGATCAAGATTAAAATCAAGAACGTAGGAATTCAAGCCAAGAACGTAGGAATTAAATAGGTAGTCAAACCAATTAATATCGAATCATCCACATGATTTTAAAATCTTTATATCAACAACCCAATTATAGGTGTCTCTCTCATTTTTTAAATTTTTATGCCCCAAAAAGGAAAGCACGTGAATTATGACTATAAATAAAGGTTCCCAGAGCCCTCTTTCATACTCGCAACAAAATCAATATTACTTACTCATCCTCTACTATGGCAAAACAAATATACAAACAAGTATTATCATCCTTCATCTTCTTGTCTGTTTTACTTTACCAATCCAATACCGTCTCATCTTTCCGAAAATCATTCGACCTAGCAAAACCATGCAAGCGTTTCGTCGTCCACCTCCATAACGTTGCTTATGATGGTGATAACACAGCCAATGCCACCTCAGCAGCAATCGTGAACCCTATAGGATTCGGAGACTTCAATTTTGGGAAGTTTATAATAATGGACAACCCTGTGACAATGGATGAGAACTATCTCTCCAAACCGGTGGCTCGTGTTCAAGGCTTCTTCTTCTACCACGGTAAGTCGAAATACGACACTTGGCTCTCTTGGTCAGTAGTATTCAATTCAACAAAACACAAAGGGGCTTTGAACATAATGGGGGAAAATCCGTTTATGGAGCCGACCAGAGACTTACCGGTCGTTGGTGGGACTGGCGATTTCATCATGACTCGTGGGATCGCTACGTTCACGACCGATCACATTGATGGCAATAAGTACTTCCGTATCAAAATGGATATCAAACTCTATGAATGTTACTACTAAACTTACTAGTAATTCATGTTTTGGGTTTGATGTTTCAGAGTTGATATTTGTGTGTTGGCATTTTATTGCTTTTCTCTGTTCGTAATCCATTTTAATAAAACAGTCTTGTATTTTGTAAGCCAACATTTAAACATACTCATCTACTAACTAATCAGTGTCATTAATTAACAATAGTATGTTGAACAATTATTTTATAACTTCCGGACAATTCAACTATCTAAACAAAAAAAAAAAAAAAAAAAAAAAAAAAAAAATAATAATAATAATAATAATAATAATAATAATAATAAGAAGAATAATAGTAATAATAATAATAATTATTATTATTATTATTATTATTATTATTATTATTATTATTATTATAATAATTATACTAAATAAAAGTAGGAGCTATAAGCTTCTAAGGCTGTCCACATAGGATTTTAAACATCCAATAGGATTCGACATGTCACTAATTAATATTTTCTAAATTTTCAGAATTTTTTATATTAAAAATTATTTTAAACAACCTATCAGGGTTTGACATGTCGTTCATTAACATTTTCTAAATTTACAGAATTTTAAATTTATGAAAATAAAAGAACTATATATAAACGTCCCACATCGGTTAGAAGTTTTTTAGACAATAGTTCAGAACCAGTATAAATAAGATTAATATGCTTCCAACAACGAATGAGCAGGAAATCTTGATTTATCAGTCGTCCAAATTTAAAAGTTTTATTCGGTTTGATCCAGTTTTTTATTTGATCAAATTAAAACTTTAAAAAGTTTCAAAAAATATTATAAAAATTTAAAAGTTTAAATATTATAGATATTGAAACTTTTAAAAGTTCTTAACTTTTAAATAGATTTTAAATATTATAATTTTTAAAATTTTAATAGTTGAAAATATTATAAATATTGAAACTTTTTAAAAGGTTCAAATATTATATTTCAAAACCTTTTAAAAGTTTAAAATATTATAAATATTGAAATTTCTAAAAGTCTTAGCTTTAGAAAGGTTTCAAAATATTATAATTTATAAATTTTTAAAATTTCTTAGCTTTTAAAAGGTTTTAAGAGAATATAATTTATCAATTTTAAAAGTTTAAAATATTATAAACATTGAAACTTTTAAAAGGTTCAAATATTAAAAATATTTAAACTTCACAGAATATTTTAAAATATTACAATTACTTATTCTCCATAGAAATTTCAAAATATTATATCTATACTAATAAAAAGTTGAAGCTATAAACTCCTAAAGGTGTCCATCTAGGATTTAAAACAACCAATAAGAATTAGATATTTAACTAATTAACATTTATGGAAATATAGTAGTAATCTATATTACTAAGATGTTTTAAAAAAAAAAAGTAAAAGTAAAATCTATATAAATAAAAAAAATATGTATAAGGATTTTGGTTTGAGAAGTTTCAATATGTGTGCATCTTAAACCGAATAAGTATATAGATGAAATTATCAATAATTGGGTGCATGTGTTGACTATTCTGGTCTTTATGAATTGCACAAATTTTATGAAAAAATAAATGATTTTGGTCTTGGAGTTTTATAGGTTAATAAGTTGTGTGGTAGTCTTAAAAAAGGTTTTTTAGTGGAAGAATGTGAAGAAGTTGACAAAGAAGAAGAAGAGTATAACGAAGAATCTGATAGTAAAAGTAACGATGACAATTACCATAAAATTTGACAATAAAAATGATAAGAAAAAATATGAAAAATAAGAAAACATTGAATAAAATACATGAAAACATAGGTGGTAGCAATCAATTAAATATGAAAATGAGATAAATTCATGATTATAAAATTGTTTCGTTTTTCTGGTGGTCAAAGAAATGGTTTAGGATATGTGAGTGTGAGGTCACCAGTTTGATCCGTCTCACCGGGACGTCGAGTTAGATTCATGATTTTTTGATCAGATTTGATTTTATAACACAACTGATTTTTATATTTTTCAAACTTTGTATATGAAATTTTTTTTTTCTTAATACTAATTAAAATTTTTATAACAGAATATTTCATCAAAGGTCATTAATCATATATAAATTCATCAAAATATATCAAATAAACCCACGCGTAGCGTGGGTTCAAAACCTAGTAATAATAATAATAATAATAATAATAATAATAATAATAATAATAATAAACGAGAATCAGAACCGTACAGTAGTAAGTTATTAATAAAATAATGTTTTGAAGTAATCTAAAATACCAAACAAATGAAAAAGGAGAACAAGACACGATAGGTCGCATGACCATAAACCAAAAAATTAAAAGGAAATCAAATAATATAACCTAATAAGCAACGAGAATCATGTTTATTTCCACTTTTCACTTTTCTCCTTGATGAAGATTTCCCATTCCTCTAATCCGAGAGCGGATTGCCTTGCACGATCATCTAAATCTTTAATCTATGCAATTTTTATTGTAAACATTTATCCAACGATTTGGGCAATCAACCGTAGAATTATTTTCTAAATAAAGGGCTTTCCGAACTTTGGATCATTTTTTGTTTTTCTTTCATTTGTTGTGTCGATTAAAAGGACAGCCAATGAAGAAACCAAGCTCTCAATGTAGTTCACGATCACGGTCGGCATGTTCGTTTGGTTGTCGCTGGCAACAGAAACCATCAATAACGGTCAAACGTTGTTCGTTTTTCTATCGCCAATCGCTGGTTTGACTACAACATATCGTCACATCAATGCTTTGAGTACAACTAAACACCTTAACCCAACCTCGAATTTTGCTTTTTGAGTACTCTCTCTTCCTCCAAAAACTTCAAAATTATAAAATACTAGGATAGTACTCTTGCTACACCGCATGGTTAATTTTTTTCCTTTTCTATTACTATTTTGTTGTGTTTTTTTGTATATTGTTTGTAATTTTTTCTTAATTTGTTTTGAACTTGTTGGTATGCGAACTATTTTTAATAATTAATTATAGTTTAAGATAAATAAGATTGAGCACTTAAAAATCTTGTAAAAATTGGAATTTAGTATTCTGATCTTGCTTAAATTATATTGTATACTTTATGCATTTTAATATTTATAAGATAACCACTTGAATGACACATCATCTTAGCAACACAAGATTATGAATTTTCTTTTTTGTATCTTCTTTTAGTGAAAAATTATTTTACTTTAAGAAAACAACAAAAATCTTATTTTATTATTCTAAAGAATGTTTTAACTCTCATCCATAAAGAAAATCAAAATATAAGTCAACTAAATTCCGTCACAAATTACTTATTTTCACTTTCATTTTAGTTAATAGTTAATATAGTAAATAACTGAACTAATATAGATTTATCATTATCACTTAATTTTGCCTTATAATATATATATTATGTTGGTTTGAGTTATTTGTTTTGTATAGAAATTTTTGAAAAAAGTTGATTTTCTTTCCATAAAAATCATATTGATAACATAATAACTAGAAAAATAATTATATAAACAACCAAATAAGTTCAAAGACAAAATATGTTATAACAATGATGATTATGTTGTCCAAAGAAAACACCCTACCTCTCCAGAAAAATTTACTTTTACTTCAAATTTGTATTATTTATTGAAGAAATTTATGGTGATTCAACAAATTATCTTGACAGGATCCAGATTATGTCCAACAACTCTTTTAATTTACCATATCTTTAGAAAACTTTTCCCATAGCTATAATATTACTTGATGAGCCGTAAATCTCACTCCAAAATTTGCATATATGCTAGACAGCAAAATAGAAGCTATTATGACTAATACAACACACTTCTTTATTTGGGCTTTGACCAATATTGCAGCCCATTAACACTTCTCATTAACAAAACACTTCAAGCCTAACTTCCCTAGGCTGTTGATATGTATTAATTGTTTTAATTTGATAGGCTGCTGATTTTTACTGAGGTGTCAATACCAGCTTCAGTGTTGAGGCTGATGTGGCAGAAGAGGAGAGCTAACACATTCTAGTTTTATTGTATTGAGAAGTTACTAATGTATAAATCATATTTTACGGGTAAATTAAATATGTAAGTTTACTATCATATGAATGAGGGGAATTATAGTTGAAATTATCTGCAGCTAGTATACCACAGATCCAACAATGTACCGGTTGGTTTACTCATCACCACTGCTATACCGTAGAAGCTCCTCAATAAACTTGGTTCTGCAACTGTCGATGCCGCTGCCGCCCCCACACAAATATTCGTCAAACCAATACTCTCCTCACAATTAACCACTTCAACGACTACTACTCAAGTCCATCTTTTCCAGGAGTAGAATCACCTCTCCAAACCATGACGTCTGTTGATGTTCAAACTCACCGAATAATATTTAGTGGAATCTCTAGAAACGAGTAAGTCATTATGAAACTTCAATAAAAGCTTTACTTCTCTTAGTCTTAATGGAACTTCAATGGTCATTACACTAAGTCATGCTTGCATACTAAATAATATTTACATGTGTTGGGGCCTTGGGGGTGCAAATGCACATGGTCCATTTATTTTTTAAGCTTTTTTTTGGTATTAGGGTCCAAATTTTTTTTAGTTCAAGGTCCAAAAAAAATTGAGCCGGGCATGAATACCGCTACTAGGCCTGAATATTTGGTACAATCAAATCGGGTCAGAAATTTCAGGTTTCAGGTTTTTGAGGTTAAGAACATTAGAGCCAACTAGAACCGAATAAACTTTTGGCTCGGTCCGGTTCAACGTCGGTTTTTTTGTGAGACTATCTCTTCTTCCCAGTAATACAGTCCATGATGGTCCTCTTGTCGAAAGATGATGAAATTTACATATATTAATCTTTACCACGAGAAAATTTAGTTATATATGTTTTGTACATATATACATTAAAACTGATGTTCAAAAACTCGGCCTCCGCGGCCGATTAATCGCTGGAAAAGTGCTCGGTGGCACCTAACCTCCGTGATTTCAATATATTCAGCCAAGAAATCGGATCTGTGAAAAAAAACTCACTTTTTGTTAAATTTAAGTTAAAAATTGATTATTTATGATTAGATCTAAAGACTTTAGGTATAAATATACTACAAGTCAAACCAAAATTGATTAAAAAACGAAAAAATCAAACTGGTTTGTGTTTTAGGGTTCTTTGTGCAGTCCAAAGGAGGAAGAAGAAGAAAAATATCTATTTTACCCTTTGTAAAAGAAGAATAACTAAACACCAATTGCCAACCTGTGACATGATACTCAGACTCAATGACTTAAACCACTGCACCAATGAACTTATTTGCGTTATATCTCATGATATAAAGTATATAGCTACTAAAATTAGATATAAGCCCTAAAACTAGTTTCCAATTAATCCCGTGTAATTCTGATTAATTGATTAATCGTTAGGCTTACCTCGACCACCCGACAAATGCCTAGAGATTTTTAAAATATAGCTTAAAACTCAATTAGGGGTTCTCTATTTTGACAGCAGCATGGGTTTCTCTATTTTGACAAGATCAGAAATAAAGTAGAAGTCCTGAAACGACGCGACCCATTTTTTTGTTTTTAGTATAATAAATAACTAGTAATCACATACTAACAAACAACCTAACCCTAATCAATACAATAGGGGAAATAAATAACAACATCAAACCAGTAATTAACCAACAAATAAATCCAGTAACTAATAAACCAATAATCAATCCAACATAAACCAGTGGTAAATCATCCAACAAAGTTATTAAGCATTAAACCAGCAACCAAGCAACATTCTAATGACCCAATTCTAGCAACCTAACAGAAGCCAGACATCAACCAATCAAGCCACTAGCACATCCTCCTCTTCATTGCTTTGATTCCACAATCACACCTTGCTTTTACCTACATCACAAACAACAATTGAAACGCATAAGTATCATCACAAATACTCAATGAGGTAATCCTCCCATATATTGGGCTATACACACAAGCAATTGAGAATCCAATGTTCAACAACACCCTCATGGTGTCGACCGACACCTACTCGACATCCACCGAAAACCCTAGTTGTATCGACCGACACTCCTAAGAGCTCTCTCGCCGTCCTCATGGCGACTTCATCATGACTCGTGTGGAATCGCTACGTTAACGTCAGATCACGTTGATGGAAATAAATATTTCTGTATCAAAATGGATATTAAACTCTATCAATGTAACTATTAGATACATGTATTGGGTTTGATGTTTGTGAGTTGATCACTTTGGTCTGATGTTTGTTTGTTGGCATTTTATTGCTTCTTTGTCTTTGGAGTTAATGTTGTTCCAATAAATGTTGCATTCAAATATGTTTGCAACGACCACTTATAAAGCAGTCTCTTGTTCTTGTATTAGGGCATCATCAATGGTGAGTTTTAATTTTTAGTCTCTTGGGTACTGTTTTAATTTTTAATGAATATATTATGTACTGTATATAAAATAAGAACCCTTAAGATTCTAGTTAAAATTATCCTCTCCAATGGTAGGATATAATTTTAAGTCTCTTATTTTTTAAAAAATAGTTTTTTGAATCTAATCTAATTCAACTTCCAAGCCCTTTGATCTGAAGGAACAAACAACCAAAACAACAATGAGCTTATGATCAACAATTCCTTAGTCTCTTCTTCAGTAATAAAGCCAGCACTAAACACAGACTTGTGTTAGCCTTGTAGCATTGAACTTAGATTTCTCTTTGATTCCTCTCTTGTGCACTGAACTTGGAATCAAACTTTTCTGGAATCAAATACAGAAAACCCGAATCATCCATGTTTCAATCTTGAAACAATCTCTATTTCAAACCTGCAACACAATCTTCTCAACTAACATCTAGTTAGTAACCAGTGCATTAAATCACTAAGATTGTAATCATACGATGAGGACATTGACATTCTGAATCATGAAGAAGATTTTACCTTGCCTCATAGTTTCTTTGATAAGGAAGAACCATGACAGAGCAAGAAGAAGAGATTTTTGTTTCATTTATCTTCTCCTATCTTTTGTATATGGTTAGTAGAAAACAGAGAAGTTAAGAGCAAGGCCAAGACGAATCGGATGGATCGAATGAAGCTCAGTGCTTGCAGCTTGTGTTGGAGCCTAATCAAGATAGATGCATCAGACCAAAGTTCTCATAATCTATAAGTGTTCGAGAAAAAAAAAACAAAACATAGTCAATACCTCATAGCCTTTGAGCGACTGTTCAGCGGATTCCTTCCTCTATTGCTCGGTCTTAAACTCAGGTGTTTTAATTAAATTGCCTTTGGACTCTTCCTTCTGCTCGATCGACGACATTTCGTTAACAACCTTCCATCATCATCATATTAAGCACCCTTTTACACCTGCCCAGCTGTTTTTTGTTCAAGCATCCACACAGCAACGTTGAATATGTTACAACATTTGGAAGACAGGAAGTAGCTCGCATCCTATTCAAAAAATCCATAGCCTCTTCAAAAAGCGAAGCTTCACACAGACCAGATATCAACTTTGTATAAAAGACAGTATCAGGGACAAAATTTTCAGTTTGCATCAATGATAGAGCTTCCCTCCACTTTCCTACTTTACAGAGAGAATAAGCAAAGCATCTAAGTGTAAACCCATCCATCCAAAGATTTGCAAGAGACATTTCCCGATGAACCAAAGAAGCAGAGGAGTATGCTTATAACCAATCTGCCTACCTGCCCAAACGAAGAAGCTGATAACATCAGAAGTTCTCTGTATCAAACGCAACACTTCAATCACCAAGCTCTCACTCAGTTTCTCTCTAAATTGCCTAAGAAACTTTTGGGATTTGCTCCCAAACACATCGTCGCCACCAGAAACAGCCTCTGCGATGTCTCTAGCATCTATAGGTTCAAGCTCCTCCGATTCAATCTCCTCTGATTTCAATCGATTCAATCTCCTCAGATACAATCTCGTCCAAGTTCAATCGGGCCAAAAAATTATTTGAGAGATTCGCGACAGAGAGCGAGAGAGAGAGAGGAAGGGAAAGAACACAAGCCAAAAAAATTGCTCTCACCCAACCCTGCGCTGACACGTCACAGTCTCTTATGTAAAATTGAGTATACTAAATAAGAGGAGCTCTTCTTCTTTTTTTTCATTCTGATTTTTTTTTTTCTACTTTTTCACTAAGACCTTGTTTATCGGCAGTCTCTTAAAGGGGTTGATATTGTATTGGAGGAAAAAAATAATTCAAAACAAAAGAAAAATGCTAAGGGAGGTTGTTATATAGTATACTCATCTTTGCTCTAAGAGACGCTACGTGTCGTTTTTGTGTTGGCCAGAAAACAGATACGCAAGAGAAATTTTTTTTTTGGGAAGCTCGATTTTTATTTACTTTCGTCTCTCTCTCTTTCTCTGGCGATCACAATCCCGAAACGAGAAAAGATGAAATTTGAATGTGTTTGGAATCGAAGGAGAAGGTTCACTTCCTCTGTTTCGAAATTGTAAGGGTTACTTCGATTCACACTCTTCTTCTTCGTCTCCGTCTCCAGGTATGAAAAAATTGGGTTCCGATGTATTTTAATTCGATCTTTACTTTGGGATTTGAATTGGTTTTGTGCTTCCTTTCGTCTTTAGATTTCTTCAATAGGTTTCTTCGGCGTAATCTGATTAGGGATTTACATTATTTCCTCTCGAATTTTTCTTCTTGTATCGCTTCTGAATATGTTAATCTTTCGGGATTCATTGTTTTTATGATTTGTGTTCATATGTATATGCATCTGATATAATTATGGTGGAAATTTTTGCAGCTTGACAATGCCTCGCTATGATGACCGCTATAGTACCAGGGATCTTGAACGTCTTTTTAGCAGATACGGAAGGTAAATTTCTCGATATCCTCCAGGATTTGCACGGTTTTAACTTTAGTTTGGTTATGATCATGAGTTTTAAAAAGATTGTGTGTTGTGTTGTGTTGTGTATAGGTGTTGTGTTGTGTTGATGTGAACTTTGTGTTGTACCAGTTTGAACTTTGTGTTGTGTTGTGTATAGGTGTTGTGTTGTGTTGATGTGAACTTTATCTGTTTTACCAGTTTGAACTTTATGTGTTGTGTTGTGTATAGGTGCAAGAGCTTTATGAGCATTCTGCAGAATATGAAGGGAAGCATGAACCGAAGAAACTAGAGGAGCTAGGGAATGTATTCTTGCTCATCAATCTCTTGGCTTATGCAATTGCATGATCTATGTGTGGAATTGAAATGATAGATCAGTGTTGTTTCACTTATTGTTCTGCAGATTTGCTAGATGTTAGATATGAATTTTGATCTAATATTTGCTTTCACTTATTGTTCTGCAGCTTTGGAAGTCTCGTCTCCGAGTCTCGTCGCAGCCATGGAAGACTCTGCTGCTTCCGTCGTTGTTTTATCACCTAGGTACGCTGATTCTCACTGGTGCCTTGATGAATTAGCTACGCTCTGTCATCTTAGAGCTTCTCTGAAACGTCCGATGATTCCAATTTTTTACGAGGTCGATCCTTCTCATGTCCGCAAACAGAGCGATCGTTTCGTTAAGGATTTTGTGAAACACTCGAATAGATTTGGTGAGGAGAAGATTGAGAGATGGAGAGGTGCTATGAAATTAGTTGGGAATCTCTCTGGTTTTGTTTGGAGGTAGGATACATGATCTCATCTGCATTTATAATCATGTTAGACATACTCATAGATGATGAATTGAATTTAGGATGATAGTGATTGCTGCTGTTTGTTTGATGTTATGTGGTGTGTTTTTGGAATTTGGCAGAGAAGACTGTGTTGATGATGATATGATTGGGCTTGTGGTGAAGAGTTTATCAATGTACTTACTTCTTCGGCACCTCAAATAGAAGATGTTGACAGAGGACGGGTGATAAGAACAAAGAAGGTAACCTTTATTTCTTATCCTCCGATACACTGTTTACAAGATTAGAGCCACCGGCACATCACTGGTTCATCAACTCTATCTCCCAAGCAACACATATGTCACTTTTACAATTCACAAACAATGCATAAAAGAACTACAATGACTGTTCTCAGTTTATATACAAATGTCTTCAGTCCCTTGCATGTGCTTCTCATGTGCTTATCAATACTCCCCCCTTTGAAAACAGCTTGTCCTCAAGCTGTGGAAAAAAAAAAGAAAGCTAATGAACTGTCTAGTATCATCATATCACTCTTTCCTAGCCTTTCTCCACAGCTTCTTGCTAAAAGATGTCAAAATATGTTGTCTCCACAGCTTCCTGTTCCAAACGCTTTGCTAGTCTCTTGATCCTTAGACTCTTATTCTCTCCAAACTTGTAACCTGTTTTGGTAGTGTGGTGTACAACCTGAACGGCCCTTTGAAACTGCTGCAATGCCCTTTGCATGATAGAATCATGCTTGATCATCGAGTAGATGGGCTGCTGCGGTGTTGTTGGGATGATTAGCAGAGCCAACAAACATAGAAGCAGAGGTTGCAGGTTGAATGATGACTTGCCCAATCTGAGAAACCACAAAGTAATTTGTTGTTTGATTTGGAACTTGTAAACAATCACAAATCCATGCTTTTTGTTTTGGCCCTTGTTTTTCCAACGATGCCACAAAGAAAAATAGTCCTTCTTGCAGAGATATGATGAAGACAATCTGTGTTTGACCAATGTATTCCATGCCCTTGATCTCTCGTAGTATTTGAGCAGCCAAAACTCAATAAGCTTTAACTTCATCTTCTTGTGTGTTACTCTGTCAAACACCGGATGATCACACAGCCACAATTTATCACCATTTGTGTTCCAAAGTTCAAAAATATCTTCATCCCAGAATTGTCTGCTTGTAACATCATCTTCATATGTTTTCTCAAACGATAAAATGTCCTTCTCAGCACTCTTGTATCATGCCTGTCTTTGAACTTAAATTTCCATGTTTTAGAACACTTCTGTTGATGTCCCTTTTGTTGCAAGGAATGCTCACAAAAATTAACCTTTACCCAAGGTGGCTTCTCACCACAGTCTGCCACTTCAGAGACATCTACAACTTCTAATATTCCTTCTTGTTTAGTTTTCAATGTATCACTGCCATACCCAGAGTTTAGATCAACAAAAAGAATGCCAGGTTGTGACTGAAACTGATCCCCTGATGCAATATAACAAGTCAAAGATGCATCTTGATCATCATTAAAGACTGAAACCTCACTTTTCTGTGGTTGGAGAACAACATTTGTTGCCAAGTTTGAAGTCACCGATTCTTGTGATTCCTTTTTGAGACTAGAATCAATCATTGACAAGGTTAAAGTCGTTGCTGCTTCACAAATCACTTCCTCACGCTGACATATTGTCTTCACTCCAACAGAGCCCTCAATTTGAAGCAATTGCATCTCTTTAGAGGAGTCACTCTCCTTCTTAGCTAAATCTGACTCTTGTACTGAATCTTTTACCAAAACCACTTCATAATCAGATCCATAATTCTCCTTATTCTCCAACATCAAAGCTCTAGCTACAACCATCATCTCCGACAAATTACATGGCTTTTGTATAAGAACAAGCTCCTGCATTTTCTGAGTTAACCCATTGAGAAAAATCCCTTCTAATGTCTGGTCATCTAAGCCTGTCACTTGAGAAGACAAGTCTTCAAACCTTTGTACATAATCAGATATAGTTCTTGTTTGTTTGATACGAAACAAACTTAAACCTGGTCCTCTAACCTTCCATTTACCAAATTGCAGCATCAATCTTGTTTTAAACTGACTCCAACTCTCAAAGTGACTCTTATTCACTTCCACATTGTACCAGATCAAGGCTTCTCCTTGTAAGCTCACTGAAACTAAGGCTAGTTTCTCTGCATCGTTGTACCCACCCATGCGAAAGAAACGTTCAACACAGGCGATCCATCCGTACATCATGAATCCTTCAAACACTGGCATTTCCACGTTCTGAAGAAGATTCTCTCTAATCCCATGCCCAATCTCACTAAGGCAAGGTTCCTGAGAAGAAAATTGTACCTGATTAACTCGAGCTGGTGATCTTGCATCTCTTGATTGACTTGAACCATCAGCCTCATGGAGCGTCACTTGTTCTGGCCAATCTTGAATCAAAAAATCCAACTTTCGTCTAATCTCCATCAATTGCTGATCCTGGACCTCGATCTTGGCATCCATGCGATCTTCCGACTCTCGAATCCTCGTTCCCAACTCTGACAACTGATCAGAAATCACAACCGATGTTTGCTCCGCCGCTGAAATCTCCTTCACCGGCGTCAAAACTTGCTCCATCACCATCTTGATCTTGTAATTTCTCCGATTTGATAAAATCCCCAATTTCGTAACCCTAATCTTCCGCGATAACTTCGATCTCGATCACAAACGCACCAATTGATAAGAACAAAGAAGGTAACCTTTATTTCTTATCCTCCGATACACTGTTTACAAGACTAGAGCCACCGGCACATCACCGGTTCATCAACTCTATCTCCCAAGCAACACATATGTCACTTTTACAATTCACAAACAATGCATAAAAGAACTACTATGACTGTTCTCAGTTTATATACAAATGTCTTCAGTCCCTTGCATGTGCTTCTCATGTGCTTATCAAAAGATCAAAGAATATGTTCCTGAGAAGAAGATTCTTGCGGTTTTAGATGATGTTGATAACATAGACCAGGTTGGTGCGCTGGTTGGTGAAATAGAATGGTATGGTGAAGGAAGTCTTAAATTTTCTCCAAAAGATGCAGAACGAAGAGGGTCAAGTCACTTTTTAATTAATATTGTAAGGAAACTTAATGAATTGATTGTTCTTGTTTGTTTTTGGATTAATAATGCAGCTCGGCTATATCATGATTCATGATGACTCTTATTTAGTATTCTCTACTACTATATCAAGTTTGAGTTTCATATTTACTATCTCTGGTTTAAAATTAATCATTCTCTCCATTTATAAATTGCATTTCTGTTGTAATATATATTAATGTTTTAATTATGTTTTGTAAGTTTGAAAATTAATAAGAAATGGAATATTTTCTAATTTTATAAAATTTTAAATGTTTACACATTTATACCATTTCTATTCTATTTAAAAATTTTAAATTTTAAAAATAATATTTTTAAAAATAAGAGACCCAAAATAAGAACCTACCAATAAATGAGAAAATTTTATCTAAGAGATCATGAGTTCTTATATTCCAAACAGTACACAATTAATTCATAAAAAATTTAAGAACTCCCCTTACTCCAACCCACCGATAAACATGCTCTAAAACTCCTCCTTAAAACCCCCGTTGGGGATAACCTTAGTAAGTTTTAAACATAAACGGTGTTATTATGTTATGTTGAAACTTTTGGATACCCAAATAGGAAACATGTTTGCAAAAATAGGATGGTGGATGGGCCGTAACATACTCAATTAAAAGAACATGTTTGTAATTTTGTGCACTAAATATTAAAGGCAATTAGGCCCAGAAGAGTCTTATGCTTAAAGGTAATACAAATTTTATTTTGGTCAAAAAAACTAGACTAGCCAAATCTATCGTCCTTTTGCTACATTTTTTTTTTTTTTTTTTTTAAAAGGTTAAGATTTATACCAAATTTTCTGTTTTTTCTGTACAAAAGAAAAAGAAACTAAAAAGGAAAGCTTTTACAATCAAAATAAGTAGCCAACAAGGACGAAGAAGAAGCCGTAGCACCAGGTAGGGAGAGCAGACGATCACGGATTGTTCTATCCACTCCGGCTTGAACCACTGATGGAGGAGACGAGACGTTGGTGAAAAGCCTAGCATTCCTTTCACGCCAAAGGAGATAGCAGGTGACTTGTAGAACGAGTTTGACGATGGTTGCAGCGTTGGGGTGCGGTTGTTGATGCTGTTGCGCCACTTGAAGGATCCTGGTAGAGATAAGATTTAAAGTCGTTGGAGGAGATAAGATGATCCTGCCTGCGAACGCACTCCAAACCTCAGAAGAGTAATCACAATGAAAGAAAAGATGTTCATGACTTTCAATCCCATTAGAACAGAGCACACAACTCGGGGGAACATTGATTCCCCAGTTCCTTAGCCTGTCTTTGGTAGGAAGCCTACCCAGAAACGCAAGCCACGTTATAAACGAGTAACGCGGCACTGCCTCCTTGAACCAAACTACCTTACTCCAAGGTACTCTCGGAGAATGAGACCTGAGTTGCTCCCAAGTTTCTTTGGAAGAGAACTTTTGACCAAAGGTCCCTGACATCCTTTTCCAGAGATACAGGTCGGCCCCTTTTTCATCATTTGGTGGGGAGATAGATGTGAGAGTTGCCATAAAAGATTGTTGAGAATCAGATCTTGCAGCCGGCATCCTCCATTCTCCATTCCTTACTGCCTCTAGTACTACAGCATTTTTCCTTATCCGCAAATGTCTCGGTCCATTACCTTCTATAAAGTCAGCCAAAGGACCAAGCTCGCACCAGTTATCATACCAAAACGAGGCAGTGCGTCCATTTCCAACCTCACATCTCATGAACTCCTTTAGCCGTGGCTTGAGATGTAGCATACACTTCACAGTTCGAGAGAGCCTTTGGTTATCCTCCATCAGCCAGAAACTCTTTCTCTGAAAAACATTTCCTTTAAGCCAGGCCACCCATAGAGAACCTGAACTTGCAAAAAAATTCCAGATTAGCTTAAGTTGAAAGACAATCTGAAAGTCCTGCAATCTCCTGATGCCTAGACCCCCTTCCTCCTTAGGCCTGCACACATCCTGCCAAGCGACTCGAGCTCCCTGAGCAGACCCGATCTTGTTCTTCCATAAAAAAGCAGCACACAAAGAGTCAAGCTTCTCATAAAACCGCTTTGGCAAATTAAACACTGAACTCCAAAAGTTAACCATTCCATAAATTACTGAGGATACAAGTCTGATTCTTCCGGCAAAAGATAAAGACTTGACCGTCCAGGAGTGAAGCTTGGAAGTGATTTTCTCAAGAAATGGTTGCAAGGTAGCGAAAGAAATTCTAGCAGGATTAAGAGGCAGCCCCAAGTATCTAGTTGGGAACAAACCAACCCTAATGCCAGAGAACTCAGTCAGTTCATCAACCTCATCCTCCGTATAGCCCCCAAAGAAAATCTCTGACTTTGCTGGGTTCATGTCCAACCCACTCAGCTGTTTGAACTGGGACATTACCTCTCTGACACCAGATAGAGAGTGTCTAGAGCCATCAGTGAACACCAAGAGGTCATCTGCGAAGAGGAGATGTGTCACTTGAGGAGAAGAGCAATTAGGATGCAGTTGAATGCTACCCGCTGAGGTCGATAACTCCAGAAGCTTCGATAGCACCTCCATGACAAGGATGAAAAGGTAGGGGGAGATAGAATCGCCTTGTCTGAGGCCTTTCTTACCCGAGAAGTAACCTGCCAACTCACCATTTATGGCCACAGAGAACCGCGGAGAAGAAATACATTCCTTAATCCAACTGCGGAATAGTGGAGGGAAGTTCTGAGCTTCCAGAATCTTGAGAACCAAATCCCAGCACACAGTATCAAAAGCTTTCCTAATATCAACCTTGACCATACAGCTCTTTGGACAACTGGCTTTTTGATAATCCTTTATCAACTCCGAAGCTAGTAAGACATTCTCTCCCAAACTTCTACCTTTTAGAAACGCGGCCTGGTTCGGGCTGATGCACTCAAGAAGAACGGGTTTCATTCGGTTGGCTATGATTTTAGAGATAACCTTGTATAGCAAATTGCAACAGCTTATAGGTCGAAAATCACTTAGCTGGCAGGCTTCCGGGACCTTAGGGATCAAAGCAATGATAGTGCAGTTGAGATCCTTAAGGAGGCGACCATTGCGAAAAAACTCTTGGACTGCTTGCACCACCGTTTCACCCACAACGTCCCAAGATGCTCGAAAGAACTCCACTGAGAAACCATCCGGTCCTGGACTCTTGTTCAACGGCATAGCAAATACCACTGCCTTTATCTCTTCTATGGTTACTGGTTTCTGAAGAGCTTGGACTTGAGAATCTGAACACCTGAATGGGAGGAGGTCACCCAGCTCAGAAACTGAGATTGGAGATAGAGGCAAATCTGTCTTACCCAGAATATCTTCAAAATATGCAGCCGCATAACTTTTGATCTCGGAGATGTCTGCAATCCTTCGACCTGACTGATCACATAAGAAGTGGATATGGTTCCTTGCAGCCCTTTGTGTCACTGACCTGTGGAAGAATGTCGTGTTCTTATCTCCCACACTGACCAAGAGGATTCGCGACTTTTGACGATAGAATTTCTCTTCTGCGGTGAGAAGTGTTTGCCACAGTGCTCTAGCTTCATGCTCCTCCCTAACCGCTTGAGCATCCGGAGTAGTAAGGACCCTTCTTTGAAGCTCAGCAACTAGAACTGCCTGACTCTGAGCTCTCCTACTGATATCACTAAAGTGTTGCTTATTCAGGAGCCTCAGGATCATTTTAAGTTTCCGCAGCGATCTTACTAGCTTGTACTGACATGAACCTTGAATGGCAAGAGGGTCCCAATCCTGCGAGATTGACTCCTTGAACTGGGGGTGGTCTATTACATGTTGGAAGAACTTGAAAGGTTTCCTTACCACATTCCTTCGAGAAGGGAGATGGAAGAGACAAGCAGCATGATCTGATTGAAGAGGTTCCAGATATTCTGCGAATGAGTCTGAAAAGGAGACAGCCCAGGATTGATTAATAAAAGCGTGGTCAATCTTTTTTGCAGAGGGGGAGTCTTCCTGGTTGTTCCACCAGGTGAAGGGAAGGCCTTTTGTTTGTACCTCAAACAAATCTGATTCCTGCAGAGCTAGAGCGAAATCATCCATTCCACTGATGTCTACATCCTGAGTCAGATACTCTGAATGTTGAGAGGTCCTCAAAACTTGGTTGAAATCACCCACCACCGCCCAGGGGAATCTATTGACAGGGGTATTCGAATTCAGCCAACATAGCTCTGTCCATAGTGGTATGCGATCCTCCACCACATTGAATCCATAAGCAAAGGAGACCGTGATGTTTAGACTTAGCGACTGGATATAGAAGCCGCAAGTGATTAACTGAGAAGAAACCTGATAGACTACCATAGATACCGTTGGATCCCAGCAAACAACAATCCTAGCTGTGTTGTGCTGATCAAAATTACCAAAAAACTTCCAACCAGCAGGGAGTGCTCTAACAACTCGTCCTGCGTTTACATACCGTATATGCGTTTCCAAAAACGCTCCAAAACGTGGCTTATGGAGATTAATCCATTGCTTTGTAAAGTCCTGACGTCCGGTACTATTCAGACCTCTAATATTCCACACAAAAAACATACTTACTGATATTAATGTGATGAAGTGACCTTGCGGCCACACTTCCTACTCTTCCGGCGTGATACCAGGATAAAGGGAGCTTCCTGCTCATCCAACATTTCTTCTCTTGTCTCAAGAGTTGAGGCGAGCAGATTTTCAGAGATGGTCATGTCTTTGGGCAACTGCCTTACCCCACTTATGCTAGAAAACTCCACAGTAGTGTGCGAAGCATCTGGAGGTACAACTGGTGGTATCTCTGAAGACTTAGGCTGCGCTGCCTCCAGTTCCTCTGGTGTGTGTTCAACCATAGGTTCCGTTCCACTTCCAGAGGTTTTTCCCACTGCACCCTCCGCAGCAACCTCCATCTTATCATTATCCGCCTCCATAGTCGTCACAGTTTCACCAGTCTCACCAGTCTCCCCAGTCACACCAGTCTCACCCAGGATATACTGTAAAGTGTTATTGTTCTCCTTCACTCTCCATACCATCCGAGGGGGCCCCTTATGCAATCTCTCCTTAGACCTGCCTTGGCGAGATCGTCTATGAGTTCTAGCTCGACTACGAGATCGCTGGGTCCGCCTCCTTATATTGGCAGAAGTCGCTACCCTGGAGGGACAAAGGGAGGTTTCATGCCCATACGCTCTGCATTCTTCGCAACGTGGGGGGAGCCAAGGATAAGTCACATCTATTTCCACTTCCCGGCCATTGGAGAACCCTGTGATGATTTTTGAGGGAAGATCCTTGGTCAAATCAACTCGGACGAGAACCTTTGCCACCTCAAATGTTTCCTTTCTCTCTGTTTCAGGGGCCACTGCAATTGGCTTACCAATAGCAGTGGTTAGGCGGCTGAGACTTTGCTTGTTAAATAACAAGTAAGGCACACCTCTGAGTTCCGCAGTGATGGACGCGGAGGTTATAGGAGGGGTCTCCGGGGTGAATTCAGGGGACCACGGGGAGACGAACATGGGATGACCCGCTATGTTCCAGACGTTACGACTTAATAGAATTGCCCTGATTCTGGAGTTAGTAACCCGCAGCAGGAAGGTACCATAGCTAATCTTGTGAACAAAGATACGTGGACCAGATCTAGCCCATAGAGCGTTTACCACTCCTATTACTCGACCCATGTCTGGTGAATTGCCATGGAACTGAGCGAAAATGAAATCTTTAAATTCTTCCTTTGCAGCTTCAATGTTGTCGTCAGGAATAAGAACAAACGGAGCACCGGAGACGTGTTGAGTAGGAGACCCAACTTCTTCTAGTTGAGAGGAGGCTCCGAAGAGGCTAGACCACCGTTTATCTATCGGAGGAGAAGATTCAGGTGGACTAATCGCGGAAGGGGACCCAGCGGGAACCGGAGAGGCACCCACAGGTAAAGATTGACCGACCTCCAGCGAGGGAGAAGTCTCAACAGGAGAAGCGAGAGTAGTACGCGGCGCGGCAGCCGAGGAGGGTGATTCCTGAACCAGATCTAGGGGTGAAACAACCGGAAGAGAGGGTGGGGACCTCACCGGAGAACCTCCTTTCGAGGGGGAAGGATCCGTAACAGCCAGGTCGGCATGAACAGGAGGCGGATCTGACCTGCCGGGTTTATGCGGTTGTCCTATCATTGCTGACATACGAGCAAATTGCGAGGTACCTGGCACTGAGGAGCCAGTAGAGGAGGAATGCTTCTTTTTCTTCTTGGATTTTGCCTTAGCCATCGGGAAATTCTCATTCACCGGCGTGAGGCCGATAAACGGTGGCGGCTAGGGTCTCTCTCTCTCTCTCTCTCTCTCTATCTACCCTCCGTGCGTGAGGCCGGTAAACGGTGCCTTAGCCATTTTGCTACATTTTTTAAAGTTCATATACCAAATTATAGGTAAATTCTAACTTTGGAATGATGTCCACGATTGCATGATTTTGGAATCGGATTAGACAAATAAATCACAAGGTATAACATCCCTACTCATTGTAAAGATTCAAACGAGGCTGCAACCAGTGGTAGGTTCCATTTCGTAAAAGACTATCTTAAAAGTTAAAGCGGACGGGATCATAATATTTATTGATTGGTTTATTGACGTGCCCACTTTTTTGTTTTTTAATTTTTTTTTCTTATTATTATACTTCCTCTATTTCACAAAGAGTATCATTCTGGAGAAAAATTTTTGTTTCACAAATAATGTCATTTTACATTTTCAATGAGTGTTTTAATGCTAAATTTTCTTTTTTACCACTAAACCCAAAACTATTTTCATTGAATTTAGATCATTAATCACTTATTAAATAGGGGTAAATATGTATAATTCAAAATTTTCTTAATTTATGTGAAATATGTCAGAATGACACTCTTTGTGAAACAGAGGGAGTACTATATATATTATTCTTTCTTGACAATAGAACAAGTGAAATGACTAATTTCTTATTATTTGGTAAAAGGATTTCTTATTATTTGCAGCAGAACTAATAGTAAATTTCATGTTTTAGAAATAGTTAGGCGCTAGTCGGAGTAGGCCTAGTGAAAAAATCGAAGATTAAATGAAGATTAATCGGGACTAGTTTTAGAGTTATTTTATTTAATTAATAATAAAA
The DNA here is from genome assembly GCA_023657505.1 of Camelina hispida. Classification (NCBI taxonomy): domain Eukaryota; kingdom Viridiplantae; phylum Streptophyta; class Magnoliopsida; order Brassicales; family Brassicaceae; genus Camelina; species Camelina hispida. The sequence goes on along the minus strand of CP094636.1, from coordinate 8,280,615 downwards.
AATATAATACTAAATATATGTATAATTTTGTTTATGTTAAAAAATATATATCAAATAAAATATAAAACTATAGGTATTGTCTTTAAAATTATGGTAAACACATAAAAACGTCATTTTAAAAGAAAAATTTATGATTTTTATTAAAAGTTTGTACATTAGTTATTGTAAAACATAGGCCTGGGAATCCGAACCGAACCGAATTGTCCAAACCGAACCGAACCGAGATTCGGACAATTCGGTTCGGTTATATTTGTTTTTTGATTCCGATCGGAATGGTTTTTAAAAAATTTCGGTTTTGTCTTCGGTTCGGTTCGGAGAGACAAAACCGACGGAAACCCGAAATTTAACCCTAGGTATATAAGCTAATACACCGGTTTATTTCATTAGTTCTAACCCTAAACCTAATCTATCTAAACTCTTCCTCTTAGCGGCGACAGAGAAAGAGATTCTCGAGTTTCTGATCCGATCCTGTGTTGTCCCGATCAACCTTGTGTTTAATCTTCAGTGTAAGTTCTTTTGTCTTAATCCTTTTGTTCTAAAGCATCGTGTAATCCTTTTGTCTTAATCCTTTTGTTTTATTGTTGTCCATCTTTGATTCTTTGTATAGCTCTAGGATTTGTTGTTCTTTGTTTCATTCTTTGCTTTTGATGTCCGATAGTTGGGTTTGGTTTCATTCTTTGCTTATGTTGGGTTTGGTTTCATTCGTTGGGTTTGGTTTCATTCTTTGCTTATGTTGTCCGATTAGAACTAAGTATCCTTTGGTTTCATTGTTTGTCTTTGATGTCTGATAGTTATAGTTAGAACTAAGTATGTGTTGTTACTTATTAGAACTAAGTATGTCTTGTTCTTTGTTTCATTCTTTGCTTTTGATGTCCGATAGTTGTAGTTAGAACTAAGTATGTGTTGACACTTGTTAGAACTAAGTATGTGTTGTTACTTGTTAGAACTAAGTATGTCTTGTTCTTGGTTTCATTCTTTGCTTTTGATGTCTGTTGTAGTTAGAACTAAGTATGTGTTGGGTTTGGTTTCATTGTTTGCTTTTGATGTCCGATAGTGTTAGTCTTTAGACTTGGACTGATCTTTGCTTTTGTTTGTACTGTTAGTGTTAGTCTTTAGACTTGGACTGATCTTTGCTTTTGTTTGTACTGTTAGTGTTAGTCTTTAGACTTGGACTGATCTTTTTCACTTGTTGTTTTTAACAGATGTCTCATGATTCTGGGGAAGAGAACATTGACCCGGTTCTACAAGAAGAGATTGATGATGGTCCGACAGCTTCTCCAGTTGGTGGGAAGAGAAGACGAACTCAGGCTACAACTTCTACTGTACCGTCTCAACCGAGGAAAAAGCCAGCTCATAGATCTCCGGTTTGGGAGCATTTTATTCAGCAAGCACATGATCAGGCCCTCGCCAACTGTCGGTACTGTGGTCAAGCTCTAGGATGTGACACAGTGATTCATGGAACAAGTGCAATGAAGAATCACATTAGTAGGTGTAAGTTGTACAAGATGCATCTAGAGAGTGGTACTCAGAGTGTGTTGGCTGGTGATTGCAGTGGTGTAATGACTGCAATCAAGTATGATCAAGCTTTGTTCAGAAGGTCTGTGAATGAGATGATCGTTCTTAATGAGCTGCCGTTTGCATTTGTGGAGTCTGAGGGTTTTAGAAGATTTTGCAGCAACATGCTTCCCATGTATACACATAAAAACGTCATTTTAAAAGAAAAATTTTAAAATAAAATATAAAACTATAGTTATTGTCTTTAAAATTATGGTAAACACATAAAAACGTCATTTTAAAAGAAAAATTTATGATTTTTATTAAAAGTTTGTACATTAGTTATTGTAAAAAAAAATATCATAAACTCTTAATTTAAAACTATAAATTAAAAAGATATATATATATATATATATATATATATATATTTAATTTATATTTGGCTCCAAAAACAATCATTATACACAAAATAAAGTGGGAAGTAATTGGATTAGACAGGTATAATCGGATAATTGATGTTAGGCGGGATTACTCATTAATCGAAACGGAGAAGGTAGACCTAGCGATTTTACGAGGTGTAATCGGAGCTAGGCAGAGATTTTTAAATCAGGGAGTAAAATCACTTTATGCTTTTTACATGTTATGCTTTTAGTAGTAGTGGACATAGGGGTAAGGATTTCATGGAAATATTCATTTTTTGTATGAAGTTCTTTTAAAAAAAAAAAAAAATTGATTAAAAAGAGAAATGGCCAATTGAAAATAGACAAACAGACATCAAAAATAAAGAGATTGGTCGTGGACACGGGGTCCCTCGCACGCACTCTAGGACCTTTGATTGGTTTTGCACTCTAGATTGATAATTGTAAATAGTTATTTATTTAGTAAATAAAAAAGTGTTTTAACATTATTTACCCTCCAATGATTGTAACCGGAGCAGTCGATTGAGAGAATGCGTGGAGCATAATTGGTGGCAATCTACTCAGGAGTACTATTGTCTCACACTTGAAACAAAATGTTACACGTCGTTAAAGAATAAGAAATGTTTTTTTTCTTCTTAAACAAATTATGGTGCCAACAAGAACTACTAATCCGTTTTGATTTTCTTAGTTCAAACTTTGAGATAAGAAAGATTGATAATATGATAGATGTGGTTTAATTAGTGTACTACACAAAAAGAAAAAGAAAAAAGAGTTTCAATACCATGAATTCGAGTAATGGTGAGATAACTCATTAATATGTTGTTTTTTAATTCGAGATAGTACTAAGTTTTAGAATTTTTTGGTTTTCTTTTTTTTTTTTTTGTTTCAAATATGATTTCGTTTTGGTTTGAAAAGTATAAAAATCTTAGGAGGGTGTATTCAACTTGACATTTTAAGTGATTTGTGTGAAATTTACAAATTCTATGTTATTCAATCATGGATTTTAAAAAGTCTATTAAAATCCACTGTTATTGAACTAATGATTTAAAAATCTACTTTAAAATCCATTAAAATATCTTGTTATTGAACTGATGATTTAAAAATCTACTTTAAAATCCACTGTTATTCAAAACAGTTTTATGGATTAAGATTTTAATAACTTTTAGGATTCTGGAGGATTCTGGAGGATTTGCTTAGTTAAAAATACAGAAATACAAATCTCATGGTTTTAGGTGGGATTTGAAAGAATTTTACAGAAAATCATATGAACTTCCCTAAAATCTATCAAAATTCTAAATTTCCTAAATCCCATCAAATTCTCCAAAATCATGGTTTGAATACACCTCCCTTAGATTATTTGGATTTTAGTAGTAGAAAGACAATTTTAGTGTCTCTTTACCGAGAAGATCCTTTAGTTACTTTAAGTAGATTTTCTTTATTAGCATAAAAAGTACTCGATTACATAGCTGATAGTTAAAGAAAACAAAATGATATATTTTGTAAAGACTTTTTTTTTTGTATTGAAAAGGATATATAAAGACAAGAAGTAGAAAGACAAAGACTCTCTCTCCCCATTTTTAGCCATGGAAGTTTAATCAAGATCTCCCTAATTTTGGATGAAACTCAAAAGCTCTATTAAGGTTGATTCCAAAATTGGGGGAGCTTGAGCTGAACATCCATGGAAGCTTCTAGGTGGACCGAAGGGTTTCACCAAATAGATGTGAAACACAATGTTCACTCCCTGCACTTATTTAACCAGCTTTGTTTATGATGAACCTTCAAACCGTTCTGGTTAAAGCGGTGGGGTTGAACCGGCAAGTCATGGAACGGCGGATGGGCTCGATCATCTTCGAACCTACCAAGGTCTTATATCGGCTCCTTCTCTACTATCTAGGGTTTTGTTATTTGGTTTTGTCTTTGAAATTTTCCATTAATGTTTATCATGTTGTTTTGTCAATTCGATCGGTTGTATTTGTTTGTGCAATTTAAGGAGCTACGATCTTTGAATTTGTTAAACGTTTGTATTTTTCTATGATTGTCAAATATAAGAAACAAAGAGCATTTCAAATTTAACAAAAGAGTTATATAAGTACAATCTATGCTCAATTTTCTTGAAGAGTTAATTTTTGTAGTGATATCGATGTACAATATTTCAGATTCTTTTTGGTATTACCAAATTTAAAGAATAAAGTTGTGTCACTTGTGTGTATCTGTGATCTTTTATTGTCAACTGATGTATGTTGCTGTTTGGCTGTTTGCGTTATTTGATTTTTGATTGATTTAATTTGTGTAACAGAGGATACCCGTGGAAACATGAACAAATATTTATAGAAGACAAGATTATGAACTAGCCGATAACAAAATAATGATAATTCTACATTTTTCTATAACTTATCATATGTAAACCTTAAAATCATTTTTTTTTTCTGTTTACAAATGATTTTGATTGTTGCAAACCATGGACTGTAGAAATCATACATGGTTCTCATTCACGCAATTAATATAGTTACCCGAAGAATTGAACACGTTTGGAATTGGATGTTTGACATGATAAGACGATTTGCCATATTTTTGCTTAAGAGAAAACATAGAGAACATGCTGTGCTGAAACGTTAAATTTTATGACAAGGTTGTGATAAGATGGTGCTTTTTGTTACGATGATTTATCTTGGAAAATAAGAAGTGGAAGTGTGGAACCCAACTGTATTGTTACTATTATGCTTCAAGATTCACCATTCTGGTCCATATTTATCAGTTATTTTATATTCAACTGATGTAAATTGAGAAACATATACAACTCGTGAAATTACGAAATTAAGAAGAAAAAAAGGTTAATTACGTCTTCAAATAAGTTATAAAATACAAAATATAACTGAGTGACGCTCTCTCTATTTTAACTGAACGAAACGCTCTCTCTTTCCAAAGGCGACGAAACAAAAGAAACCGTTTCTTCCAGTGACATATCAACCGGCCGGCGTCGGCTCCGGCGTCGGCCGTACTCTTCCTTTCTGTTTATTTGTACTTAGGCCTTTTATCTTTGAATAAAACCAGAGCATGACTACGAAGTTCCATTTTCAAAGTCTCGCTCTTCTTCTCTCTCTCCGTGAGAGTTTTCTTCCGACCAGTATCCGGCAAGGACGCAGGAGTAATTGTGTTGGCTTCATTCCGATGGTGTTCTTTCCAATCGGCTTCCGTCGTTTCAGTTATGAAACGTTTCGATTTCTTCTCCGAAGTATTTGTGAATTATTTTGTTCCAGATTAAAGAAGGGGTTTCAATCACAGATCTGGGATCCAGGGGAGAATAATTTTAAGGAATATCTGATTATAAGAGATCGATTATGGCGGGATTTCACTTACTCCATTCCCATTGGCGAAGAAACCTTACAAAACGTAATAGTCTGCGCCATGATGTTCTGGTGTATTCATGGTGTTTTTCTGGGTATGCACAGCCTTCTCGATCTGATGACACTAATTGCTATGATGATCTCCAACGATCTCTTTGGTGTCAGATGTATAATAGGATGTGACTACACAATTGGCAAGCCAAACTTTTTATATGCACAAGGACATCGATACGGACTTGGTTTCGGAATCAAGGTTTCAAAACTTTTTTTAGAAGCAATGGGTTTTTTCTATGTGATGTGGAAATTCAAACAAAGAATGCCAATAAGGCATACATATCACATTCGAGTAAGATGGCTCATGAAGAAGGAACATATCATGTTCAATAACATGATAGCGAATAAGGCTTATCAGAAGAAAGCATCGTCAAATTCACTTCTACATACTTGTTATCTTCAGTATATGGCACATATTTCTGCTTATGTAATAATTTGTTTTCTGAAGTTTTGTATTGGCTTTGTACTTGTTGTAATATCCTACTGATTAATAAAAGTTATTGGAAGGAAAAAAAAAAAAAAAAATACAAAATATAACTGTCAGAAGTGGGGTTTGAACCCACGCCCTCGTAAGAGGACCAGAACTTAAGTCTGGCGCCTTAGACCACTCGGCCATCCTGACTTTGCTGAACATATTAAGTATTATTGATATATATTATGAACAAGCACAAGCACAATACCAAAGACAATTGAAAAAACCTATTCTTCGTTCATTACGTCGGAGTATATTATATCAAAACCAAAATTCGTAAGAAACAATTATTAGTCGTAATAAATAATCAATAAAAAACAAAAATCGTAAAAAAATTATGCATATAGCAAGATCACGACTAGAAATTTGGTCCTCAAATTCTCATGCCCCACACAAACACACAACACGGAAAAAAAAAAAAAAAAAAAAAAAAAAAAAAAAGGAAAAATACAAGCAACGTTGTTAGATAAAAATTGTATTAATATAACTTATAAAAATTATATCAAAAATAAAACTAATTAAGTGTCAGAAGTGGGGTTTGAACCCACGCCCTCTTACGAGGACCAGAACTTGAGTCTGGGGCCTTAGACCACTCGGCCATCCTGACATGTTTGACTCAATTGCGTACTGAATATGTATAACGAATCAATATATCTAATTAACATGGCTAGGATGTGTACACCCTTTTGGCCTCTCGAGTAATCGGAGCATAGAAGATAACAAGACAAAATATTGATACACTAAAGTCGAGCAAGGTCAAGAATACATAAATATATATAGACCAAGAGAACAACTGCAAATTTTGTCCTCCTTCCCACAACACCAAAAAAATAACCACAAATCAAAGTAAAGAAGGTTAAAGTAAAATGCGGAATGAGAGCTAACACATAAACTTTTTAGATTTACCAATTCACAACACAAACCCACATTTAAAAAAACCAGAGTATTGTGAGCATTGCACTCAAAAGAAAAACCCACAAAAAAACCTACTCTTTCTTCTTGTTCTTCAAAGGTCCCCTTGGGATTTTGCTCAAAACCTTTGCGTCAAACACAGCGTATTGCTTCTTCAGTTCAGCCATCGCTTTCTCACCGTATGGGTCAATTTTGTCTTCATACTTGTCGTAGATAAGAGGAACAGTGAAGAGCAGAACCAAAGCTGAATCAAATCAAGAACCATATCAGAAATTGTTTTGTTATTAAGATTTAAAGGAATACGCAATACTTTAAGAAACTGTAAGTGTTACCTATGTACGCCAATGTCAAGAAACTACAGCAGCCGCCCAAGATGGATAAAACCCACAATCCAAAAATTGCCTGATTCAATCAAACAGTACAGTTATTGTCAAGCTTAAAAAGATGAGACCATTGAGAACGGATTAAGTCCTGGAGAGTTTTAAACTTACAGAGACAAACTTCTTGATATCCCTTCCAGATGCAATCTCATGAAGAGAAGAGAAACCACGGTTGATTTCGATTCTGAGACCCGAAGCAAGCTGAAGAAGAGGTTCTTCAGGGATATGAACTTCAGGAATCTTTGGTGGGGACCTGAAATTGGTACCAAATACAGGGTCAAACTCAACTAAGCTTTGTTCTGTGATATGATTTAATAATCACAAAGAAACTTACTTATGAATGAACATGGTGGCATTAGACCATAGAAACAACACAGCAAGAGCAACGATCATCACATGACACAACAGAGTAAGAAGATGATACTCCATCAATTCAAAGAGCACCCAAGCTACTGTAGCACCACCAATTACACCACCTGACATCTTCTTGTTCTTCCACATAAATATATCCGCCGCTGCGCAAATTAGGGTTCTTCTATAAATCAGAATCTCACAAGATCATTAATTAAACTAAACACATCTAATAATACACAGATTCAAACTATAACATCATTAAATTAACCATCTTCTTCACCAAATCCCTAAAACGAAGGCAAACCAGCGATAAAATCAACACGATCAATTCAAATTCGTATTAAACAAAATTGAGATCGGAGTAAACAAACGTACGTTTTCCACCGCCGAGAACCTTATGAACAGGTCGCTCCCTACCAAACAAACGATAAACCTTCGATTTCAAAGACCTCGGAGACGAAGAAGACGATGGTTTCTTCTCGTTCTCGTCATCTGATGAAGACGACGAAGACGAATCACCTTTGTGATGGATCTTCTCCGATAACTTCTCCATCAACGATTCTCTTTCCACAACCTCCACCGCTGGTGAATCCAAATTAGGTGAAGATTCTGCATGCTTATGTTCATCCGCCATAGCTTTCCGATTCAATCGAAGTGATTGTTCGTTCTTCTAGAGAGTTCTAGGGCTTTCTGGAGAAGAAGGATCTCGAAGGAAGAAGCCTTAAAGAAATAGAAGGAGAAGATTTAGAATCGATCTGAACCGCTGAATAGATTGTTTTGATCTGAACCGTTGATTTCAAATCTCAGCGACGCTTGGGGGAAACGATTATAAAGACATGGGGGAGGCGTATATAAATAAAGTAAAATAAACCGTGTTTTCTCAAAGGACGGAGAGTTTAACGCCGTTGATCTTTAGCCACGTCTGTTTAACGGTGCCGTCATTAGTGTGGTGTTGAGGTGTCACGCGGCTGGGGCTATGAGAGAAGGTCGGACCAGTGGGGTTGTGACACGAGGTGCACTTTCGGTATTGTATCAAAAGAAAAGACAATGATAATTAAAAGTTATTATATCTTGATGACGATAAATCTCTATTATATTATTTAAGCAAACCTATAAACAAATAACCTTACTACATGTAAGATATTACATAAAATGCCACTGTATTTTAATATAAAATATAATAACATAATCTTAATATTAAGTTATTGTAATCAGAAAATAATTACCTAAAAAATAGCAACTATTAATTTATTAGATTATAAAAATTGTTAATAAAATAATTTTGGAATTATATAATAATAAAATAATAATAAAATAATTTCAAAATTATGTAATAAAATAATTAAACAGATTCTATTTATTATTTCAGAAATTTTAGGAAACAATAACAAACTATTTAGGAAAATTATAAAACTTAAAATTATTTATAAAACTAAGATTAAATATTTACATATCTAAATTATTTAATAATAACAAATATATATTAAAATTAAGATACAACATTGTTTCTATTTTTAAAATATATCTATATACTTATTTAAGCTATGTTGTTAAAAATTTAACCAGTTTTGATGTGACATATTACGAAAATGCTATTTTATGTTAATTATTCTAATAAACAAAGAAAAGTTTAGATTTGTTTACAAAATAATAAAAATCTATTTATTGTTTCATAAATCTTAGGAAATAATAACAAACTATTTAATTGGCTAAAAATTAATTGTTAATACACAATATTCATTATATAAACAATACCAAGTGTATAATGTTGATAATATACATAACCTAATTGTAAATTTTCACCTATAAAATTAATATATAACATGTTATACCAATAAATTCAATTTGTAAATTTGGTATATTAAGATCTCTAAACACGATCACATTAATTTGTATTACCAAATCGCGGGTCCATACATGTTTTGTTGGGTTTTTTTTTAGCTTTACTGAATGTATAATTAACGAATTTGATATTGCACCAAACCAAAATAGTAGTACCAACTACGGGTCGAAATTAGAATATGACCTTAAGCAAAATAAAATATATGATTTTATAAAATGTATAGAATTAATCATTTTTCTACTATTATTTTGTAACAAACAAATCTAAATTTACATAAATATTTTCTCACGCTGGTAACACTATTCTACAAAATATTAACGTGTATTTATGAGTCAGGTAATAAAACGGGTAATGAGACGGGTAACGGACGCTCAAAAATTAAATTAATATCTGATACTCGATCATTATTCACGGATAATATACTTATTATACCTTTCACTCGACACTAAAGCTGCGGGTACCTTTTTTCGGGACGGATGCAAACCGAAAAATAGGTCGAATATGGGTATCGGTAGTAGGCCAACCTATTAGTAGTTTAATATGAATCAAAACTCACCATTTAGTACTATATTATATAATATGTAAATGAACAATACAACATAAATATATTATTAACAAATAACAAAAAAAAAATAAAAGTTTTCCCGCGCTACCAGCGCGGGTCATTATCTAGTTAAAAAAATATTGTAATTAAGAAAGTTGGAACCGTCTTAAATCTTTTCATTAACAAAATTAAAGACGTGTTTAAGAAAAAGAATGTTCCAGAAAGTGAAGAAACATTTAATTTAATTTGACAGCGTTAGGTCGAGTTGTGTAGTATGGGCCATAAATGAGCTGAAGACAATGATGAAGCCCAGTTGTAATTTTCTGATACAAGAAAACAATTCAAACCCCGGAACCGGGAGACCATAAACCCGGCCTACAACCGACTTTGATAGAGAATTTTCGATTTGATGTTCTTTTTAATCGTTCACTCCAAATAATATGTAGACCGGCTTTGTATATAATAAGGAGGTTAATCTGATTATATTTACATTAAATTCTATATAAATATAAATTGTAGGTGTGATTGTTTATATATGGCAGCAAATTAGTCATTTTTTGGTTCTTTGAAATGTTGAATAAATATTAACAAAAAAATAAGCAAAACATATGTAAAATATGAACAAAATATAAGTAAAATATTTGAATGTATGTGTTGTTATAACACATAAATAATAGATTTTCAGATATCATACCATCTATTTTTATTGTCACATTAAAATATCCTTTTCGTATAAAATTTTAATACAAGTTCTCAACTTTCATATGGTTTTTCATTTTAGTTTCAAACATTTAATACATTATATAATATTCTACTAATACAAATAAAAGATTAACAAATGAAATAGGAAGAATTAATAACAAACAAAATATCATGGATTTTTTAAATAAGAAACGTAAACATATTTTCAAACTAAATACATAACCTAACTAAAAAAAAAAGATAGTTGACCTTACAATTTTGTGGCCTTCTTTTCTCTTGCAACAGCCTTCTTGCTGTTAGCATCAAAACCTTCACATAAAAGCTTCTTCAATGTAACAGCCAAGGACTGAATTGCAATAGCCCATATAGGTACCTTCGAAGATACTAATACCATCATGGCCACAGAAGCAATCCCATTCACCAGACCAAAGTCATTTTTTTATGTAGACAAGGTTTAGAAAAGCAACAAGATGGAAATACGCAAAAATGACACATGTCACCAACATCCAAAACAAGAAGAGATCAGATTCTTTCTTGTTGGGACTCTTCTCTTTCAATAGAGTAATAGACCACAGGATGATAGTTTCTACAAAGGACTGAAGCAACGCAACTAAGGTTTTGTAGTATTTTTGAAAATGCTTAAGAAACCTCCCACCCCAGTTTGCTTTGCCATTGACAAAAGGAGGGAGTACAACCATAAGTACAATATCCATGACGAAGATAACAAAAATAACTAGAGTACTTTACAACGGAACTGCTGATAGAGGTAGAGATATGTAATCATAGAGGCTGATACAGCAGAAACGGCTATAGTCAGTATAGCTAGCTAGGAACTCCATAGCCCAGTAGGTAGATACGGGTAGTACCAAAGAAAATATAGTCTTCATGATTAAGGTGCAAGGAACTTCAAAGGAAAAGGAAAAAAAAGCGAGATGGGAGATGAAGATAAAGACAGAACAGAGAGACTTGGGAGATGAATGAATGAATGAATGCTACTACCTTCTTAAATGTGTTTATATAGGGCTAAATCAACTAACAACATTAAAAACTAAAAAGTAAAACAAAGAATTAAAAAAAAGTTGTGATTTTGAAAAGAAATGAGGTTTGTTGCTTACTCATCAATGTAAACTCTTACCTCAATTCTAGTCAGCATTCAGCAATGCAGTTTGTTAAAGTACTACTCCCTCCGTTTAAAAATATAAGATGTTTTAAGTAAAACACACAGATTAAGAAATAACTATTTTTAAAAAGTTTAACCAATTATAAACAAGACTGCATAATATTAGTATTAAACTACTCTAAAAGTTGCATAGAAAATTGAAAACATCTTATATTATGAAACACAAAAACTTTTCTAAAACATCCTATATTATGAAACGGAGGGAGTATTTTTTTAATAATTTACTTGATATAGGGCATGAAAATATGTTTACATGCATCAGAATTATTGTTTAAGACTAACAATTTTTTTGAGTAAATTGATTAACATTGTTAACTCGCAGATGATCCAATTTTGCTATAACAATCAGGCTCTAGAACATTCTACTTTGAATACATAAAAGCAGGTATAAGCAATAGCTTCACACGTTCTCTCAGATATATGGCTAAAGACTATAATAATTTGATTATAAGTCTCCACACACAAGAAATTTAAAGAGGGATAAAGTTATAGGATATCGATACTACATGCTAACCTCTCTATTTGGTATCTTTATTAAATTATACTTCGCTGGTACTTACTTACTAATCAGAAATAGTAAAGTTAAGAGGATTGATAAAAAAAATTATAATAGATTTACATAAAATTTTGTTAATGTACACATGTTCCGATCAATCTACTATATCAATCATACGGCAATTAGCACCACTAGAACATGTTAAGTTAAATACATAACAGCAAGTATAAGCTATTAAGCTCATTTTATCGTTTTTGCTAGGGCTGGGCATTTGGGTAACCCGCTCGGGTTCGGGTATTACCCGTTCGGGTTCGGGTAAACGGGTTTAGAAAAATAGAACCCATTGGGTATTTTTAGATATATGGGTTCGGTTCGGTTGGGTCTATCGGGTTCGGGTCGGTTTGGGTTACAAATTTCAGAACCCGATTAGCACCCGAACTACCGGGTACCCAAAAAAAAATCTCTAAAATTAATTAAATTTACCTAAATTTTGACTTATGTAACAAATTATTATAGATATTTTGATTATTTTTGATATTTAAGTATAAAATTAAATGAAATATTCAAAATTATAATCATTATTTTGGATAATTGTATTATATTAATACTAAATATTATAAATATGTATATAGGTTCAGGTTTGATGGGTACCCAAACGGGTACTGGGTATTACCCGACCCTAACCCGAACCCACGGGTATTGAAAAATAGAACCCAATAGGGTTTTATAGACAAACCCGTACCCAACCCGAACCCGGTTTTTCGGGTCAGGTTCCGGATTGGGTATTCGGGTACGGTTTTTATGCCCAGCCCTAGTTTTTGCATTACAATAAAATAAATCACACATGAGAAAGAAAAAGAGACGGTGAAGTTAGAAGAAGATTGATACAACTAACTAACCTCTATTTGGTATTTCTTGCATATACTTCTCTGTCTTCCTTTATACTGATTGTCCCTATAGTTTACCTGTCAGCATCATCATCAATGTTAGTCACAAAATTTTTGAGTGTAAATAAAATAACTATGATTTTTTATAAGTGGAACTTGTAAAACAATACATGTTATTTCATATCCTATTATGCATTGCATTGCATGCCTTTAATATATAGATCAAATAACTCTGTTTACTGGAATATTTAACAAAGAAAATGTGATATGACATTGGTTGATTTAAAAAAAAAAAAGTATGTGAGGCTATCAAAAGTGCAAAATCCATCAACCAAAAGAAAGGAACTAGACTCGCTTAGGGAGAGAGACTGAGGAAGCCTATTTCAAGCAGAGATCTATACGAGTTCATTGGCTTCAAGTGAGTGATCAAAAGTCAAAACACTGCTTAATTACTTCTCATAAAAGTCACCAGAATGTCTTGAACAGCTCAGGTGGTTCAGAGAAGTTACCTCTGCAGCAGAGTTGAAACGGATTACGGCCTTTCACTAAATCTTCTTCTTCTTTTCATTTTTACTCATTGTAATTTTTTTTTTCACAATACAAAAAAGATGAACCAAACGAATTCATAATTAAGTAAATAGGATCAGCAAAAAAAAAAAGACAACAACAACAACAAAAAATAAATAATCTCATTCGTAAATCATCTGCAACTTGTGCGAACTTTTTCTTTTTCCATTTGTCTTTTTCTCACAAGCTTTAACTGTGATTTTTTAACATTTTTGACCATCCTACTCTAAGATAAAATGGTTAAAATGTGTGATACATACACCAAAGGAAAAGAAAAAAACAACAAGGATATGAGAAAAGAACATTGCATGAACAATTTACATATATTCTTCCTTGATTCGATTTCATCCAAAAACAATAAACGTGAGGGACTATTGTTTTTTCCTTTAGAACTGTTCTTTGTGGAACTCGAACCTGGAGCAACCCGTCTGGTTAAATTCATGGCAGAGTGTTGCAAGTTCCTTCCCCAAGCTCGGTACTCCACAATAGAACACTCCTGTAATTTTTTATCTTTTTCTAATTAAACTCCTTAAGACAAAAAGGCAAAAACGAACAAGTTTTCAACTGATTAATTTGTTTTACCTATTCTTGCGTTCCTATGTTTGGTGCTAATCTTTGATAAAACCTTCTTCCATTTCGGCCTCCCAAAATGCGTCCGTACCTAAAAATAATCAAAAGTTGTATACAAAAAAAGATCAGAAAAAATCGAGTGTTGTTGTAAATGAAAAATGTAATCGTTAAAGCTAGATTATTAATTGCCTTGGTTCCAGAAAATATGTCTACGCCATTTTTAGCATGGTTTAGCGTTTGGATCATGGTGAGAAGAGTCGACCGAGTATCTCCTTCTTCGTACACACTAGTCAAGTAGTTGTGCATCTCAATAACACCCTTTTATTTGTTTACAAGGACAAATATGTTAGTAAATTAACTTGAAAATGTATCTAACATAATTTCTAACATGGGTAGGTGTGTATGTTACCTTTATATCCAAATCAGCAATTTCGTTCATGATTTCTTTAAACCAATCGAAGGAACCTTGTTCTCGTGTTACCCAGTAAAAATAAGCATTCTTGGTCATCAATGTTCTCGTTTGATTTTGTGGACTTCTAAATCGAGCTTCCGAGTTTAAGCAACTGGAACTGTGATCCGACGAGATGTTGCTGTTACTACGACTACCTGACATACTGATCACAGCCTGTTCATTTTGCTTAATAATGTTGTTGAGTAGATCTCTCAAAATGCTAATGAAAGGTGTTGCGCCGATTCCAAGGCCAACAAGTAATACCACATCATACTTCCAATGGTCTTGCGCTGGAGCGCCATAAGGTCCATCTATCAACAGCTCTGGCAAACTAAAATTTCAAGAGAGAATATTAAAAAAATCACATTCTGAAAATGTCATAATATATATGGAAAAAATTCAAAGACATTATAAATGTACCTTCTTTGGTTTGGTCCGTCTGCTCTGAGAAGTCCACTTTTTCCAGGTTCAGGAGCTTGACATACCACTGAGAATGCCTTCTTAATCCCTTCTGTCCAATCACCAAGCTGACGGATGTGGATGCTGAGATAATCATCTCCAGGGGATGAAGTAATAGAAAATGGATGCCTGTAGATGGAAGCTTTGAGTTTAGTCTTTGTGTGTTGTCAAAGAACATAGTTTGTACATATCTTAGATTGTATGAAAAGCTGTTAGGTTGTGTTTGGGCTGACCACTCAAATTTTGATACTGCAGGGCACTGAACATATATATATTGTCCACTCTTGTAATCAAATGATGTAGGCTTAGACATACGTAGCACAGTAACGTTTCCGGGATAAATTACAACCTGATGCCAAAGATAATTAATTAGCATGTCATCAGTTTCCAACATCCTTTTCTCTATATGACTCTATCCAATATGCAAGACATACCTTGCAGATATCAACTGTGTAAAGCCTCGAACGAAAGAATCTAAGTATCCTTTCGCCAACATAGAGTAAAACTGGCACAGAAAGATACATCCATATCTACAAGAGGTAGCATCTTTTATTATTTTCACTGATTATTTGAGAATGAAAAGTAAAAGTGTTATATGGAATTTACCGTTTTGCGGTACCATTTTTGCTCAAGATAGAGGGAAACACCGTGGATGAGTAAAAGAACATAAACCATTAGAAGCAAGTGATGTGAATACCAAAAGGCATTATATCCGGTTAGTTTATCAAATGGTTTCGGCAACTTAGTAAGGTTCCGTCTGCATCTTCGGCTGGCTAATGTGAATGCAATGACCATAAAAGCAACCATTATAAACCCAGTGATTCCCACTGGAGTGTTCACCAAGTCAAAGTATGTAGGTCTGATCACACCAAAGTAATGAACCAAGTATCTTTTGTAATCAGCTTCTGTAGATGTTAGTATCCTTGGGAAATCACAGGCAAGGTGGCTTGATGAATGTATAACCATTGCAACAATGATTGCTAGAGAGATCGTCTTGCAAAAACGAAAAAGTGTAGGATTCAGCTCAAGCATGTATAGTCTCTCTCATATGAAAGGGCAAGACAAAAATGGTTTTTTAAATGAACCTTGTGGAAGTTGATACTGTCATCGAACGGCACTGCGTAGGACAAACCAGTGGATCTAAGATAAGTGATGGTGTTTCTACAGACAGGCAAAAGGATAAGAGCCATGTTGAACTTCAAAGTCTCAGCTGCACCTTTCGCCACGACAAGGCAGTAACCCATTACATGGAATGCGTCTTTGTTTTTGTACTGAACACATTTCCACATAAACAACCAGGCCATGATCACTAACCACAATGTCAAAACCCAAATCCTCTTCCAATTGTCTTGCAAAGAGTAAAGCAAGCTCCTGATTATTCCCCATCTTGTATCCTTTAGATTTTGGCTTAAGGCTCGGCTTGTCTGGCTGTATGGTTGGCTGTAACTATGAGATATGTCTTTCTCTAGAAGTAGCATCTCTAGGTCTTTTAACTGCACCGTTTCAAATCCATAACATATACATCAAATTAGAAGTGTTGAACAGAGTTCCTCTGTTTTGATACTTAAGTGTTAAATAGTATTCTACTACCCAACTTGTGTATGTCTCTCAGAAAATATTTGTTAGTATTACTCTCAAGGTTAAGGTTTATGTGTGGACCTCTACTTCTTTGCTTCGTCAAGGTTTTATTCTATTAAAGTCTTCCTATACAAAATCACGCTTTAATATCATTGGTTCTTGATTAAGTCAACTGCCCCTATCATAGAACTTTATAGGTAGGAGAGAGCTTCAACGTCGTCATCAATAACTAAGGTCAAACTTAACAAAGAACCTTTCTACTCTCCCCTCATAGAAAATTAGAAAGGGACTGATCTGCATACTATATCAATTTAGTATTTAAGCATGTGTTTTTGTGTTATGAGCTTTTCACAAGATGACAAATAAAAAAGTGATGGAACCATGCACCTCTATGTACTGAGAGTCGAGCCCGTCCGGAGACAATTCTTCCATGATCAGTGCTGCATACTCTTCTGCTCGTTGTCTCAACCTTGATAGATTATTTGCTGATGCACTTAGTATAATTATCTATACGTTGTCAAAATCATACACAATACAATTAGTTAATGCCATAAAGAAGCTTCTACTTAGAAAGATTCAACGTAAACTTAGTGGTTATATAGAAATATCATATCTTTTGATTGGTAGTTACAACTTAGAATCACTACTTCTACAAGGTCAAATCACAGAAAACAAATAGCAACTCAAAAGTTTTTTATATTCTTGCATTGGTTTAGAAAGGGAGACATAAGAACTAATTATATCAGCAAGAGGGATAATACAATACTAAAAAACATAAGATAATGGAACTCATGTAAGATTCATTATTACGTAGTCAACGATTCAATGCTGATTAGAATACTAAAACTAGGAAGATGGAAACATAAGTCACCTCTTTTACTTCTTTCTCTGTGATTCTACCATCTCCATTTTTCACCCTGCACGTATATATGTTACAATGTTATAAGACAAAAAAAAAAAAAAATACAAATCAAGAACCTTAAAAAACATAATGTGTTTAATATAATCAATACATGTTGAAGAAGATTTGTAGGCGAGAATCGAAGCTATCGTCTGTAATTTGATACCAAAACTCATATAGTTCTTGAATATTGATCTTGTCAACCATTAATCTTCTTCTCCTACACAACGCATCAAACAACTCTTCTGCAAACTCTTTTGAATCTTCATTCTCATTCTCCATACCTTTTTTTTTGCAAACACAAACACACAACAAAATCGTCAAAATGTGTCACAATCTAATGCATATGATTGATTATAAGAGTCAGACCTATGCAATTAGCGAAATCACTTCGGCTAATATGACCATCTTTGGAAAGATTGAGGAAATTGTTTTGAACTTGTCTCCAATCCGCGATTCCGTTATCTTTACTGCTTATGAATTTCAAACCATGAATCGCTCTCTGCGTTGACGTTCCAATACGATTGGTGAATCGTTGTGTTAAGGTTCGGCATAGAAGAGCATGATCTGTGACTTTGACTACATTAGGAACCACCGGCTCAGGTGCAGACCGAGACGAATAGCCTAATGAGATCCTTTGAAGCTTCTGTTTAAGATCTCTCGAGAACTTCTTCGCTCTTTCAACCGTGTGAAGCTCTGAGTTCCCATGACTAGACGAAGCGCTCCACCCTAAGCTACGAGACCTTGATCCTGAGTTAGAAGCAGAGCAAGAAGTGATTATCTCTTGATCGGTGGTTGTAACGGAGTCGATGTTTAGTAATACGCCGCTTGGGAATTCGATTGTTACTTCCACGAGCTCTTCACCGGAGGAGGAGGAGAAGAAGGGTGAGAATGGTGCAGGTAATGATTGAGAGCTTTGTGTGAATTCTCCGGCGGAAGCTATTTCGGATCCCCAACGATCGTCGTCGTGAGTCCCGCCGGAGAATGACATTGACATTTTCGAATTTGTTGAGGGAGAGAGAGAAAGAGAGAGGAGCGAATAAATAGAGTTTTTGAATTACCAAAGCAGAGTTGAACCATGAGACGAAATATTAGAAAAAAAAAAACACAAGTTTGGTTTCTAAAAATAGGACTTTTATTTTATTATATTTGGTGTTGTTAAATATATATACACTTGCATGTTTTAGTGTAGACAACAAAATATAAAACAAACTTGTATTTTTATAATTCATTCAAAGATTAACATAAATGATTTAGTGCCTTTATATATTTTTTTTCTTTCTGAATTTGGTGGGGAAGAAGAGACCTCAAAGGAGGGATGAGTGAGTAAATTATACAATTTTTTTTTTTTTTTTTTTTTTTATATAAAATTTGTCTACCGAATTGGGCTTAACCAAAGCAGAGTTGAACCATGAACGAAAAATATAAAAACAAGTTTTTGTTTTTAAAAACTGGGATCCTTTTTTAAAAAAATATCTTTCTAGATTTCAACATTTAAAAAAAAAAATTAACAAAAAAAAAATCATTTTTAGATGTTTTCTCCATACTAGATATACCAGCACATAAATGTATTAATACAAGTGTATATAATTATTTCTTTACAGTATAAAAGTATTAAGGCACACGTGGATACAATTCTTAACAAATTATAACGTAATCAATATATAAGAATAATCGATAAATATAACAATTCAAAGATTTTTTCTACTATTAATAAGTTTTTACATAATAAGTTTAGGTTATCTGAAATATTTTTATTGGTTATTTTTTTATTTAAGAAGCGTATAAATATTTTATTTTCTTATAAGTTAAAATTAAATTTAATTTTAAATTAAAATTTTAATACAAAGTGAATAAACTAACATACAATTTGCAAATAATCACATGCCAAATAATTGTATAAGAAAAAAGAACATAATCAGTCCAAGAATGGTTAGTATCATTTATTATTCTTATTCCATATAAAATAACTTTGAGATTGGTTAAAACTTATGTAAAATCTAAATACTACATATATACAGATCTAAAATTTTTGATTTCATAAACTATTTGGGCACCCCAAAAAAATACTCATCAACTTTGAAACTAAGCACAACAAGCATAAGTATATTTTCATAGATTTTTTACCTATTGAACATATGTAAAATTAAATACAAAATCTCATATTCTCTCTCTAAACGAATATTTTTAGGCTAAAATAGGAACAAAACAAACGTTAAAAGCTACTAAACGATCTATAATGTCTGTTTGTTACGAAAAAATCAATATATTTTTATCTATATATTGAAAATTTGAATTTCATAGTGATCTATTTTTAAATATTAAAGTCATTTTTAAAAAAATAATTCATATATAATACTACTGATTTTCTATTGTAGTTAAGGTTTTTAAAACGAACTTGAACTAAAGAAAAAAATCTTCTCATCATGCCTAGTATGTGTGTTTAATGTGTACGAGTTTTATTCAAACATAAAATTACTAGATAACAATCATGCCTAGTAATTAGTATATGTGTTTAATATGTACTAGTTTGATATGATTTAGTAAACTTTTCAAATCCCACCTAAAACGATAAGATTTAAATTTCTATAGTTTTAACCAAAGAATTCTTTACTTTAATAAAAAACACAAACACACACACAATAGAAATCCTTTCAAATCCTTCAAAATCATTAAAAACAAAATCTCATAAATATTTTCAATAATCATAGATTTTTAAATTAGATTTTCAAATCATTAATTCAACAACACTGAATTTTACTATTAAACTTTTAAAAATTTATAATTGAATAACATCTAATTTTAAATTTTAAAGAAATCATTTAAAATATTTAATTCAACAAATACATCCCTTAGTTTTTTCGGACAGGTCAGAAATTACCGGTCAATTCAAAGAGCTTTGGGTAAAACCGTAAAAGTTACCAACCCGAACCATACTCGATAAATAACTAGTTCTTAACCAGTTCTCCGATCGATTATTCAAACCGACCCGATCTAAATCTAAACCGAATTTCTATCAGAACAAAATTGTTCCTAAACCGTTTTAATACCCGAAGTTCCAAAACTCGAAATATGGGGAAATATGTGAACCGGACCGAACCGAACCGAACCGAACCTGATTGATACCTGAATGCGGTTTAGATTTAACCTGATTGATACCTGAATGCGAGTCCCTAATTCCTAAAGCATGACTAACAACAATCACACGTGCAGATGAGAACTTGTCACGTGCGGAAACTACCTGATTTAACCTGATTGATGATACCTGAATGCGAGTCCCCTCACGCTCCTTTGGCTTTTGAGTTTTGTGGATGATTAAAAATGAAAATTACCGCCTTTATTAAAAAAAAATTCTAGGGTTTACAAAATTGGGTCTCTCTCTCTCTCCCTCCTACTTAAATCTCTCTGTTTCTTCTTCTCCGTCAACGATACAATACCCAGAGACGCCGGCGGTTATATAAATCGTCGGATCTCTGTGGATTCTTCAGCCGACAAGTTTCCGGCGTAAAGTTTGTGTGTTTTGTGTGAGTAAGAGAGAGTAATTAGGGTTTTTGGGGTTATTTGCTTCGATGGACGAGACATTACTTGACGATATAATACGGCGGCTTTTGGCGACGAATAATGGAAGAACGGTGAAGCAAGCAGTGATAACTGAGGCGGAGATACGGCAGCTATGTTTGGCTTCCAAAGAGGTTTTCCTCAGCCAGCCTAATCTCCTTGAGCTTGAGGCTCCTATTAAGATTTGCGGTAAATGTTTTTCTCTGTTTACATTTATCATGAATTCGTTTTTGGGTTGTGGGTTTTTGAAAAAATGTGATTTTTTTGGAATGTGAGGTTTGGCTTTGTAAGTATTGTTGTTGGGGAAGCTTTGTGAGCTTTAGGCTTACATTGAAATGATGATTTGAATATGTGTACTGTATGTTGTAAGTTAGTTCATTGCTCTTGCTGTGGAAGGACCTGTAACTTTTTGTGAGTCTATGAGAAACCATGTTGGCTTTGCTATGATGTAATGTATATCCTGAAATTAGAATCCCTCCTCCTGACATGTGACTATGTGGTTTATGATTTTGTTTTGTTTACTAGTGTCTGAATTTGGTGTATGATACTTAACTATCTCTATATCTTCCACTGTGATTACATTAAACACTCTCTGCTGCTATGAACTAACTCTATGGTTTATAATTTTTGACGATTTTAAGTTTATATGTTGATGAGCAGGAGATGTTCATGGGCAGTTTCCTGACCTTTTGCGGTTGTTTGAGTATGGTGGCTATCCGCCAGCTGCAAACTACTTGTTCCTCGGGGATTATGTTGATCGTGGTAAGCAGAGCATAGAGACGATATGCCTTCTTCTTGCCTATAAGGTCAAATACAAGTTCAACTTCTTTCTTCTCAGAGGCAATCACGAATGTGCTTCAATCAACCGTGTGTACGGATTCTATGATGAATGCAAAAGAAGATACAATGTCCGCCTTTGGAAAACTTTCACTGAGTGCTTCAACTGTCTGCCTGTTTCTGCTCTCATTGATGATAAGATCCTTTGCATGCATGGTGGACTGTCGCCTGATATTAAGAGCTTAGATGACATCAGGAGAATTCCTCGTCCCATTGATGTTCCTGATCAGGGAATTCTTTGTGATCTGTTGTGGGCTGATCCTGACAGAGAGATTCAAGGCTGGGGGGAGAATGACAGAGGTGTCTCATATACTTTTGGGGCTGACAAAGTTGCTGAGTTCCTTCAAACTCATGACCTTGATCTTGTATGCCGAGCTCATCAGGTAAAGCTAAACTACACTAACAAGTTAATCATTAAGTTTAAATAGAAGATGCTTCTGAGGTTTAGGTGATATTGAGTATTTTGGGGGGTGCTCTAGAATTCATTCCTATGGTTTTCTCTTTGATTCTCTGGATTGGTTTGTTCGTATCTGTAAATACTTCAGAGAGTTAATTAAGCAAAATTTAGTTGTCGGACCATATCAGATTTATGATAGAATTGGTTATATTAGGACGCCTGTAATTTGTTCAATGGTCTGTAGTTTGTTTAGCAAATCATTTTTTTCTGACCACTGATTGTGCAGGTTGTAGAAGATGGATACGAGTTCTTTGCAAAGAGACAACTGGTGACAATATTCTCTGCACCCAATTACTGTGGCGAGTTTGACAATGCTGGCGCAATGATGAGTGTTGATGATAGCTTAACATGTTCATTCCAAATCCTTAAGGCATCTGAGAAGAAAGGAAGATTTGGATTCAACAACAATGTTCCTAGACCAGGAACCCCACCTCATAAGGTAATCTATATATACTATCTCCCTCCTATATATATAGATCCATCAATGTTTAGATATGAGGTTGATATGTTAACTTTTTCTTCAGGGTGGAAAAGGTGGTTAAGTCCTTGTTACCAACGTGGGAATCAATTTAAGAGTGAAGCCAATGGGTTCGAAGATTGCAACAGTTTGTTTTGTTAGATTGTTTTTTGTTTGGTTGAGGCAACATTATGTTTTGTTTAGATTGTTTTGTAATATTGTGGGAAATGTACACAGCATTTTCAACTGAAGAAAGTTGGGTTTATACATCTAACCTTTTAGACCACAATGCAAGAATGTCGAGAAACGTTTTGATAAGTCTATCGATAAAACAAACTTGCGACATTAGTTTTCTAATACAAATTCAAAGTATCGGAAAGTTCTTTGAGACCACAGGCAAGAATGGAGAGACAAATTCAAGCAAAAGACAAAAGAAATCTTAAAAGTTCGAAAGATTTGTCATATTTTTTTTGACAAAAACCAGAAAAGAAGATTATAAAAAGATCAATACTCCCACTTCTTGAGCTCCATGCCATCTGGTGGAGTGCTTTCCACTTTCTTAGTCCCAACTTCTTTCCAGTTTGTCGACAGTACCGTCCCGTTCGACTCAGCCTGTCAAACACAAAAACCACCCGGGCAGGCAGACATATCATCAGTCAAAAACAAAGAAGACAGTTATTAAACCAAAAAGTAAGGACCAAAGATTAGCTTTGCTCACAAATGATTTGTTCATGGCTCGCCTCATGTCCTCATCCGCACTAGAGTATATGTCGCTGAAAAATTTGTTCATAGCTGCATCTCCATCAAGCTTCTCATCCTTCTCCTGCAAAATTCAAAAGTGAGAAGCAGAAAGAATAACGTGAAGCAACGCCTCTAGAGTTAAGAGACGGACCTGTTTCTTCACTTCAGCTTCCAGCTTGTCCCAGTCTTTTGCTGGCTTAGAAGATGGGTACACTGGTCTCTGCGCCACTGCTGCATATTTACACATAAAATTAAACGAGATGAGAGACTGTTTCAGTTTTGTTTAAGGTTTTACAATTGTGAAGAATAAATAAAGTAAAGGCTAGGAATGGTATCCTCTGAGATGAACCTGATGAGACATTGGGTTTGGGCAGAACACCTTGCCCTTTGCCATATTCAAGGGAAGCCCACGTGATTATCTCTGCTTTTGCAAGACGGATCTCAACTTTGGTTGACAATACTTCGTATCTGCACTTCTCTGGTATGATCTGAATAATTAAATGAAGAACGATTTAGTAAAGTGCATATGAAAACACCACAAAATTTCACTTGTCAAATAAATATACCTTCCCAAACAATCTCGGCTGAAGATGATAAGCTTCCTCTCCAGCAACATCAATTACAACACTCAGCTGCACAAAAAAAAGGTTCAGATAAATATCTCAAGTCAATACAGAGAATGAGATTACAAGAGATAGGTTCAGTTAAAACTTTAAAGTAATGAATCCATCTGATTGCGAGATACTTACAATCTGCTCACCAAACTCGACAGTTACTTTTTCCTTTGGTATTCCTTTAGCAAAAATTGTTACAACCGCTTCCTCTGGCTTCTGGTAAAACTCGTGTCTGTTGAGCCATTAACTTATCAATCAGTATACAGTGATTCTCAAACATTAGATAAGAACCTACATTTTTTCGACAACTAGACTACCTGAACATGGGTTTGGCAGGTGCTGCAGGAGTTGGAACAGGAGGAGCATCAGCTTCTGTAGCTAGTGGTATTGAAGAGCTTGATGCCAAACTCGGTGGCACTGGTTGAACCAATTCTTTCTCTTCTTCTGAACACGGAAATAAAGACTATTATTATAAACTTAAACTCAAACACACACAAAATCGTTTTAGTAATTAAATTCTTAAGCTGTGGAACATACCTGCAATGCGAAGATCACATTCATCAATCATCTTCTTAAACTTTGAGTCATTAGGTGCAACAGAAGCACCCTTTTCCAGGGCTGCTTTGGCAGTACTATACTCCTCAAGCTTCATACAAGCAGTACTGCAAGAATCAGAAGATAAGATCATGATTCCAATTAAACTTAAATACAAACATCAAATCATCATTAAACTTAAAATACAGAGAGCTGATGACAATAATATCATACCCCTTCCTGAGGTAGGCTTTTGCCAAAGTAGGTTCCAACGCAATGGCTTTGTTCGCATCTCCAACAGCTTCTGCTCATTGTATAATTCACAAAAGAAAAAATTATAATCAGAAGCAGCAATAACCTAAACAGTACAAATTACTCAAATCAATCAATTGAGTAGAAACCCTTATCCGAATCAAGGTAACAACAACACATCTCACAAACAAAACCCTAAAACATAACTAAAATCGAGAACAAAAATCAAAATTGATTCCACTATGAACAGATCAAAGCAAGTAACACAACAACAAAAACCCAAAACCCCAAAAGCGTCAACGAGGCAAAGAGGAAGACGAATCGTCTAATAAAGGTTCATACTTTTTAACGATGAGAAGGAAGAGAGAGTGGTAATATTATTACCAGTGAAGCTATCGAGTTTGATGTAAGCCTGAGCACGATCGGCGAAGAAGGCGGCGCAATTGGGATCCAAGTCAATGGCTTTGGAGTATAAGTCAACAGCAACATCGAAGTCATCATCTAGAAAAGCTTCTGTAGCTTTATCAGCCAATTCCTTCGCCATTGAATCTGATCAAAGGATTTGAGAGGGATAGGCACAAGACTAAAGAGAGAGAGAGATTATAGAACAAGAGATTCGTAGACCTTTTTGTTTTGTGTTTGATCTTTTTTGTTTTCTCTTTGAGTTAGAACGTTTTTAATATATACCACAATTAGGTCATATAGAAAAGAACAAAAATTGGGAAATTAGACTTTTTTTTTTTTCTTTTTCTTTTTTACATTAAAATTGAATCTTGATAAATACAGAATTTTTTTTTAAACAAAAGCCAAAAGGGAATACAGATTAAAAGAAGAAATAGAAAATTTAACTATAAAGGACTACCATAATCTAAAAGGTAATAATACTTTTATAACAAATCAAAACGGGGTTTGTGTCCAAAAAAAAAATTATATATACAGGTATATTTTAATAATTTATAAAAAAGATTAAGATATATTTTAATTATTTAAAATATACTATTATAATCATTATTTTACAATCTGTATAATAATCACTATAGTTGATAATATTTACTTTTTCAGTTGGTGTAAACACAATAGATAACTAAGGAATAAGTTCAAGGAAGAGAAGGTTATTTAGTCTTTTTTTTTTTTTATTGTTAAGGTATTATCAACGTATTGAGCATTCTATTTGATTAATGTAATGATTGACAAAAGAAAAGTATGATCGATGATGTAATTGTTTGAGCCAGATGTATTTACAAGACATACAGATTAATAAATTTGCAAAGATATATACTATACAGTAAAAATTTATAAATTAATATTTTATAAATTAATATTTTATAAATTAATAAACACTATAAATTAATAACTTTTGTTAATTTCAAATTAGATCAGTGTAAAAGATAACAAAATTCGATAAGATAATAAAATAATATTTTTTTGGAAATTCTCATGTAAAATATGGTCTCAATAATATCATAAATTAATAATCATTTAAATTTACATATATATATATATGCTGATATAATAATAATGTAAGTTTCTCCTAAAGCTTATATCTATAAAACAATTCTTATATTGTATTTTTAAATTATAATGATATAAAATATTATGTAACATGTCATAAAAATAGCTAAATTTTTTTATGTTTTCAATTTTTAGATATCCATCATTTACATTTTGATAATTTGATTGATTATTAAAATACAACAATTGATATTATTATTTTGACAAAAAAAAAACAATTGATATTATTATTCATAAATTTGAATTTATGTATATCATGCATATAAGTAAATTTGTCTATTGTATTTGTAATTTATTGTCAATAATGTATTCTATATATTACAAATTCAATTTCAATACCAGAAAACTTACAAAAACTGAAAATCTAATCTTATTTTGCTAAAATTGTCTCAATTCATAATTTTTAAAATTTAAACAGTTAAAAATATTTTATAAATTAATAATTATTAATTTACACTATAAAATAATTATTATTAATTTATTTCAACATTATTAATTTATAGAGGTTTTACTGTACATAAAAAATTCAGAAATATAGAAAAACTATTACTATACAAAAATGCTGAAACGTCGCCGGTTGATTGGTACTCTATTAGCACAAATGCGACAATGATGTCGTTGGAGGTTAGTGGTACAGAGTTCGTAGTGGATCGACCGGTTGTAGATTCGGTGGTGACTTGGTTAACTGGAACGGTTGTGATAACTAATTGCTCCATTGGTGGTTTAAGATTCTTAAAAAGAATCAACATTAAAAATAAAAACCAACTTAGTATCTTGAGTATGGCAAATAAGAAGCCATATGAACCAACTTACTATAATGGTTACTAGTTTGAGGCAAATGTATTTACAAGGCGTAAAATTGATTAATAAATTTGAAAATATGGATATATACTATATACATACTAAAAAGGTGTTGCTGTTAATTCATACCCAAATCTGATTCATATTATCAAATGTCTCTGAACTTTTTATCCCCAATTTTGGATTATACTATAAAAATTTAGGAAAAAATTAAAACAATTATTACTAATTTAACAAACAAGGCTCATCACGTGATCTCTGACCGTTGGATATATATTGATGTATAACATATTTATTTACGAAGGATTTTTTCAATTTTTTTCAAAGAAAAAACAGAATATGAACCCAATATTGGACCAAACTAATGAAATATGATAAGGCCCACTAGAACACAAGTGCAAAACACTGAGCCCAAAGATTGAGGTTCATATTGGTTAGCGTCCGTGACTTCGAAGGCTACATCGGCGTTGGGTTGACTAGTGGTTCGACTTCTTCAACTTCCATTTCGCCACTGAGATCAGATTCGTTATCGTCTTGGTAATCTAATACATCGATTTCTTCTGAATTGCCTGATTAGCTTCAATAATGTCATCTTCGACCTGGAAAAGTTCATCTCCAACCTCAAAAAATTCATCTTCAACGTCGGAATCATCATCCTCAACGTCGGAAACATCATCTTGAACTGGGAGGGGAAACAATTACGCCTTGAGATGTTTATAAAGATGAATGTGGGAAACGAAAATTGGATTGCCATTGCCAAGACCGGTGTGTTCAAACCAAAAAAAAGACCGGTGTGTTCAACTGAGAAAGAACTCGGCAGTAGGTTGCGAAGAGCAAACCATCTGAGACACCGATGTCTTCATCTACTCCGAACTCAATATCTACGGCAAGAACGTAGAGGTAAAAGACCGCCGCTGCAAGATAAGGTGACCAACCTTCTTGAACTTTCATGTAGCTCCCAATCTAGTAGAAGAAGTTAAAGAACACTACCAACCCCGCAATTCTAACGACTGCATACACGTCGTTCCTGAGAATCTCCCGGAGATTGATACGATTCTGCGGTGCAAATTTGGGAAGAGTCATAGCAGTTATGGATTCCGTATCCCCCAAACTGTAAGATGACGACGATACACTGATCATGCATGCAAACAACCACATCCATGCATGAATCCTCGGGTAAACCAATCGTGTTCTTGCAACGAGAGCCAACATGATGATTCGTAGAGAAGAAAAAAGAAAAAGAAAGGATTTCTAAAGAACGAAGGAGGTTTTGTTTCCTCTCGATAGAATCATAGAAGAAGAATGATTATGTTTTTTTTTTTTGTTTTTTTTCCCAAGACTGCAACAGAATCGGTTTAAAACTTAAAAAGTGTATAGTGACTCCCTTTTATAGAAAATAAATGATCTCTCTCACTTATCAAAAAAATGATTTGAGTGGAATTTTTTTCGACTCTGTATATATATATAGATATCTTAATATGATCATCCCAAGGGGCAAGAGCATGAGATAATAATGCTTGAACTATCTTAATAAACTTTGATCAAAAAAGAAAAAAGAACTATCTTAATGAACTCAGCTCTTCTGAATCAAAGGACTATGCTTTACGAATAAGTTAATAACTTAATCTATCTTTGAGTGCATCATAGAATTATAAATCCAAGGATTTAATTTGAGTTTCATCTTGGGTGATCTTGTAACCTATCGACCAAAATCTTTGTTATACCTTGTTTTATATATTATGCAATAAAATTATATCGTCTCTTAATACTCTTATATTAAAATGCTGATTAGCATTAATTTGTTTCCATGCATGTTCAACAAAACGTAACTTTCAGATTCCAAATCAAGATCAGGGAATGCAGGAACTTGAAACTACAGGTTTGTCAAGATAATCCTCTGAATCGGTTAGAAGTGTACAAATTAAAAATTTTAGTTGCATAATACAGTAAATATATACATGTGAAATATGTCACCCACCGAGAATCACTCTTTGGTGTAATTAATTGATGTATTTAATTTAATTTTTTTTAATTTTGTTGACCAAAAAAAATAAAAATAATGACAATAATAGATTAACCCAAAATTGCCTGTCAATAAACAAATAATAGTTAAACACAAAATATGCTGATCTTATTATATAAAGTTGGGTTTTGAAAGTTAGCCATTAACAAGATTTTGACACGTGTCAAGTTATTAATCTGAGATTTTGACATATGTAAAAATTAATATTTTATAGGAAGAATTTGATTACAATAAAAATAAAAAAAATTGTTTTAAAAAATATTAATAATGTAAAAAGATAATTATCAAAAATTACAGAGTTTATAAAATAGGATTTTGACACGTGTCAAATTATTAATCTGAGATTTTGACATGTGTAAAAATTAATATTTAATAGAAAATTTTGAGTTACAACAAAAATAAAATATTTTGTTTTAAAAAACATTAATAATATAAAAAGATAATTATCAAAAATTACAGAATTATTATAATATTATAATTATTAAATAATTATAAGGAGATTATATATATATATTTCATAAAATTTGAAATTATAATATTATTTACTTATTTTTAATTTTAACCATAGATCGTCTCATATTTTTCATCTAACAAAATAATTTATTTAAAAACACTACTTTCAACTTTGTTTAATTGAGAAAATTTTTTAAATGGGAAGGTAAATTTTTGAGTAGAAGCTCATCACTACTGTATTCGTGGAAGTGTATTTGATGATGAGCTTCTACTCAAAAATTTACCTTCCCATTTAAAAAAATTTCTCAATTAAACAAAGTTGAAAGTAGTGTTTTTGAATAAATTATTTAAATATGAGAAGATCTATGTTTATATAGAAGTGAATATTTACAAAATTTAAAAGTAATAATTAACTGTATATTTTCCTTAATTTCTTTCTCTAGTTTTTTGTAGAATTAATAACTTAAAATTAAAAATAAGTAAATAATATAATAATTTCAAATTTTAAGAAATATATATAATCTCCTTAAGATATAAAATTTTATCCAACCATTAGGTTGATGAGGTTCTACTCTTTATATTTCTTTGGGATTGAATGAATGGTAACAACTATGTTTGCATAAAAAAAAGTCTACTACTGTTATGAAGAACCATTTGATTCTTCTTCTACTTTACAGATGTGATCGATCACATTCTCATGATTCTATCTTTTGAATCTTTTAAGTAATTTTGTTTCCTATCTTCCACCAGATAATTCGATGGCATCTTGATTATTAATGGAATCTTCACCCCAATCAAATCTCCTCTGCAATTTTATATAATAAGATATATTCTTTTTTTTTTTAAGATTAAGCCAAAGAATTCAATATAACGTAGGATTGTTTTTAAAGTTTAATTATTGTAGTATTTTTTGGATTTCTCTAGGATAACTATGTGTATCTTTATTGTAAAATTATCTGTATTATTTTTATATTTTTGAATTATAAATTTTTATTATTATTTTTATAATCTTATTATTTAAAAAATTACAACATAATAAAATTTTGATACATGTCGTGATCTTATGAATTAGTAACTTTTGAAATCTTATTTTATATAATAAGATAATATTTTTTAATAAAAAAATAATATTGTATTTAAAATTAATAATCATTATTTTTTAATTTGTCCGAAATTTCTGAACAGAGTATGTCTCAATAATCAATAAAAGAATAATAATACTCCAGGTTAGTACCGTATTTTATTATTTTGATTTTCCCCGATTTATCTATTTGCCGTGATCACCAATACGACGTCGTGTATCTCTTCTTTCTCCTCTCTTCCTTGATCTCTCACCGATTCACCCTGACTCGTTCACTGACTCGGCTGAAGCTTTGGGCCCATGAAGTGCCGATCCGTGGCGTGCCTATGGTCTCGAGCGCCTCCATCTCATCGAGTCACCGCCACAGCCGCTCTGACCAATCCACCGACTCTCTATACTGGTGGATCCGATGGGTCAATCATCTGGTGGAGCATCTCGTCGTCTTCCGAGTCCAATTCGGTAAGTCGTCTCTCTCATCCGTTGCTCAATCGTATAGCTTCCTCCTACTCATTCTATTTTCTTCTACTTCTTCGTAATATTTACAATCAAAGATATATATAGCTCTTCGATTAAGTCTCTCTGATACAGATCGATCTCTTAGCACATTGTTAAACATTGTTGTGGTGTTTACTATGTAGTTATAGTAAATTCTGGAACCATTTCTCATTAAGCCTCATTTTGATCCATTAGGAGGTTAAGGCGATTGCTATGTTGTGTGGCCATACTTCACCAATAGTGGATCTTGCTGTTTGTGATCCTACTACTACAGTTTCAGGAAATGGAGTTACATCAGATTCTTCAGATAGTAGTAATGTGGATCCATTTGTTAACTGTTCTGCGTTGATTAGTGCTTGTACTGATGGTGTATTGTGTGTATGGAGTAGAAGTAGCGGGCACTGTAGGAGACGAAGAAAGTTACCTCCTTGGGTGGGAAGTCCATCGATTCTGTGTACTTTGCCATCAGAGCCTAGATACGTGTGTGTTGGATGTTCTTATATCGATACTCATTCTGTTGATACTGTTGATGGGGGCGAGACTTTAGCCGATAGTGATTTTCAGAACAGAAAACCATCGAGATGTACTGTTGTGGTTGTTGATACTTATACTCTTACGATCGTTCATACAGTTTTCCATGGAAATTTATCTATTGGTTATTTGAATTTCATGGGTGTGGTTCAGCTGGAGGAGCAAGAGTTGTTGCTCATGGCAGATTCATATGGTAGGCTGCAGTTGGTTCCAGTGTCAGAGAACTCTGAGAAGGGTGAAGATGTAGCTGAAGCAAGCAAAGGCTCAACCCTGTCTAGAAACTGGTTAAATGAAGGGGAGATAGCTATATCAGTAATAACTCGAGGGAATCTTGTTGCTTTTTTTTCGAAGAATAGGTGTGTCTTTTGGTTGTTGAATCGCCAGGAGGCAATAGGAGAGATATCTTTCGTTGACAATTCTCTGTGTTCTGATAATCATTCTTCAGATTTTCATTTCAAAGAAACATTGATGCTTTACTCTAGTACGTCAACTATCGAAGGTGATGGAGATGATAGAATTTCTGAAACGTTTGTGCTGTGGGATGAAAGTGGCTCTGCTGTGCTGTTTGTTATGTCATATATAGATGGAGCTTTTACATATAAAAACCTCGGTGAGATTGTTACTGCCCCTGATAAGCAGTCCGTGAAATCAACATTTTGTTTTGTACAGTTGAGGCAGTGTCTTCTTCGCGTTGAGTCTACCTGTTGTGATGTTGAACAACCTTCTCAGTGGAGGCCCCATATAACCGTCTGGTCA
Source organism: Camelina hispida (assembly GCA_023657505.1). NCBI lineage: Eukaryota > Viridiplantae > Streptophyta > Magnoliopsida > Brassicales > Brassicaceae > Camelina > Camelina hispida. Next base: position 8,247,906 of record CP094636.1, on the reverse strand, counting down.
CTATGCCTAGGAAAAGGTAGTGAAAGAGAATTTCAGCGTAAATTGCTTGGAGGAGGCTCCTATTTTGCTGATTGGATTTCAAGCTCTTGTTTAGATCCCGAGGGCTCTGTTAGTGCAGAAACTGGTGTTTCTGATTCAGGAAGTCAATGCAGTACCAAAAATGATGTACAAACCTCTGTTAGTGACAATGGGCAGTGCGTGTCATCGTCCATGGTTATTTCTGAGAACATGTATGTCCCATTTGCTGTTGTCTATGGTTTCTTTAGTGGTGAGATAGAAATTGCAAAGTTTGATTTTCTTCATGGGCTTGATTCACCTGCTTCAAGCCCGAGATCAGACACTGATCCTTTCGTCTATAGACAGCGTCTATTGGGGCATACAGGATCTGTTCTATGCTTAGCAGCGCATCGAATGTTTAGGGATTCAAATGGATGTAATTCTTCTCATGTTTTGATCTCTGGTAGTATGGACTGCACCATCCGCATTTGGGATCTCGAAAGCGGAAATGTAGTCATGATCATGCACCATCATGTTGCTCCGGTGCGCCAGATCATTTTAGCACCAGCTCGAACAGAACGACCGTGGAGCAATTGCTTTCTATCTGTTGGGGATGATTCATGTGTTGCTCTTTCTTCTCTTGAGACTTTGCGGGTTGAAAGGATGTTTCCTGGGCATACAAACTATCCTACAAAAGTGGTTTGGGATGGTACAAGAGGCTACATTGCATGTCTTTTCCGCTCCCTTTCGAGAAAATCAGACCCAGTTGATGTCTTGTACATTTGGGATGTGAAGACAGGTGCTCGCGAACGTGTCCTCCATGGGGCAGCTTCACATTCCATGTTTGATCATTTCTGTGCAGGCATCAGTGAGAAATCACATTCTGGCGCTGTGCTAAATGGAAATACATCAGTTTCCTCTTTGCTTTTTCCAGTAGACGAAGAGAGGAAACCGTTTTATTTGAAGAACTACGAGCGAGCAGCTTCTTTATCAACATCTAGGCCAAGTGCTTCACAGGAAAAGGCTAAAGAAGAGAGTTCTGATGCTTCGTCTCTTCTCCAAAGCATTAGATACCCTCCCATCAAATGCACTTGCCCGTTCCCTGGAATATCTACTCTGATTTTCGATCTTTCGTCTTTAGCAGTTGCTTGTCAAACACATGAAAACTCTGATATACATAAGATGCTAGAAGAGAAGAACGATAAGCCAACTGCCCAGCAGATGACTTCAAATGACAAGTCCCCAGTGCAGAAGACTCTAGATAACCCTGCAGAAGTTGTTCACATGGACAAGGCAATTGGGGAATATCTAATTCGATTTAGTTTATCCTTTCTGCATTTGTGGGGTATAGATTCTGAACTTGATCAAATGCTAGTAGAACATCTAAAGCTAAAAAGGCCAGAGAGTTTTACTGTAACCTCCGGTTTGCAGGGGGACAAAGGGTCATTGACATTAGCATTCCCGGGTTTGAATGCAACACTTGAGGTATTCTTGATGACCTCTATTGATGTCACAACTGCACATATTTCAACAATATCGTTCTTTCTCTGAGATTTCATTAAACATTCCAGCTCTGGAAATCTTCTTCGGAGTTTTCTGCTTTGAGGTCAGTGATGATGGTGTCGCTTGCTCAGTGCATGATAAGTCTGTCACATTCCACAGCCACATATAGCAGGTACATCATGTTATCCTTATAACCATCTTTCTTCTTGCAAAGGTTTATATCTTCATGTTTTATTCCCTCATGTCAAAACTATTTTCGTTCTTTTTTTCCTTACAGTAACTTGGCAGCATTCTACACACGAAATCTGGCAGAGAAATATCCGCCATTACTCCAGGTGAGTTCTTTGGCTATCTGCACCAGATATTATGTGGCTTGAGATGATATTGTATAATGTCTAAATAGTTGCAAAACAGCTAAATTTTTCCTCTATTTTTTTTTGTTTTTATTGTAGCTTTTGGTAACTTTCTGGCAAGATAACAGCGAACAAGTCCGTATGGCTGCTCGATCTTTATTCCACCACACTGCTTCTTTAGCAATACCTCTTCCATTATGCAGTGATCACGCATCTGAACACGCCGAATTGGTGAGGTCCCTGTCTGGAATCAGTCTGAACGAACCTAAAATTTTTAGCAAAGGGGAAGAAAACCCCGCAAACAGTATGGACTCTGAGCATATCAATCAAGCTCAACGACTTTCTCAGGCTGAGGAAGCAGAACTACTCTCCTGGCTTGAATCTTTTGAAATGCAAGACTGGATTTCTTGCGTTGGGGGAACAAGTCAGGACGCAATGGCAGCTCACATCATTGTTGCGGCTGCCTTATCAATCTGGTACCCAAGCTTAGTAAAACCTGGTCTAGCCATGCTAGTCGTCCACAAATTGTTGAACCTGGTTATGGCCATGAGTGAGAAATACAGTTCGACTGCTGCAGAGCTTCTCTCAGAAGGAATGGAGACTACATGGAAAACATGGATCGGACCTGACATTCCTCGGATAGTTTCAGACATATTTTTCCAGATAGAGTGTGTCAGTTCCTCAGTGGGAGCACATCAAGCGGTACCATCGTCTATAAAGGAGACTCTGGTCGAAGTTCTTCTTCCAAGTTTAGCCATGGCGGATGTCCTTGGCTTTCTTAGCATTATAGAGAGCCAAATATGGTCTACCGCTTCTGATTCCCCTGTTCATGTAGTATCTCTCAGAACACTCATCAGAGTAGTCCGTGCTGCTCCGAGAAATCTGGTGCTTCATCTTGAGAAGGTTTGTCGCATCTATTTTTACATTTCAGTGAGGACAGTTGAGATTTGAATAAACAAGACATTTTTTCTGATATTTGTAACACAGTGTGGAAAATTTTGCAGGTAGTTAATTTTGTTCTTCAAACAATGGATCCAAGCAACACTGTCATGCGTAAAACTTGCCTGCAAACCTCAATGGCTACGCTGAGAGAAATCGTGCGTGTATTTCCAATGGTAATCCTAAACGATTCATCAACAAGGTTAGCAATTGGCGATGCTATCACAGAGATCAACAATACCTGTATCCGCATATATGACATGCAAAGGTACAAAATCTTATAGGCTTTGTATTTTCGTCCCACTTTTATCTCAGTTTCTTAGTGGTTTCTGTAATTTGCATTGCAGTATGACAAAAATAAGGGTTTTGGATGCAAGTGGACCTCCGGGTCTTCCAAATTTTCTAAGAGGAGCTTCAGAGTCTGCTGTAACAACAGCTATATCAGCTCTCAGCTTTTCACGAGATGGAGAGGTAAACTTGATTTAAAGAAACTGTAGCTTCTGCACTAAACTTTCAAAGTCATCAAGTTCCTGAAAAATAAAATCACTTTGAATTGTAGGGATTGGTTGCGTTCTCAGAAAACGGTTTGATGATCAGATGGTGGTCACTAGGATCAGTTTGGTGGGAAAAACTAAGCCGAAGCCTCACACCTGTTCAATGCACAAAACTGATATTTATTCATCCATGGGAGGGATTTTCATCGAACTCTTCTCGGACAAGTGTGATCTCAAGTATCACAAGCGACGAACAAGAACTTCCTCTTCAGGTACTTATACTGTTTATCATTATCTCATTTTTAAAACTCAACAAAGCCCTTTTATATGTGGCGTTAAACCAATACTCAATTTTCTCGGTGTGACCCCGAACAGGAAAACTCAAAGAACATAAGCCACGCAGAGCGGGTAAAGCAGCTTGTTCACCATCTTGACCTCTCTTATCGCCTAGAATGGGCCAGTGAACGCAATGTAGTTCTAACAAGACACAGTGTTGAGCTGGGCACTTGCTTATTGTAACAGCCCATGCCAGGACAGTCTTAATACATGTTCCTCATTTTGATCGGGTTTTTGTTTTAGAGGGCTCATGTTGAGTTCATATCTATGTTCTCAGGAGGTTATCCTAAGAAGTAAGAACGAGAACGTTCCTCTGTGAGTCTGAGAACAAGAATGACATTTCCTATTTGTATATGAAAAAAATATACTTAATATACACGATACCATTATTCATTGGATCAGATATGCATATTTCTGGTTACATGTGTTGAAAGAAAAAAATCAATTGTGTTGTAAAATGGTTTTTCTGAAACGAATTTTCTGTATCGACATTTTAACAAAATTAATTTTAGGAAAAAAAGTCCACATTGTCATCAAATGTATTTTACACATAGCTAGTCTGAAAAACTCAAATTACTGGTTGAAAAAAAAAAAAAAAAAAAAAACTCAAATTACTCTCAATGCATTCCTTTTCTATACAAAAACACTAATAAATTTTGAATAAAATTTTCTATTCAAACTTCTCCCAGAGTTTAAAGATTTTAAAATTTTAATTACTTTCTATATATATTAACTGCTCTTATCCATCAATATTTGCATAAGTGTCAACGGGCATTTTTAGATTGTTATAAGAAAATAGGTTGAGTGATGTGAATTATGAACGACTTTGAAGATCTATAAACGCTTGAAAGTTGAAATACTTGACGAAGTTTTTTTCTTTCTATCGTTTAGAGATATCGAATGTTTCCTAATTTGACGGCATTTAAATACGTGCGTTTACTGTTTACTTAAGTTTTATGATTTTAATTTATCAACAAAACATATGATAAATGTGATAAAAACTTATGTCAAATTTGGCGTGTTTGGTCGTCAGGACGAATCAGGCAATTTTTCTGCATGTTCTCCTTTTGAAAGAAGTTTTAATTTTCCACTAAAAAAAATATCAGTCTCTCCACATAGTCAATTAAATGTTTTGTAGCTTTAGACAGATTAAAATGAAGAAAAAAAAGGAAAGAGAAATGTTGGAAATTAATGTTGATGATATTTCATCGTTGTTTTTTTCCAACTTTCTATATATAGGAAACAAAAGAATTCCTAAGATCGGCTCTATTGAATCAAACAATATATAACCTTAAAGAACTCTCTTGGAAAACCTTTATTGCTTAGAAGCTGACTTAAAATTAAGCTTCTCACAAACTCTTAATCTCTCTTAAGTTGTGCAACATACTCTGCACCTCCTTATATATAGATTAAGATAACACCAAAACCAAAACCTATTAGGAATAAGTTTCTAACTAGATAACTCCTAGACTACCTTGAACTAATCCTTTTCCATAACTCGGTAGGATTGTTCTAGAAACTTCTTTTATTCTTGCTTGTCTTTCAAGCTTAAGCTAACATTCTCCCCCTTGAGCTTGACATCTCTTCTTCCAACATCTTCAACACCTACGAGACCTCTCATCTCAGTGAACTTGATCCTTCCAAGAGCTTTCGTGAGTATGTCCGCTTTCTGCTTGCTATCTGGTACATGTTCCACTTCTATCAAACCATTCTCCACACACTCTCGAATGAAATGGTACCTGCGATGAATATGCTTGCTTCTGCCATGGAAAACTGGGTTTTTTGACAAAGCTATGGTGGACTTGTTATCTATCCGTATTACAACCTTCTCGCTTTCTTGTCCAGTGATTTCTCCGAGAAGATTCTGCAGCCAGATTGCTTGTTTGGCTGCTTCAGTGGCCGCCATGAACTCTGCTTCGCAGGAGGACATTGCCACAGTTTCCTGCTTCTGAGAACACCACGTAATCGGAAAATGATTAAGATAGAAAACATGCCCCGTTGTACTCTTCCCATCATCTTCATCTACATTGTGACTACTATCACTGTAGCCAACTAGCCCCGCCTCATCCAAACGTTTCCGACTGATTTCACTATAGCCTACCAGTCCTGTCTCAACTGATCGAGTATAGTTAAGTCCAAAAGACAAAGTTCCACGAAGGTATCGGAGAACCTGTTTTAACGCTGCTCCATGAGACTGCTTGGGTTCATGCATATAGCGGCTCAAGACTCCTACGCAAAACGAGAGATCAGGTCGAGTGTGTAACAAGTACCGTAGACACCCAATGTTTCGTCTATACACCCTTTCATCAATACCAGCTTCCTCATGTGCTTTAGACATTTTTAAACCTGGCTCCATTGGCGTGAGCACTGAGTTACAGCTCCCCAAGCCTGCTTCTTCTAGAATCCGACCTGCATACCGTTCTTGTTTCAGCAAGATGCCATCGCCATGCTGTGTGACTTTGATTCCTAGATAGTAAGTGAGTTGACCAAGATCACTCATCTCGAAGCTTGCAGCCATACCATCCTTGAAATCTTGTATGACTTCTATGCTCGATCCTGTGACCAGTAAATCATCAACGTAAACAGCAACAAGAAGAAGATGATTCCTCACCACCTTCCGGTACAGAATAGTTTCCTTTGAGCACTTTTCGAAGACTAAATCCTTAAGAGTCTGATTTAACTTAGCATTCCAAGCCCTTGGTGCTTGTTTTAAGCCGTACAAGGCTTTATGCAGCCTATAAACCTTAGACTCGTTACCTGCAACTACATAACCTTCAGGCTGTGAAACATAAACCTCCTCCTTTAAGTCTCCGTGAAGAAAAGCCGTTTTGACGTCTAAGTGGTGTACTTCCCATCCTCGTGAAGCAGCTAGTGCAATGATTAATCGAACAGTCTCCATACGTGCAACTGGAGAGAAGACTTCGTCAAAATCGATGCCATACCTCTGAACATATCCCTTAGCTACTAGTCTCGCTTTATATTTGTTAACACTTCCATCTGAGTTTCTTTTAATCTTGAATACCCACTTTAGACCGATCGGCTTTGCTCCTGCAGGAAGATCCACTAAAAGCCAAGTATTATTCTTAGTTATCGAGCAAATCTCGTCATCACACGCATTCCGCCAGACCTGCAATTTTTTAGCTTTATTAAAATCCCATGGTTCCTCATTTAGTGCTAGCAGCAGCCGTTCACTCTCTAGTTCAGCCATAAGCACATAATCTTCCAGGTATTTTGGCTTAGACACCACTCTTGATGACCGTCGTAACTCTGTCTGAGCTTGTTCATTGTTTGTAATCGACTCTGAAATAGGATCCGACTTAATCGACTCTGAAACATGATCCGATTTTTTCCCAGCAGAGCTTGTTACCATGGTTGTGACCTTCTCATTATTACCAATGATATCCTCCTCTGACTCTTCTCCACACTCCTCTGTTTCTACTGCTTCCTTGATCATCTTATTGTTCCCAAATGTTTCAAAACTCAGATTGAATGTACCAGAGTCAGCATCTTCTCCTTCACTGTTCCACTTCCAGCTCGAGTTTTCATCGAACACCACATCTCTGTTGACAATAATTCTCTGCTTCAAAGGATCATAAAGTCTGTAAGCTTTAGATCCTGGTTCTGTGCCAAGATGTACTAAAGCTCTAGAGCGATCATCTAATTTCTTCAGGTGTTGTTTTTCAATTTTCGCATAACCGATACAACCGAACACTCGAAGATGCTCCAAGTTAGGTTTCTTCGACTTGAAAACTTCATATGGTGTCTTGTTGATCAAAGCTTTAGTCCCTACTCTGTTTATGAGATAAGTGGCGTGTCTCACAGCCTCTCCCCATAAGAAATTTGGTACTCTCATATGTTTGAGAATGCTCCTCGTTATCTCGAGCAGAGTCTTGTTCCTTCTTTCAACAACACCATTTTGTTGTGGTGAGTAAGGTTTTGTTAAGTGTCTAAGTATGCCTGAATCTTCACAAAACCTGCTGAATTCTTCTGAGGTAAACTCTCCACCACGATTAGTTCTGAAGGTTTTTATCTTAGCTCCTGACTCTTGTTCAACAACTGCTTTAAACTTCTTGAATCTTGTAAGAGCTTCACTCTTTTCTTTCATAAGAAGTGTCCACATGTAGCGTGAATGATCATCAATCAAGACAAAAATGTATTGATTACCAGCTGCAGTAGTAGGTGCAATGGGTCCGCAGAGGTCTCCATGAACTAATTCTAATACATGTGAAGCACGAAAAGAAGCTGTCTTTGGGAAAGCTTGTCTTATTTGCTTCCCAAGTACACAAGATGAGCATGTTTCTCTATCCACCACAAAGATTGGTAGCCCTATGACCATCCTGTTTTGCAACATAGTCTTCATACTCTCGATCCCTATGTGTCCTAGTCTGGCATGCCACTTTGAGGATTCACTCTTGACCACAACTTGTAAGCATCGAATGCTCTCAACTTCCATCACAACCTTGTAAAGTCTGTTTCTTGACCTATTAGCCTTGACTAGAAGCTTTCCATCTCGATCACATAGAGTTAAATAGTCCTTTCTCATTCGGACATCGCAACCAGCTTCTGTGGCTTGACCAAGGCTGATGATATTACTTCTTAATTCTGGGATGAAATAGACTTCATTCAAGATTTTTCTGTCACCATTCTCGCACAGAAACAAGATAGACCCTTTTCCTTTGATGTCAATGCGAGAGTCATCTCCAATCCGAACCTTGCCCGTAACAGTTTCATCAATCTTGAAGAAATAGCTCAGATTCTCGGTCATGTGATTGCTTGCTCCGTTATCTAAGTACCAGATATTGTCATCAGCTGAGTGTTTATTCAAACTGCTTGGTTTAACATTCTTCTCGTTCAGATAGACAACTTCATGCATCATCAATTCATCTGCCTGGTGCGTATCTTCATCTTCAGTTTCCTGTGTTTCTTGAACCTTTAGCAATCTGTCTGGACAATTTGACGCGTAATGACCGTTTTTGTCACATCTGTAACACACAATGTTTGATTTATCCCTTCTGTAACCTCTACCTTGTTGAGCAAATCGTCCTCGTCCTCTGCCACGACCATAAGACCTACCGCCTCCTTGTCCTCTGCCTCTACTTGCCCCAAAGTTCTCCTGATATTGATGAGAATCCATATCGGCGTACATAAGCTTTCCTTGTTCCTCCTCTAGCTGTTCTTCTTCATCACAGATCCTTTCCTCATACACCTTGAGTCGGCCCACAATATCTTCAAAACTAGTATGGTTCAGATCAAGGATCTGTTCGAGACTAGCAATGATGTGAATGTATCATTTTCTTGGCAGACTCTTCAGAAATTTCTTGACCAGTTTTGATTCCTCGATGTTCTCCCCTAGAGCTGCTGATTTTGTGGAAATCTCAGAGAGTTTACCAACAAAATCATCAATTTTGTCACCTTCTTTCATCTTCAGCCGATCAAAGTTTGCCATCAGAGTCTGTAGTCTTGCTTCTCGAACCCTGTCTGCTCCAAGGTTCCTAGACTTGATAGCTTCCCACACAGCTTTAGCAGTAGAAAGATTTCCTACTTGGAAAATCAGAGCCTCTGGTATGGACTGGAACAGAAGACCTCTAGCTAGGTCGTTTTTCTCTTCATTATCTGATCCTGGTTCAATTACCTCCCATACTTTGTTTATACGGAGGGTAACATTCATCCTCATTGACCAGACAGTGTAATTTGTGGCATTAAGCATCGGACATTGGATCGCAGGGTTGTTACTTTCCTTGACTGGGTTTGGTACTACAACTATCGCACCTTTAGATCCGTCTGTATCTCCCATGATCTTTCTTTAACCAAATGAAAACTTTAGAAACCTTTTGTGAGATAATCTTCCCTTAGTTCGTATCTTATCTAGATTGATTAATTCAATAGAAGCTCTGATACCAAATATTGAATCAAACAATATAGAACCTTAAAGAACTCTCTTGGAAAACCTTTATTGCTTAGAAATAGACTCAAAACTAAGCTTCTCACAAACTCTTAATCTCTCTTAAGTTGTGCAACATACTCTGCACCTCCTTATATATAGATTAAGATAACACCAAAACTAAAACCTATTAGGAATAAGTTTCTAACTAAATAACTCCTAGACTACCTTGAACTAATCTTTATCCATAACTCGGTAGGATTGTTCTAGAAACTTCTTTTATTCTTGCTTGTCTTTCAAGCTTAAGCTAACAGGCTCATGATGATATACATTCCTTACGTCTGGTCTGGAACCAATTTTGAAATTTTTGATTGATAAGATCTGTACGTAGTAGTTGCACAAAATTCTTATCATTACTCTCAAAACTACCAAGACTTAAGTAATCTTAACCTCAAGCTATTAAATAACTTAATACTGATAGTCTGATAGTATATTATAGATCCCGGATATTATGATATGCTTAAAACATATAATTTTTCAAAATTCCAGGTCCTTAACATGAGCTTCTTATTCACGTGGAGACACAGAAAATTTTGATCTTTGAATACGTTATTCTTTCGCCAATACAACATGTTCCACCAACTTAGACAAATGAATTTAATAGTAGAGGTTTTCAAAGATAATAGTTGGATTGTTGGCTTTTGAATTCGGCCATTGGCACATGACAAATTATTTTTTGTTAGGTCATTGCTAAAACGCACTCATTTTACTTTTTAAGTTCGAACAATTCAATTACAAATTTCGATTTATCGGAAAAGTAGACTAACCATATATGTTTAGGGGTTAAACACACCAAGTCTTAGGAAAAAATGCAACGCCTTGACAGAAGCCAAATTCTAGTTTTCAATACCGAAAAGACAATACTGATATTATTGTTTGACTTGTAGACGAGAAACCACGATGTTATGACAGTGCAAACCAATACATTAAAGAATTTTTTTTTTGTGCAAAACATTAAGGTCAAATGAAAGGAAAAAACAAATGAGATGAGAGTTTATCAATAAAAGTAAAACAAGATACCAAGGTCGTTGTTTTTCTATCAACCCACACATGTTAGTCGTTACTATGTCGTCAACTAAAACCGTTGACAGTTGACACTATAAAAAAAAAAGTACTCTCTCTGTCCTTCAAAGATTGATGTTTGAGGGACTTCACACAAATTAAGAAACAATAATTATTTACAATACTTGTTTTTTATTAAAAGTATTATATATTTATAAACCAATGACTATTGAGTTTTCTTAATGATCACTTTTTGAAGTTTACAAAAGTTAAATATTAGTTAATTTAAAATGGTAAAATATCAAACTTTGTGGGACAAAAAAAAATCACATAACATCAATCTTTGTGGGATAGGGGGAGTATATGGTTAGCTTTGCTGTCAAATTAAGCAATAAAGTGGAAACTAGACTTAATTATTTTCATTTATGATTAGTGTATTGACCAAAAAAATTGGTATGATTAAAGTAAAATTAAATTTTAAAAAATGGGTCTGATTAAAGTAAAATTAAAGAAATACTAGGTTAAACCCGCGCTACGCCGCGGGTATTTTTTATTTTTGTTATTTCATATAAATACAAGTTATAAACTTGTAATTGATCCCTATATTACATGGAACTTTATGGTTGATAATATAGTTGCTTTTATCGGCACAACCGAACCAAAGCTAAATATCCATAAAATCATTATATACTATGACTACTCATATAAGTAGTTTATCACTTTCAGAACCGTTCAATATTTGTTATTGAATTAAAATTTTCATTATGCAAAGACTACATAAAATTTTGGTTACTGTGAAATAGAACTAACACATGCCAATTATGAAGTTATTTATATCTTATTTTATACCTCACATAATTAATTACATTCCGCTTAGTCTACAGTTCTTATTTTCCTACCCAAAAAAAAACCTATATATCATATTTATGCATTAATTAACTTATATATGATATATATATTGAAAAACTACCCTATGCTTTTTCTTCTAAACTATACTTTTTCCTTTTTGTGAAAATTTTATAAACTCACTTTCTATTGTTGTAAAAAACAAGTTTTGTCCGTCTTCACTTCAAAATTACATTACATATTTAATTAAAAACAAAAATTATAAATTGTATTTTCATGATTTAGATTACCATTTAAAAAAAATATTTAGAAGGAAAAAACATTAGGTTTTTAAAAAAAAAATTGTTGATAGTTTATTAAATAAATCTTCTTGGACCAAAATGGTTGTCTAGAGTTTTAATAACTCATTTACATTGTAAATATTGATAGGTTGAATTTTTTTTCAGTTTTGGTATTAAAAGATAAGTTTCATAGAGTCAATTAGATCAGTTGATTAGATAGAGGGTTTAAGAGTAACCACAAAAGAGAACACATAAACTTCAAGAAAACAACTACATTTAGTAATAATGAAGCAAAGTCCACTTATGATAGCACTTGACATTTATGCCCTGTGGAAGAATTAGAAGCATTATTCTTCAAACTTTAGAATCGTTCCCTTGTACAAATCAGAGCCTTCACTGTCGTACTCATCCATCTCCCTTGCTATTTCCTACACAGAAAAAAAAAAAAAAAAAAATCAATACAGAACAATTATTTTGAAAACAAAACCCAGTTTGATAAGAAGCACACAAACAACAGAACCCAAAGAGGACGAGAACATGATTTGAGTAATAACAAACAAAACTTGGATGGAAAGTTAAAAAAATTGGGCTAGAAAGTAAGTTAGAAGATAACATTTAAAATTAATCCTAATAGCCATTTGTTACAATTAACCAATAAAAATTCTGCTTTTAGATGATTACCCTCATTGAATCGACTTATGGACAAGATATTATGTCATTTACAAATTATGCTATAATCTAATGCAATTTAATAAATGATAAGATCTAATTTCCTCCGAAGCCTCTTGTCAAACTTAGCTGCATAAACACGGTAAACCGGAGTAAAACAACAGTACCTCTGAAACCCAATGTCCCAATATCATAGCAACTTTTCGGTGGATGATACGCCTATTTGGATGGTCATTTGAGAGCTCAAGGATAGAGCACCATTAAACCTGCACACAAATTATCCGATCATTAAGAAGGACACAGTAATTACTTAACTAATCAAAATCTTCTGTCACATTCTGGCTGGCAATATGAAGGTTCAAGACACAACAACGTTAATCGCTTCTATAGGGTTTTAATATTTCTTTTGGAATAGTAAATATTGACAGGTAAGCAGAAAATAAGCTTAGTTGTATTAATTTAAATGTTTTTATTGGTTAGAAATTTTAATTGAGGTGTCAACACCAGCTTCAATGTTGAGGCTGATGTGTCACACCAGGAATGCAACGCATTCAACTTTTATTGTATTGATTTCCTTGAATTCAATTTATCTGAAAAAAAATGAAGAAACAAAAAGTCTTTAAAATTTAAATAAATTTAAATAAATTTTTAAAAATAAATAAAGAAGATATGAAAAAGAAAAAAAAAAAAGTCGTTGAGATTTTGGTGGTCAAAGTGAAGGCTTCAAAAAATCTATCCTTTACTGTACTATTTTTTTGGATTTTGACTGGAAAAATCTTTGTGGAATGTTACTGGTCTTTAAGGCTGCCATTTATTTCATTCACGATAATCTGTGGTCCAATGTCTGCCACTATCGTCATAATCACTGATCCCTAGCTTTTATGCAATACTAATAAGGATTTGAGCCATATAATATTCGCACTACTTAATAAAGGCATTCTAAAAATGTAGAAACAAATCGAATTTTGTGATTTCTATATGTTTGCTTACACTTTTTCGTATTAGCTTTTTCTAAGCTGTCAAGTGAAACATCATTAGTTAATGAAAACAACATTAAAGAATGGTGTCCAGAGGAGAAAAACAAGTAAATGGGGTTGAAATATCATCAATCATCAATACGTGTTTTGATGAGTGCATTATTAAGGAGAGAAGGTGGACATCCCAACCTTCTCCAATGACTAATTTGCATATAGTTTTTTTGAATTTTATTTTACATAAAGACTCTTCTAATCAAAAGCAAGAACAGTCCTAATATTAATGTCTATTATAACGGGCACAGTTCAACTGTTCCAACCTTCATTTATTTCTAGTTTATGCCGACGTGATGTTTAAGTGTAGTTCTCTAATAGTATATTGTTATCGCTAATCACGCAAATGGTAATATAGGGCAAAATGCAAATTCTTACAAGAGATTTGTTGTCACTTGTCACCATGACCATGACGATATAAAATGACCTAATTGCCTTGCAAAAACCTACATAAACAATGATATAATAATTGCTTTTTTTACATATATCTAAAAGTATTGACTAAAAATAATTATTTTCATATTTTTTTTTCTTTGATATTATAAAAGGAAAATATTTAAGGGATTCTCTTTTTCGACGAAATTATATATGAAAATTTATACATTTGGTCCCCCTTGAAATAAAACACTTATTTCGTTTATTAAAGAGTCAGTATATCACTATATTGGAATATGTTGCACCTGGATTTTATTTTTATTATTTATGGAAGAAGAAATATGTTGTTCCATTAGTCAACAATATATACTTGTTTTCCCCCATCAAAATATAAAATTTCTGATCTTGTAAAATTCAAGTTGATGACTCATTTCCAAATATAGAATTGGACTTTAATGTTCATGTTCACAGGTCCCCCCACTACTTAATTTCGTTCCAATCTCCCCCCTCACAATGACCACTCTTTTTCACAAAGTTTGGTTCAAATCCACCCTCCAAAAACACAAATACAAAACAATTCAAACTTCATCGAAGTCAAACAAAACTATGACAAACATTAAGGACCAATTTGAAATGTTATACGTTCTTTCATGGAACTTTCATTGTAATCTACTACAACGCTACACTTACTCGGTGTGTACACCTGAAACTAAACCCTCTACATAGCATATATACACAACACAATCTCACTTTCCCAACACATCAGATCAAACCCATATCTTCTAAATCTCAACACCACCCAAAATAACAAAAAAGAAGAAACCTTTTTAAAGAGAAAACAAGAGAATCATCTAAGAAGCAACACAAAACAAAAAATGGTATCTTTAGCAACAGAGAAGAAGCAAGATCTTAACCTACTGTCTAGAATCGCCTCCGGTGACGGCCACGGCGAGAACTCTTCTTATTTCGATGGTTGGAAAGCTTATGAAGAGAACCCATTTCACCCAATTGATAGACCTGATGGAGTTATCCAAATGGGTCTCGCTGAAAATCAGGTAATTCTCAAATAAAAATCCAAACTTTATTTTTCTTCTTCTCTCTCTGTTTCTGTAACAGTGTAACCTAACTTTGGTGGATTTGTTTACTTAAACTGTGTAGCTTTGTGGTGATTTGATGCGTAAATGGGTTGTAGAACATCCAGAAGCTTCGATTTGTACAGAACAAGGTGTGAATCAGTTCAGTGACATTGCAATCTTCCAAGATTATCATGGCTTACCTGAATTCAGACAAGTAAGTATATCTCAAAGCCAGTTTCATCTCTTTTGGGTTTTGATTGGTTTCAAAAGATTCTAACTTTATTGTTCCTTTTTCAGGCTGTAGCGAAATTTATGGAGAAGACAAGAAATAACAGAGTTAAGTTTGATCCTGACCGGATTGTTATGAGCGGTGGCGCAACAGGAGCACACGAGACGGTTGCTTTCTGTTTAGCTAATCCTGGTGATGGTTTCTTAGTACCAACTCCTTATTATCCAGGGTATGTT
The DNA here is from genome assembly GCA_023657505.1 of Camelina hispida. Lineage (NCBI taxonomy): Eukaryota > Viridiplantae > Streptophyta > Magnoliopsida > Brassicales > Brassicaceae > Camelina > Camelina hispida. Next base: position 8,232,601 of record CP094636.1, on the reverse strand, counting down.
CAAAATATTCAGATTGGTCTTAAATTCACATTAGAGTTTGGTTTGGTTAACTAAACTTGGTTTGGTTTGGTTTTCAGGTTTGATAGAGATTTGAGGTGGAGAACCGGAGTGAATCTTGTACCTGTTACTTGTCACAGCTCTGATGGGTTTAAGATCACGGTTGAAGCTTTGGAAGATGCGTATGAAAAGGCGCGGTTATCGAATATTCCGGTTAAGGGTTTGCTTATAACGAATCCTTCGAATCCGCTTGGTACGACATTAGACCGGGAATGTTTGAAGTCTCTTGTTAACTTCACTAATGAGAAAAGGATTCATCTCATTGCGGATGAGATCTACGCCGCAACTACATTTGGTCAAACTGAGTTTATAAGTGTTGCTGAAGTGATCGAGGAGATCGAGGATTGTAACCGTGATTTGATTCATATTGTTTATAGTCTCTCCAAAGATATGGGTTTGCCCGGTTTTAGAGTTGGCATAATATACTCTTACAATGACCGGGTGGTTCAGATCGCGAGGAAAATGTCGAGTTTCGGTTTAGTTTCGTCGCAAACGCAGCGTTTGATAGCTAAAATGTTGTCTGATGAAGACTTTGTGGACGAGTTTATCCGCGAGAGCAAATTGCGGTTAGCTGCAAGGCACAAAGAGTTAACCACCGGTTTAGATGGTTTAGGTATCGGTTGGTTAAAGGCCGAAGCCGGTTTGTTCTTATGGATGGATTTAAGAAATCTCTTGAAGACAGCTACATTCGATTCGGAAACCGAGCTATGGCGCGTGATCGTGCACCAGGTGAAGCTGAACGTGTCTCCAGGAGGTTCGTTTCATTGCCACGAACCGGGATGGTTCAGAGTGTGTTTTGCGAACATGGATCACAAGACTATGGAGACAGCTTTAGAGAGGATTAGAGTGTTCACTAGCCAACTCGAGGAAGAGACTAAACCGGTGGCTGCAGCAACTATGATGGCTAAGAAGAAGAAGAAGTGCTGGCAGAGTAACCTCAGGTTAAGCTTTAGTGACAAAAGGCGGTTCGATGATGGCTTCTTCTCGCCTCATTCACCTGTGACGCCTTCTCCGCTAGTCCGTGCACAGACTTAAAAGACCGTTTCATATTTTGACTAGAGACCAGTCGTAAAATTGAAAGATCAATTCCTTTAACATTGATTGTGACAGTTGTCTAATTTAATGTATAGCTACGACTCTACGACTATCAAAGTTGAAATATTTTATAATGTTATCTTGCTATGTTAACCAATTGAATAATAATATAAATGAGAATTCGCAACTGTTGTCAAACCGGTCTATACCGATAACTCAGATCTCAATGAATTAGTTCCAATTATGTGTTCTGAAGTTTTTAATCATAATTAAATCAAACATAACCGGGAACCGGACATGGTAAACCGGTAAATTGACCGGTTCAATGTGGAATGGAATCTCCGTTTTAAAAACAGCTTAAGGACCGCTAAATTGGAAAATACATGGGCAGGAAGTTGAAGAATTTGGCCTATTGTCCAAGAAGATAAACAATTGTTTGAAGTACTTGAGCATAAATTCAGCACCAGATATTGGAATATTGTTGCAATTGTTTGTGGCCCATAAATTAAGTGGAAACGGCCATGCAGATCAGATTTTTTTTTTTTAACTCTTTAAAAAATAATAGAATGAAACAACCAATGTTGCAGAGAAAAAATAAAGAATTGAAAACATAACGAATTAAGATCTTAAACAATAAATAGAGCTTCTACACTCAGGATCTTTGACGACGTTCTTCTTCAATCCTTCCGTGTAACCAAGCCGGTCCGCCCCAAGCCAAATAAGAAGTGAGACGACCGTCACGAGTAACACTCCCAGCAATCTCCCTGACCAAAGAATTAGTTTCCAAATTTTGATTAGACGACCGTCACGAGTAACACTCAGACGAACATCACGAGTAACACTCCCAGATCAGATTTGAAACGTCTAATTACGATTAGTCCTTCCTAATTAACAATTTTAAATTATCGCCTTGAATGTTTTGTAGATTTTGACAGAGATTTTGGTTTTTGTTTTTCAAAAACTCATTCTTATACCAATCAAGATTTTAAGAAAACTAGTATTCCATTTACGATTCTAAAATTTTTAGTTGTCCTATAATTTAGAAAATTTAGTTTTTGATTCTTTACGATAATTTTTTTCAAAAACCAAAAACTATTTTTTTGAGATTTTTCATTTAAAAAACTAGTACCAAATCTAAAATCTAAAAACTAAAAACTAAATTCAAAAACTGATTTAAAAAATAGCATCCATTCATGGCCTTTATTTTCTGTATAAAAAAAAACTTATGAAAATAACACAAATATAAAATATTCCTATTTAAGACAATCCATTATAACCAGTTGGACATTTCTTTTGTGTAGATGTAGTCGCGGAATTAATCAAAAATGGGTTTAAGGCAAAGGAAAAAAACCAAACTGATGCTACCAATGATGCTATTGAAGAAGTAATTAAGAGCATAAAAAATCTGAGGGCATCAACCCATTAATAAAAATAATCAATTATTATTAATCTAACTAATTATGTTAAGTTTGTTCACATATATGAAATAAATTTGTTTATATTTACTTTTAATAGAATAATCAACACAAAAATTGTATAACAGCTAATATATCTCAACCAATAGATCTCTTTACATTATATTTATTACTCAGACTAAAAGTTCATAAAGGCTGGTAATAGAAATTAAAAATGATAAAATTGCCAAAAGAGTATTTTAAAGGAATCAAATACATCATAAAATACTAATGAAAACTGAATCAAAGAGGATATTACAATTGTACGTCTAAAAAAAAGATTATACAACTGAATTACCTATAGAAAGGTTGAATCAATAGCTTTTCAGTCATATTCGTATATTCATAGGTATTCTCCTGAACATTTTGAATTCACGCTTTAGCTTTGATTTTTCCAAATTGTCGGCAAATTCTGTACAAGATGGATCATTGGTCATAATGTATTTTATGAGAATAATACATATCCAAACAAAGTAATAAACATATATATTTCTTAGAAATAGAAAATATGTTAATTTAGTGAACATGTTAAAGTAGCAATAAGAATTTACTATGATATGAAAGTGACATCTTAATAATTGTAGTTAAAAGTTAAATAATTTTTTCTTTTCGTTGGGAAAGCTGAGCAAAACTTAATTTTTTGAAGTTGTTCAAACAAAGGAAAGACCACTATATGTCAATTAATAATGTACAAAACTTTTTTATAAGAAAGAATAATGAATACTTTGATTTTGTATATTGTGAGATAATGTACTAATAATATAAAGGTTTTCTGGCAATTTTAAATACTTTTTGACTTGGAGTTTTTAGTTTGAATTTTTGCATATAAGAGTTTCAAGAATTTTAATGTAATCTATTGAGAATCAACGTTTAACATTGCATAAAAATATAAAATACAACAATAATGATAGTTTACCTTATGTGATGTGACTTCAAAGATCAAGTAAATATTATATGATGGTTTAGTCTTAATATTGATTTTTTATATAAAGTAAAAATATACTTCTCAATAGTTATACTAAATTACATAGTCAGAAGATTAAACAACTATTAAAAAAATTTGTATCGTGGATACATATTATTACGAACACAGATGTATATAAAAAATAACATTTTAACAACTATCATTAATCGTATATATAAAAAAACTCAAGCTTAGCATGGATTTGAAATTTAGTGCAAAAGTAAAATTAAAAACTATCTATATTAAGATTTTTAAAATACATTTGGTATTCTACCCTTTAAATTATATTTATTTACAAAGTTAATCTTTAAAAGATTGTACCAAAAAAAAAAAAATCCATTAGACTGTTAAAATCTCTCTACCAATTTGATTTATAATTTCCTAAAACAATTTATATATTTAGAAATTATTACAATTAATATTTTTTTCCTTTAATAACTCTAATATTCGATAATAACTATATTGTTTAATATGAACAATTACAATCTTTAATGGTTATAAATATGCTGATAAAAATATAAAAATAATTATTTTACGGAAATGTAATAAATTGGATTATTTATAATATAATTTAATCTGCGGTATACTGAATAATAAATTTTACGGATATAATTCTTTCACGGATAAAAATCTAAAAAACATTAAACTTACGAGTTAAATCTAAAAAACTAAAAAATTAAAAATATAATAATGTAAGAATAATTATTCCACGGGTTAAATATAAAAATCACTAAAAATTTAAATAATTTTTCTAACCATAATAAAAATTCGATACGGTAAAAATGTAATATTATTATAAATAAAACTAAATAATTGTCCCGTCGTAGTATACAGCTGGTCAAATTTTAAAATTAACAATCAAAATACAATTATACAATCTTAAAACTAAACAAAAGAAACAAAATTAATGAAAAAATATAATTTTTTAAAATTTAGCTTTTTGTTATAAAATATTGTCCGTCGGTGTACCGTAGATTAAAATTTAGTGTCGTTCAAAACATCTGTTGGGATTACTGAAAAAATAAGAAATTTGAATTTAAAGTTTAAGAATAAAACATAAAATGAATAGCTCAAAACAAAATATCTTTTAGCAATTAAAAGAACATTTTGTTGTTGTTGGGAAATCTAAAAATCGACTCATAACTTTTTCTCGCGGGAATGGTTTGGTATCTCTTATATATTAATAGAGAAGCACTCTCTTGAAAAAGCTGATGTGTCGCCGCCAGAGAGCTCAAGACACATTTAACAAAAAACCTTAAATTTTCTACTTAGTTACATGCCACTATATTAAAAAAAACAATTAACTGAATAATAATTAGATATGTCATCAACTCTCACACAAATTTAAATATCACATATTAAAACTATTAAAATAATTACATACTATTTTAAGTCAAAATTTCACTAAAATTTACATACAAATATACAAGTCAAAGTTATATTATTTTTAAGAAATCAATATAAATAAAATATTCTAAAAAGGCTATAAAAAAATATAAAGTTAATAAAAATAAAGAACATATATTCCCTATATATTAATAGAGAAGCACTCTCTTGAAAAAGCTGATGTGTCGCCGCCAGAGAGCTCAAGACACATTTAGCAAAAAAACCCTTAAATTTTCTACTTAGTTACATGCCAGTATATTAAAAAAAAAAACAATTAACTGAATAATAATTAGATATGTCATCAATTCTCACACAAATTTAAATATCACATATTAAAACTATTAAAATAATTACATACTATTTTAAGTCAAAATTTCACTAAAATTTACATACAAATATACAAGTCAAAGTTATATTATTTTTAAGAAATCAATATAAATAAAATATTCTAAAAAGGCTATAAAAAATATAAAGTTAATAAAAATAAAGAACATATAACTTATTAAACATATAACTTATTAACAAAATCATAAAAATGTTATTTTATGTTAGTATTATTACCATAATAATTTAAATAACAAGCTTTCAATAGTTATTATAATTGATTATAAAAAGAAATATATTACCCTGAATTATCTCCAACTAATTAAAGGAAACTTAATTCCCAATAAATATAGGTTTATATATATATATTCATAATGAAATATAAAAATGACAACAAATTAGGGAATATCATGATGTGTGATTATTTATAAATATTTAATTATGTAAACTAATTAATCTCAACATTTAGTGTGATTATTCATTAAAAATGGAAATATTGATAACTACATAGAAATATACGTTTTAATTGTACATTAATCAATGTGCTATTAAAAAGGAATGAGATAATAACTGTTATCATTATAAATAAATTTGATACCCAAGAAAATCATAATATATTTAAAATGAGCGATTATTAGATTATGAAAAATTATTATAGTTACTCGATTAACCATAAATATAAAAATTTGATTTTTAAAGCACACAAAAATATATATTTCCATAAATTGTAACATTTTATAAATATTTTTTTACCACGTTCATATAATTCACGGGTGAAATGTATTATTACACGAATACGTTGATTTTTGAAATTTCATTAATTTTTTCATAATGGTTTTTTTGGTAATAATCCGTTATTTATAGAAAATATTAACAAACCGACTAACTCAAAATCTTTAAATAGCCTAATCACAAATATTAAATCAATAAATTAGATTATCTTCAGAAAACTTAGTTTAGAATCCGATTGTTACTAACATATAATAAAATTAATTAATTAAACTACTGAGTAATTTAGTATACGTTGTTATGGTTACATAAGACACATGCAAAATTGTTATGATTATAAAATAAAACATAAAAGATATGAATTTGATTTTTAAACCACACAAAAGATATGTTGCAATAAATAGTAACATTTTATCAATATTTTATCTTCCACATTTAAAGATTTCACGGGTGAAACATATTTTTAACATGAAAAACGCAGCTTTGAATAAATAAATAAAAACTTTAGTTACATATTATGTTTGACACAAATAAATATTGGTTCTAGAATAATAATTTTACTAATAATAATTTTCTTTAAATCGATTTATCTAGCACATAGTGCGGGTTGTTACCTAGTAATGCATTACAAGACATGGTTGAGTACAAACTAAGACATAATACAAACACAAAATCTATACAAGAAAAAACATAAATTTAATCTTCTTTGCACAAAACTCACATACCGTTTATCTAGGTTTTTTTTTTTTTTTTTTAATGTTTTCGGTAAAAGTTATACATTAGAATATAATACAACTTTAATTTTGTCTACCTTGATTAGTTTCCATATCTAGAATTATATGCGATATATAAGTATAAATTAGTACATTGAAGTGGATAACTATGTGCTCAGTGTGTTTGTCTACCTCGTTTAATTTTGGGTTCGTTTGAAGTTGATAATCGTATAATATTGAAACAGAAGTTTTCTTGAAAACTATATTATACAGGGACAATACTTGGGTTCATATCCCTAGTGATGAACCTTTTTATTCACTTTCTTATAAAATAAAGAAACAAAATTTGTAAAAATTATTGTAAAATAAAAAATTCGAACCGCTTTTTTATAAATCAAACTGATATATAATTTTGTTCTTATTGTAAAATCTAAATCCTAGAAACTTCATTTGTAAACCTAAACCGACATATAATTTTGTTCTAATTGTAAAATTCAAACTCTAACTACCTCATTTGTAAACTCAAACTGACATATAATTTTGTTCTAATTGTAAAATCTTAATTCTAACCACCTCATTTGTAAACTCAAACCAACATATAATTTCATTCTAATTGTAAAATTTAAACTCTAGCCACTTTATTTGTAAACCCAAACCGACATATAGTTTTGTTTTAATTGTAACATCTAAACTTTAGTCACCTCATTTGTAAACCCAAACTGACATATAATTTTGTTCTAATTATAAAATATAAAACTTAATTTTCATTTACAAATCCAAACCGATATATATACTCGTTTAATTATAAAATCTAAACGAGGTCAATATTTAACTTTCCTTAATTAAATATATACAGAATTTGTTTTCTTAATTTATTTTGTTTTTAATATAATTTTGAATGAAATATTAGATAGAACATTCTGATTGGTTGAGAAGAGGAGGAGGTGAATCCCCTTTATAATAAAATGGAAGTACACAACATTGTTTTGGTAGACTATATAATTTTAATAAGTTGGTTACAATAGGTTATAGATTAATAGATAGATTAATTTGTTACAAGTTAAATAGTGGGTGCAACCTTAATTGTTTCCAAAATTTTTAAATAGAATATTCTCCAAATTTATAGATTAATGGGTTACAAGATAAATAGTGGGTGCAACCGAAATTTATTTTTGGAAGATTTTATTGCTAAAGCATGTCGTTTCCAAAGATTTTAAAGAGATTATTTCAAATTAATTTTTGGCAGATTTTATTGCTAGCCCACATTGTTAACCAATTTATTAAAGAGAATAAAAATATACTGTGAAGCATAAAAAAAGAGTAAAATCTTGGCAATGTATCACACTTAATCGTGATTTCCGATATTTTATTATGCAATTGAAATTAAAATCTTAATGAGAATCTTCCAAACTTTTAATATAAATCATACAAATCTCCTTTCATTATTATGCAATTGAAATTAAAATCTTAATGAGAATCTTCCAAACTTTTAATATAAATCATACAAATCTCCTTTCACCAGAATACATTGCTCATATTCATACCGGAAACACAAAAGGATAAAAATGACAATGAAAGGAATTTTAATATGTGCTCTACCACGAGTCCTATAATATTTTATCCAAGAAAACTGTTAAAAATAATCATATAAATTATATTAAAAATAATTATATAAAAAAAATTTCAACCCGTACTCTAGCATGAGTCCTAATCTAGTACAAGTGTAAAGTGTTACCTAAGTATTTTTCATTTTTCATTATAGAGAAAGTAGTGTCTGCGTTACTGATCCACATACAATAATGGATTAACATTTGGATATATATAAATTGATAACTAATACTAATGTCGTTATGTTCTTGAATTTATTTAGAATATATATATGCTATAGATAAATTATTATTTTTTGTCAAGTAAACTATATATATGAATAAGGTTTGAAAATCTCAGTAACGTGGACCATCCTGGCCAGGCCCATGGCGGCTAACATTGGTGGGAGCAGGTTCCGGGGTAACATACAATAATACCATTCGAGAGGTTGAGTTTAAGGATTGTTTATTAAATATTGAAAAGTTTTCGTAAGCATTATATTTAATTGCATGGTGTATATAAAGTACAAAATCCACACACGACTCTACCTAGCTATTCGCATATACAAGTTCAACGAAAAAGTATATGAATTAGTTAATAAATAGTAAGATTTTCATACCCAAAAAAACAAAAAAAATCGAATTAGATTTGCAATTATGACCCAACAAAAATTAAAATAATCTCGAATAAATGAAAATGAAATTCGCCATGCTATTTTTCCCCAATATCTAGTCTAGTCCTTTTATTACAACATACATAAGTGTTTACATTCGTTGACGTAAAAACCATATAGAGTTCTCTATTTTAGCATATAATACGTGTTATTATGTTAACATTAATTAATTTTACAGGTTGAATAATTAAATAAAGAAAATGGTAGATTATTATATTAACCAAAGAAAAAATGTAGATTATTTATAAATGTTTTTTTAGAAGGTAAATTTAGTTAATAATAAACAAACGAAACTGGTTAATATTATATGAATTTTTTCCCCCCGTAAAGAACATTCGTCAATATATGTTAGTTGTTGTTTGTTAATTGGGTTGTTAATCAACAACCGTTATTTAAAAAATTGGTTTCTGCAAATGCAGTGATCTGTCTACCAAATACAATTAATGAACTTACCTACTTTCTCGACAAAATAAAAAGATTTATCGAATGTCTTATCTATGTAAATGTAACCTTTATTTCCAAGAGCTATTATCATACGTATCATCAAGCCACACACACACACACAAAAACTAGCTTGGAATGTTTGTACTTAGTGTCCTTGCATGGCAAGTTGAATGGTTGTTCAAAAAAAAAAAGGCAAGTTGAATAAATTACGAGCAAGGTAAATAAAATATAATTAGCACAAATTATTGGGTTTATTATTCCACTAACCATTAAGTCATATATATTAATATATATATATATATATATATATAATCGTTATAGCTGTAACATCCGTGAACCGGAATTCCGGTTTAGGGTGTGTATCGATCGATGCAGTAGGAGCATCGATCGATGCTGACTCAATTCTGTGCGTTTTGACTTAAGTCAAACGCTGCGTTTTGGGGAGAAGGAAAGGGGGAAACCCTTAAGTCGTGCCTTTTGTCTCATTAGACGTATTCAGCCGTTTTTGAGAAACAAAAGAGAAAGAGAAGTGTTCTTGAGAGTTCTTGGTGATTTCTTGGAGATTTGGGGCGTTCCTGTAGAGATCTGTAGTGGGATCGTTGTAGGAGCTTCCTGGGAGCGTGTTTTTGATTGTTTAAGGTTTAGTTTCTCCTGTGGCAAAGGTAAGTGCAGGACCATGGCTTATCTAAGCTAGAGAATTCAGTGTTTTGCTTGTTGTTTGTTGTTAGACGCATTAGGTTGTTGTTATGGACGTTAGGAAGCGTTCTTGTGGCTTGGGATTGAGTTTCTGTGGTTGTAGGAACGAGATCCGGCGAGAAACTTCGGAGAAATCACGGTGCTCGACGTTGCGTCGATCGATGCATAGCTTGCATCGGTCGATGCAAGTGCGAGGACGGCGCGATGAACTTTAGGGTTTTCCGTGTGCGTCGAGCATGCGTCGGTCGATGCAGATTGGGTATCGGTCGATGCAAGTTATACTTGCATCGATCGATGCAGCTTCTGTATCGATCGATGCTTCTCTGTTGCATCGATCGATGCAGGTGTGGCATCGGTCGATGCTAAGTCCTGTTTGGTTATTGTTTGTTGATTGTTGTGTGAAGATTACGATACTCTATTGCTTGTGTGTATAGCCCAGTAGATGGGAGGATTGCCTTACTGAGTGTTTGTAAAATACTCATGCATTGCAATATGTGTTTGTGGTGCAGGTAAAGGCAAAGTGTGACCGTGGGATCCAGGCAGTGAAGAGGAGGATGTTCTAGGGACTCGGTTGGTTGTTGATCTGGCATTGTTAGGTTGCTAGAGTTGAGTCTTAGAGCATTGTTTAGGATTGTTGGTTATTTGGTTTATGATGTTTGGATCTTTAGTTAAGATTGGATATTTATTTTTATTGGGTTATTATTTATTGGATATTGGTATTATTATTTCCGTTGTTGGTTGTGTTTGTGGTTAGGTGACTAGTGGGTATGGGACCACTAGTTGTAGTTTATATTTATTATTATTATTTATTATTTATTTTTAAAAAAAAAAAAAAGGTCGGTCGTTTCATTTTGGTATCAGAGCCCTTACGGTTCTAGGTTTGGGTTCACTAGGCTTTGTGCTGTAGATGTTTGGGATTGCATGTCTTGATTGATTATGTGAGTTAGTCAATTGTGTGTGGCATGGAGTCCTAGAACATCCTCTTCGAGCCTATTGGTGATTCCACGGTGAGTTTCTATTTCGTGTTAAATAGTATTTGTTTGCTTAGCCTTCTGTTCATGGTAGTGCAGATGGTTAGAGGTGGTGCTGTTGCTGGTCGAGGTCGTGGACGCGGTCGTGGTCGCGGACGTGGTCGAGGTAGGGGCAGAGTCCCAGTGGTTAGTGAGACCGAGGACCAGAGTGTGACAGCTGAGGGTGTTGGCGAATCGCAGGGTGTACCGGGGATTCGGTGAGTGTGGCCGGAGGGCGGTGTTGATGCTCCAGTGGCCGGTGATGCTAGGGTCCCGGTGTGGGAGCCCCAGCGGGTGGAGTCCCTGGTGTTGACATTGCGGCTTTGCTAGCACAGGTGTTGGAGCGGTTACCACTGTGGTACCAGCTCAGGCTCGGGTAGTGCCACCGGTGGTGGCGGAGGAGCGGCAGCCAGTGGCTGCAGATGTGGGGTCCATGGTCGTTATCTCACCATGTTGACAGAGATGGGTCGGTTGCGTCTGAGCAGTTTTCAGGAGGTGTAGATCCTACTGCTGCGGATGCGTGGAGGACGAGGGTGGAACGTAACTTCCACACTCTGAGATGTCCCGAGGAGTTCTGGGTGGACATAGGGGTCTACTTTTTGAGTGGAGATGCTGAGTTGGGTGGAGGTCTGTGGCTGCTAGGAGGGTGCAGCGGGAGATGACTTGGGCTGACTTCGTTTTGGAGTTCAACCGCAAGTACTTTCCTAGAGAGGCATTGGATCGTTTGGAGGTGCAGTTCCTTCAGTTGTCTCAGGGGACACGGTCAGTGCGGGAGCTGGACTTGGAGTTCAGTCGACTTCTATGTTATGGGGGTCGGAGTATGGAGTCTAAGGAGGCTCAGGTGAGGAGGTTTATGAGAGCTCTACGGGATGAGTTGAGAGTTCACTGTAGAGGGCGGTACTATGCTACGCGTGCAGAGCTGGTTGAGACTGCAGCAGAGATTGAGGAGGATATCCGGGCACAGTCAGTGTCGGTTACTCCAGTAGCTCAGCCTAGTAAGGCTCAGCAGCAGGGTGGTTCCAGCAGGGCGGTAGGCATGCTCGGGGAACCAAGAGGAAGTGGGAGGCTACGCGAAGCCGAGTGGTGCGGGTTGCTTCGGATGTGGGAGCAAGGATCACAAGGTTGCTAGTTGTCCCAAGAGGAGTGTTCCGACGGCAGGACCTCGGGTTTGTTATCACTGTAGGGAGACGAGACACATCAGGCCTTTTTGTCCCAAGTTGCAGCCGGCAGCAGTGGCAGCGTTGCAGCAGGTGCAGCCTGGAGGTCAGCAGGTGGCACGGATTGAGCAGGCGCCACGGGTTTACACGACAGCTGAGACTGGTGGAACCAGTGCCGGGGCGATCACAGGTATATTTTCTGGCACTTTAACTTTGTGAATTATTAGTAGGTTCAGATTGTATATGTTCCTGTGATAAAGTGTTAGGTTCTCAACACATGAGGTTTGTGTAGGGACCTTGTTGGTGGGCGGGTTTAAGTCCCACGTTATGTTTGATTCTGGAGCTTCTCATAGCTTCATTACTCCGGAGTGTGCAGAGTGTGCGGGAATCAGAGGGGATTCCGGGGAGCGTACAGGAGTTGTTAGAGTTGCTGGAGGCAAGTTCCTGAGAGTTATCGGACGAGCTAGAGGGGTTGATATTCAGATCGCAGGAGAGTCAAGGCCGGCGGATTTGCTTATCAGTCCAGTGGAGTTATATGATGTGATTCTCGGGATGGATTGGTTGCATCGGCATATGGTGCATCTGGATTGCTATCGGGGTAGAGTGGAATTTGAGCGTCCAGGAGGGAAGTTGGTTTTTCAGGGTATTAGACCGACTTCGGGGAGTCTCGTGATCTCAGCCATCCAGGCTGGGAAGATGATCGAGAAGGGCCGTGAGGCTTATCTGGTTACTATATCTATGCCAGAGTCAGTGGGGAAGTCTACGGTTAGCGGTATTCCGGTAGTAGAGGAATTTGAGGATGTGTTTCAGTCTTTGCAGGGATTACCACCATCTCGGTCGGATCCTTTCACCATTGAACTGGAACCGGGGACGACACCGTTATCCAAGGCTCCTTACAGAATGGCTCCAGCAGAGATGGCAGAGCTGAAGAAGCAGCTAGAGGATTTGTTGAGTAAGGGATTCATCCGTCCTAGTGTATCACCATGGGGAGCGCCGGTGTTGTTCGTGAAGAAGAAGGATGGGAGTTTCAGGTTATGCATTGATTATCGGGGTTTGAACCGGGTCACTGTGAAGAACAAGTATCCTCTTCCTAGGATTGATGAGTTGTTGGATCAGTTGAGGGGTGCTACTTGGTTCTCTAAGGTGGATCTGGCGTCGGGTTATCATCGATACCGATAGATGAGGCAGATGTGAGGAAGACTGCTTTCGGACGAGGTATGGGCATTATGAGTTTGTGGTGATGCCTTTCGGGTTGACTAACGCACCAGCAGCGTTTATGAGATTGATGAACAGTGTGTTTCAGGAGTTTCTGGATGTATCTGTCATCATTTTCATCGACGATATCCTGGTCTATTCTAAGAGTCCTGAGGAGCATGCAGTGCATTTGAGGGCAGTTATGGAGAAGCTGCGGGAGCAGAAGTTATTTGCCAAGTTGAGCAAGTGTAGTTTCTGGCAGCGTGAGATGGGATTTCTGGGTCACATTGTTTCTGCAGAGGGGGTTTCTGTAGATCCAGAGAAGATTCAGGCTATCAGGGATTGGCCTAGACCGCAGAATGCTACAGAGATCAGAAGTTTTCTCGGTTTGGTAGGTTACTACAGGAGATTTGTGCAGGGGTTTGCAAGCAGAGCACGTCCTATGACTAAGTTGACGGGGAAGGATGTTCCTTTTGTCTGGTCAGAAGAGTGTGAGGAAGGCTTTGCAAGCCTGAAGGAAATGTTGACTACTGCGCCAGTTTTGGCTTTGCGTGAGCAGGGAGAACCCTATGTGGTTTATACAGATGCATCTAGAGTTGGTTTGGGGTGTGTTCTGATGCAGCATGGGAAGGTGATTGCCTATGCATCGCGGCAGTTGCGGGTGCATGAGGGCAACTATCCTACTCATGATTTGGAGATGGGTGCTGTAGTCTTTGCCCTGAAGATTTGGAGGTCTTATCTTTATGGTGCAAAGGTACAGGTGTTTACAGATCATAAGAGCCTGAAGTATATATTCACTCAGCCTGAGTTGAATTTGAGGCAGAGGCGGTGGATGGAGCTTGTGGCAGACTATGATTTGGAGATAGCCTATCATCCAGGTAAAGCTAACACAGTTGCAGATGCTCTGAGTCGGAAGAGGGTAGCTTCGGCTCAAGAGCAGGAGATGGAGTCTCTAGTAGGAGAGATCAGTGCGTTGAGCTTGTGTGTTGTTTCACTGGAACCGTTGGGTTTGGAAGCAGTTGACCGAGCAGATCTTTTGAGTAGGGTGCGGTTGGCACAAGAGAAAGATTTGGGGCTGGTGAATGCCTCAAAGGATGTTGAGTCTGAGTATCAGGTCTCAGATAATGGTACTATCTTGGTGCATGGTCGGATTTGTGTGCCCAAGGATGAGGAGTTGAGGCAGGAGATTCTGAGAGAGGCTCATTCGAGCAAGCTGTCTATTCATCCAGGAGCGACTAAGATGTACCGTGATCTCAAGAGGTACTATCATTGGGTCGGGATGAAGAAGGATGTAGCTAGTTGGGTTTCGAGGTGTGATGTGTGTCAGCTAGTGAAGGCTGAGCATCAGGTTCCTGGCGGGTTACTGAAGAGTTTACCCATTCCTGAGTGGAAGTGGGATATGATTACCATGGACTTTGTGGTAGGATTACCAGTGTCACGGACCTTTGATGCTATTTGGGTCATTGTGGACCGGTTGACTAAGTCAGCACATTTTCTGGCCATTAAGAAGACTGATGGAGCAGCGGTCTTGGCTAAGAAGTATGTGAGGGAGATAGTCAGATTGCATGGGGTGCCAGCGAGCATTGTGTCTGACAGAGATTCTAAGTTCACTTCGGTGTTCTGGCAGGCATTTCAGGCAGAGATGGGCACTAAGGTGCATATGAGTACAGCTTATCATCCCCAGACAGATGGACAGTCTGAGAGGACGATCCAGACGTTGGAGGATTTGCTGAGGATGTGTGTTTTGGATTGGGGTGGCCATTGGGCAGATCACCTGAACCTGGTAGAGTTTGCGTACAACAACAGCTATCAGGCGAGTATTGGTATGGCTCCTTATGAGGCTTTGTATGGGAGGCCGTGTCGTACACCGTTATGCTGGACTCAGGTGGGGGAGAGGAGCATGTACGGGGCGGATTTTGTTCAGGAGACCTCAGAGAAGATTCGGGTTCTCAAGCTGAACATGTAAGAGGCTCAGGATAGGCAGAGGAGTTATGCTGATAAGAGGAGAAGAGACCTGGAGTTTCAGGTAGGAGACAGAGTGTACCTCAAGATGGCCATGTTGCGGGGTCCGAACAGGTCGTTGACAGAGACTAAGTTGAGTCCGAGGTATATGGGTCCGTTCAGAGTGATTGAGCAAGTTGGACCAGTGGCATATAGACTGGAGTTACCTGAGGTTATGCGTGCTTTCCATAAGGTGTTCCATGTGTCTATGTTGCGGAAGTGTCTCCGTAAGGATGATCAGTTGTTGGCTAAGATTCCAGAAGATCTTCAGCCTAACATGACCTTGGAGGCGAGACCAGTGAGGGTTCTCGAGAGGAGGATCAAGGAACTTCGGAAGAAGAAGGTTCCTTTGATGAGAGTCCTTTGGGACTGTGATGGTGTGGAGGAGCAGACTTGGGAACCTGAGGCAAGGATGAAGGCAAGGTTCAAGAAGTGGTATGAGAAGCAACCACGACCTGAGCTTGCCTAGTCTGGTTCCGTCCGTAATCCGTGGCTGGAGCGGGAATGGAGTATTCCAGCCCATCTCTCTTGTTACTCGGTCGCTTGGGGTGGTTGGTTGTGCGACTCAGTAACAAGATGAGGTGGTGCTCGGGGTACTAAGTTTCTGTGAGGCGGGTTGGGAAAAAGTTTCCTGAAATAGAAGTTTCCTTAAGTGGAAAGTTTCCAGAAAGGGAAAGTGCTATATATGGAAAGTTTCTCGGAAAGAGAATTTGTCCATTTTGCGGTGGAAGCCCGGAGAGGCTTTTGTGCCTTTGTGGCGGACCTTCGGGTCAGAGTGCCTGTGTGTGGCGGTCTTGTTAGACATTGTGTGGCCTTTGTGGCGGGCGTTTAGCCAATTGTGTGGTTTGGTGGCGGGCTTTTAGCCGTTTTTGGCATTTGTGGCCGGCTGTTGAGCCAGAGTGTCCTTGTGACGGTCCTTCGGGACAGATGGTCTTTGTGACTGTCCTTCGGGACAGATGGTCTTTGTGACGGTCCTTCGGGACAGATGGTCTTTGTGACGGTCCTCCGGGACAGATGGTCTTTGTGACGGTCCTTCGGGACAGATGGTCTTTGTGACGGTCCTTCGGGACAGATGGTCTTCGTGACGGTCCTTCGGGACAAATGGTCTTCGTGACGGTCCTTCGGGACGAGTGGCCTTGGTGGCGGTTCTTTTTAGGACATTTGTTTGGCCTTGGTGGCGGTCCTCGTGAGGACATTTTGTTGGCCTTGTGGCGGCCTTTGTGGCGTGTATATGATCCTTGTGTGGTCATATGGTATTCCAGTGAGGGAATATGTGGCTGGTAGAACGTTGAGATGTTTTACGCGAGTCACGGGAAGGAAACCTGGATAGGGATAGGACTCGACGTGTTCGAATCGTTTGCTCGCGGCTCTTGGGAGGACTTTGGTTCTCCTAGTACTGCCATATTCGGAGACTTTGTGACTTTGGAGTATGGTTGGTATATCGACTTTCGGACGACGGTCCGGAGGCGCGCTGTAGGGTGACGACCCGAGAGACGAGTTGGATTTTTCCTTATATATTATGGCATGCGGGCTTAGGCCCGATGGGGAGCCAGCATTGGCATGCAGACTTAGGTCTGATGAGGAGCCGATGAAACTCAAGGTTTAGGCCTATGAGAAGAAGGAAAGTCCAAAAGTCGAGAGCAAATGACGCCTGGAGCGTGAGTCTATCGCCTAGAGGTGACCTTCGTAGATCGGTCGGAGGAGTGCGGGCCGTGGAGACGGTTGCACGGGAGTCCTTGGCTGATGGTTGTTTGGGATTCGAGGACGAATCCAGTTTGGGGGAGAATTGTAACATCCGTGAACCGGAATTCGGTTTAGGGTGTGCATCGATCGATGCAGTAGGAGCATCGATCTATGCGACTCACTCTGTGCGTTTTGACTTAAGTCAAACGCTGCGTTTTGGGGAGAAAGGGGGAAACCCTTAAGTCGTGCCTTTTGTCTCATTAGACGTATTCAGCCATTTTTGAGAAACAAAAGAGAAAGAGAAGTGTTCTTGAGAGTTCTTGGTGATTTCTTGGAGATTTGGGGCGTTCCTGTAGAGATCTGTAGCTGGGATCGTTGTAGGAGCTTCCTGGGAGCGTGTTCTTGATTGTTTAAGGTTTAGTTTCTCCTGTGGCAAAGGTAAGTGCAGGACCATGGCTTATCTAAGCTAGAGAATTCAGTGTTTTGCTTGTTGTTTGTTGTTAGACGCATTAGGTTGTTGTTATGGACGTTAGGAAGCTTTCTTGTGGCTTGGGATTGAGTTTCGTGGTTGTAGGAACGAGATCCGGCGAGAAACTTCGGAGAAATCACGGTGCTCGACGTTGCGTCGATCGATGCATAGCTTGCATCGGTCGATGCAAGTGCGAGGACGGCGCGATGAACTTTAGGGTTTTTCGTGTGCGTCGAGCATGCGTCGGTCGATGCAGATTGGGTATCGGTCGATGCAAGTTATACTTGCATCGATCGATGCAGCTTCTGTATCGATCGATGCTTCTCTGTTGGCATCGATCGATGCAGTGTGGCATCGGTCGATGCTAAGTCCTGTTTGGTTATTGTTTGTTGATTGTTGTGTGAAGATTACGATACTCTATTGCTTGTGTGTATAGCCCAGTAGATGGGAGGATTGCCTTACTGAGTGTTTGTAAAATACTCATGCATTGCAATATGTGTTTGTGGTGCAGGTAAAGGCAAAGTGTGACCGTGGGATCCAGGCAGTGAAGAGGAGGATGTTCTAGGGACTCGGTTGGTTGTTGATCTGGCATTGTTAGGTTGCTAGAGTTGAGTCTTAGAGCATTGTTTAGGATTGTTGGTTATTTGGTTTATGATGTTTGATCTTTAGTTAAGATTGGATATTTATTTTTATTGGGTTATTATTTATTGGATATTGGTATTATTATTTCCGTTGTTGGTTGTGTTTGTGGTTAGGTGACTAGGGGTATGGGAACTAGTTGTAGTTTATATTTATTATTATTATTTATTATTTATTTTTTAAAAAAAAAAAAAGGTCGGTCGTTTCAATAGCATAAAAGAATCTATGTCAAAGTGTTTTCGTCTAATGATCATTACGGTTTTAATTTAAAAGCTTTTACATTAAGTTTGGGGTTCCATCCTTACAAAATACATTTTCTTAGATTAAGGGTGTAAGATTAATCAGAAGTTCAAAAGTGCTACATTCAGAGCCGTTTATAATGATATGGAAAGTTAGGGATGAAATTGTCCATCGTTAGAATGATGCATGTACAAATTGTCAGTAAAATATCAAAGTGATTTAAATTAATATTTTCAAAATAATTTTGTTTTATTTATTAAATTTGATTGATTTCACTTTTATTAACATTTAAGTAAAAACTTGCTCTCTTCATTTATCGATAAAACTGTATATATACACTAATCTTTAAATTATTTATAAACAAATTTTAAAAACATTAATAAGTAATAACAATAAGAAAAGACAAGGCAATATTATTTTAGTGATGATAATTCAAATCAAACAGGAATAAATAGAACATGCTAGTTAGCTTCTTTCTTCTTGTTCTCTTCTCCTCGTTGCTTTATCCTCTCACGACCTACACCATATATAATCCTAACTTGGGAATTCTTATTCTCCATTAAACATTGTCAAATCAAAATTTTTAAGTGTCACATAAAATAAAATGGCAAGATTCGGGTTAGCTCTTGTAATGATTCTTGCGATTCTAGGATCTGTGAGCTTTTCAGAAGCTCAATTGAAGATGGGATTCTACGACAAAACTTGCCCTAACGCAGAGAAGATTGTTCAAGATGTTGTCAACCAACATATCAACAATGCACCATCTTTGGCTGCTGGCCTTATTAGGATGCATTTCCACGATTGCTTCGTTCGGGTATTCTTAATTAATTCATAAATTTATTAACTATTAATTTTATCGCAGTATACATATACATATATATATATATATATATATGTATAACTGTGTGTTTGTATCATAAGAATTACTCTGGAAATTTTTACAAGGCATGCGTTTACCATATAATATATGCAAAAACGTTATTTCATACAGGTATGATATATAAATACGTACGTATTGGTGTTGACAGGGTTGTGATGGTTCCATCTTGATCAACGCGACATCGAACAACCAACAAGTCGAAAAGCTTGCTCCTCCGAATCTTACTGTTAGAGGTTTTGACTTCATCGATAAAGTAAAGTCTGCTCTAGAATCAAAATGCCCTGGAATCGTCTCATGCGCCGATATCATCACCCTCGCAACTAGAGACTCTATTGTTGCTATTGTGAGTATATATATGTATATATATATGCTAATTACCTAGTTAACTCGTTTGGTCGTCTAAACTCTAAACCCGAGACAAGAGCTAACTGGTTTTGATTAATTTTGGCTTAGGGTGGACCAACATGGAATGTTCCAACTGGACGTAGAGACGGACGTATCTCTAACTTTGCCGAGGCTAGAGACAATATTCCTCCTCCTTTTGGAAACTTCACGACTCTTATAACACTCTTTGCAAACCAAGGCCTTGATGTTAAAGACCTCGTCTTGTTATCCGGTAAAATTCAACTCCAAATTGTCTATTTTCTTGGGTTTGGTTGAGTCTTGAGAGCTAACGTCATAAAATAAAAATAAAAACGTTAACGTGTTGACTTAAATGGTTTATTTAAAATGTCTTCGTTTTAGTGTATGGTATTTATAAACAGTGTCAATTTAAACGTTTTAGGTGCTCACACGATTGGAGTGTCTCATTGCTCATCCTTCTCAAACCGTCTCTTCAATTTCACCGGTGTTGGAGACGAAGACCCGTCGCTAGACAGCGAATATGCCGCCAATCTCAAGTCACGGAGATGTTTATCTCTCGCTGACAATACAACAAAGGTCGAAATGGATCCCGGTAGTAGAAACACCTTCGATCTTAGCTACTTCAAGCTTGTCCTGAAACGTCGTGGACTTTTCGAGTCTGACGCTGCATTAACTATGAATCCCGCGGCACTGGCTCAGGTCAGACGTTTCGCCGGAGGATCGGAGCAAGATTTCTTTAGTGAGTTCTCAAAGGCTATGGAGAAAATGGGAAGGATTGGTGTCAAAACCGGGTCAGCTGGAGAGATCCGAAGAACATGTGCATTTGTTAATTAAAAATGTTTATTACTTTTTGTTTTTTGATTTTTTTTTTCTAATATCGATGATTTCGTGTTTTTCTCGACTTTTTGGGTGTTTACAACTTCGTGGCATGTATGTATGTGGTGGAAATGTGATTTCACGAATAAATTTCACGTTTGTGAAATAGTTGTACTAAATCTTTAATCTTCTATCCATTTGTTTTTCAATAATAACTTTCTTTGCCTTTCTGAATAATAATTTTTAATTCAGATGCATTAGCATTATTTTTTTCTTTAAAAATAGATAAACTTTAGAAATTTTTAGTGTATAATATAACAGAAAATGTTTTCTGTTTTGTTCATCATAATGTTTAGAAAATATAAATGGATTAACCAGTTGTATGAAGTGACTAGATTTGACGAATAAAGCTACCTGTAAAATAAAAGCAAATTTTGATATATGGTGCTAAGTAATCTTGACTCTTGAGATAAAAATATTTGAAGGAAAAATATTTAATATAAGACCAACTAGACGAAGTATTAAATCGAGAAAGAAACAAGTTATGACCAATTTTTTTCTTATTGTTTATATATAAAATGGTTTGAAAATATGAATGGAAAGGATGAAAATTGAAAAAGGTTATAAACTTTGTATTTATATTTGATAACTAGTTTATTTTCACATATCTTAATATTTATGTCAAACAATAAAACTAAACAATCTCAGTTTTTCGATTTTCTCTTTTCTATCTCTCAAATCTTTGAGAGAGAGAGAAAAGCTTTTCTTTCTTATTTTCTGACAAATTTATCGTCGATTTTTTGTTTCCGACTAAGTCTCGTTATATATCTCGCCTAAGTGCGAGTTTATTATAGTTTTAGTGGCTATTTCTTTTGTTTTCTCTTCTTTTTGCAGAACCTGATAGATCTCTTTTTGGTTTAAGGAGGTCAAAGCCGATTAGTGGACGGAGCTTCTGGATCGGTGGATTGCTTGATTCCATTCATGAGGGGTGTAAATCCTTATACCTTATTGGACCGTCAGATCGATTATGGATGACAGTTTCTTCTTGCGTTTGTAAATCGTAAAGAAAGGAACTCAGTGGCTGGTGAAAAACGAATTAGGAGAACGTGTTTTGCGACTGATCTGACATCTCACCTTCTCACGTTTTCTAAGATTAAACAAATCTGAAGAGTCTAGTTTCTTTGTTTCTTCATATTCGGAGAAAGCTACAAAAAGATTATGGTGAATTTTGGAGTTAGTAGCTGAAATCTGACATATCCATATTGTGGACAAAGTACTTTTACTCGTCGGAAAAATTGGATGTGGTCGGAGATTCAGCGTCAGTGAAAAGATGGTGACAGTGGAGTCAATCGTCAATCGTCAATCCTCCTTCAACCTGCACGTAAACACGTGTTATATACGTGTCTTTTATTGATCCATTCCTTTTATTTTTGTGCTTATAATAGTTGGGTTATTTAGGCATTTATGTTTTTGTAATTGGGCTACTATTCACCATATAAACCTTTTAGAAGATTATTAATGAAAAGTTGGCGACCAAAAAAAAAAATCTCAGTTTTTCTTTTAACTATTGTAATTAGGCCATGATTTAAAATGGCAACCTCAACGGTGGACTAAAATCGAAATTGGGCTTATAGAAAGTTCATGTCCCACTTGTAACCAACAATTACATGTAATTTGGATGGGTTCACAAGTGTTTCTGTTTCTCTTTTCAAATTTATCATTGCGAAGGTACAAACAAGTGTAAACTGTGTTTGTAAGACCATCGTTAATCCAACAAGTGTAAACTGTGTTTGTAAGACCATCATTAATCCAGCACCATTCTCAACGTTTCTTTTAAAAAAAAATTATTTTAATCACAATTAATTGTAATCATCCAAAAATTGACACATGGAGAAATTTGTTGAGAATCGTTGCTTCCACAAGCAACATAAGACCATCATTATCCGAGCACCACTTCTGAATTATCAAAATAATATATTTTAATTACTTTTTAAATATTATTATTTATTAAAATAATAAATCTGGGAAAAAAGAATCAGCCTATTAAAACCTGCCATATGTGATGGTTGTTAAAAGAATCCGTTCCTTCGATTCTATATAAAGAAGCCTTGTTTATCTTTTACCTTCCTTTTATTATTATTTTATGGGGCATTCTAAAAAATGTTCTTTTTCCATACCCCTTTTTAAAAATATCCCTTCATGTTGACATTTTTTAAAACTACTCCTCTTTATATACAAAGTGACCAAATTACCCTTTTTGAGTGACATCAAAAATGTACAGTCATCAAAATCGAAAATATTTTCCCGCCAAAATTTTGTTTTTCCTGCCAAAATCGAAAATTTTCCCGTCAAAATTTTTTTTTTCCCGCCAGAAAAAATGTTATTTTCCCGCCAGAAAAAATGTTGCCGCCCAATTCGAAAAATTTTCTCGCCAAAAATACTGAAATTTATACCTTATAAAAACATTGTAAACGCTTTTAAAAACCTTTTAAAAACGTTTATAATGTGTTTAAAAATCTTTTAAAAACCTTGTCAACGCTTTTAAAAACTTTGTAAATGCTTTTAAAAAGTTTTAGCGTTTATAAAGTGTTTAAAAACTTTTTAAAACCTTTTTAAAAACCTTATAAAAACGTCTACAAGGTTTTTTAAAACATTGTAAAAGCGTTTACAAGGTGTTTAAAAACATTTTAAAAATCTTTTTAAAAACTTTGTAAAAGCGTTTACAAGGTGTATTAAAAAGCTTTTACAACTCTTTAAAAAATCTTGTAAAAGCTTTTACAAGTTGTTTATAAGGCTTTTATAAGGTGGAAACCTTCTAAAACCTTTTAAAAACCTTGTAATTTTTTTTTGGCGTAAAAAATTTTGTCCAAAATTTGTATCAAATTTTTTTGGCGGGAAATATTTTTTTTTGGCGGGAAATTTTGTTTTTATTTTTATTGATTAAAATATTTTTCATCTAAGGATAAAATGGTTATTAAAAATTAAAGGAGGGCAAAAATAAAAAAGGGCCAAAAAATGAGATATTTTTGAAAAGGAATTTTTAAAAAGGAATATATCAAAAAGGGTATTTTTAACAAATTCTCTAATTTTATTGTTACTTTTTAATTTTTAATTAAAAGTACTCCTAAGAGAATACTAGTAGTAATCATGCTCTAAGAAACGGGTCTCTTTTTTTGAACCAAATAATGAATTTTTTTATTTTATTTTTAGACCCCATTCATAAAAGTAACTGTGAAAGCATCTCCGAGTAATGCTCTAAGAACTTAAATTTGTGAAGACTTATTTAATTTACCAGTCTTTAGAAGATACATAGTCCAAGCAACAATCTCTTAGAGTATCACATAAAACCTCAATGAAAAAACAAAGACTAAAATTTATAAATTTGAGAAGAAACATTGTGTATACATATCTTTAAATTACAAACATTAGGTTTTAATTTATAATTTATATACATCAAACATTATCACTCAAAGACTAGATTTTTCACAACAAAGTTAAAGATTACTAATCAGTGATCAATCACTTCAAGAATCTCACTTCTGCTTTTAACCAACCTATGAAACACTTCCCTAACTCGTCTTTGTAACCCTTCAAGCCCATCTTCCATTTTCCGACATATCTCCTCCATCTCCGCCACTTCCGCCGTCACATCCTCCTCCCCGTTAAACCTAAACCCTTCACTAAACTCCATCAGCTTCAACCCTATCCTCTCCATCCTCTGCATCTCCTCCATCAATCCACCGCAACGCGTCTCCTTCTTTTTCATCTCTTCACCGATCCTCTCCGAGATGCTCACGGCGGCGCTAGCCCAAACCTGATGCTTCGGCAACGGCAAATGAACTAATAAGCCGTTACTTGTCTGACAAGGAACCGCCACAACTAACGTCCATATCACCATTACCATCACACTATTCATTATATAAATCGGCGACGCCTCTCCACCACGTGGCGCTACGAGGTTCGCCGTCATTGCTTGAATCTGCTTCGCCGCTGACCAGTTCTTGCTCACACACCCTCCTCCTCCTCCTCCGCTTCCGCCGCTACGCCTACCAAAGGAAGACCACTGTTCCGAAGTTGACCTCCTACCACTTCCTCCGCCGCTGTTTTTATCAGCGTTCAAAGCGGAGAGGAGGCTCGCTAGAGCTCGTTTAGCTCTCCGAACGCTGCCGTCACTCAACGGCGTTTGTTTCAACGCCGTAACAGCGATCTCCGCAAGACGCTGGATTTGTCTGACTGAGTCAACGCCGTTGACCACGGCGGTACAGATATCAAGAGCTTTAACAATCCGATCAAGCATCTCCGGTACAAGCTTATCCAACGGTGGTGTAGAGATCTGAGACGGGTTCGATGTCAAAACAGAGTGGAACTCGGATTCACAAGACATGAAAACATCAAGAAGCTTCTTTAGCCACTGGATCGATAGAACCGGGTGAGATTCCGGCGAATCAGATGGTGGTGATGGTGGTGGTTGTGGTAGTAACTCGGCGAAACGCTCAGCTACGTGTTTTTGGAAATCTTCGAGTTCTTCGAGCTCTTGCTCGTGGTTAACGTCCATGGAAACGACTTGATTGCGACGGCTGAGTCGACTTAGGAAAGAACTCTGGTGCTCCGTCACCGGTGCCATTAAAACCGGCGAGATTACAAACAAGATTTGTGGGGGAAGAAGGAGAGAATCTTGATAAAGCAAGAAAAGGGTGTTTTATTATATTTTGAGATTATTATTGATTGACCAGAGAACAGAGAGTTTATTTATTATATGGGAGAAGAGTTTTTGTCTGGTAGCAGAGACTTGTTCTTCTCTCTCTCTCTCTCTTTTTTTTCTTTTTCTTTTTGATCAAGTAATTGTTTTTTTTTTTACTTCACTGTTAAGTGTTATTTTATACCTTTCAATTTGATGTTTCAAGAAAACTTGACTTAACTGCAAAACTGTAACTTGTCTAAATATACACAAAAGTATTTTTCTACTTTTTATCCACTAAAACAAAAATTTTAATAAATTTTTTTTTTGCCTAGAGAAATAATCATTATTCAAATTTTGCTACGCATAAAATAATTACATAAGTTATTATTTAAAATTCGTAACACATTTATGCAACTACAGATTTTAATAAACTATAATTCACTATTATTCAAATAATTAATCATTTTAAATCATGCTTCAAAATATAGTGTTATTAAATCTCAGATTTGTAGATTTTTTATTTTTATTTTTAAAATATTATGTTTATAGAATTTAATCTGTTGTTTGTAAAATTAAACCACAATCTACTGTTCACCAATATATATATATATATATATGTAATATATTATATTTAACCACATATAGTAATTTACACTATTATATCTTATATGTTAGCTAGTCTCCATCAATTATCCAGTCCACTGTACTTAATCGTAAAATATATAAACAGTACCGTTAGGCATGTTGATCATCAACGTACCGCTGGCACTGGGCTAACACTCCTAATTGAGTGGTCAAGGGAGTTCCATGAAGGCTTTGGACCATCTAACCTAATTTAAGAAGAATCATAAAATCCTTCTTCCATGATAATCTATATCTCTCTCTGTGTAAAATATCATCTATCCTAATATTACACACAGTTATTTATAGCTTAAGTAAATATATGTTTTTTTAGAAAATTATTATTTCCTCTAAGAAATGAATATAGAGCAATTCCCCTACTTCAAAATTGTTTGAGAAAATGGAACCTACACTATTTTTTTACTTGGAAAGTAGCTTAATTACATTAAAACTAGAATATGACCCGTGCTAGAGCACGTGTTGAAATTGCATAATTTATTTTATATTATAATTTTAGAATAAAATATAATAAAATGATTATTTTTGAAAGTTTTTTTGGATAACAAATTATGCAATAAGATCATATGTTAAATATGATAATTTGAAAAAAACATATATTTTGTAAGTTTATATTGTTAATTTTGTAATTTTATGTATGAGATATGGTTATGTTTGTTGTTTGTTTTTATTTTATTTTTTGAACATGTTTGGTGAAAGTGTTTTAATATTATCCGTGCTTAGGTAAGATTTTATATTTAACTGCATAATAAGATCTCGGAAATCACGATTAAGTATGATAAAATACCAAAATTTTATTCATTTTTATGCCTAACAATATATATTTTGTAACAATACATGGAATACTAAAAATTATATTTTGGAAATTGTATAAATCATCGGAATATTCTCTTTTAGAGGATTCTTTGAGATATTCTTAAGTGTATATTGACCAATTAATCTATAACTTTTTTTTGTAACCAACCTATATTTAATCTATAACCTATTTTGTAACCAATTTATAAAAATTATATAGTTTACAAAAAAAGTTGTGTACTTCCGTTTTATTATATAGGACCCGTTTTAAATATAATGACACAATAATCTAATGGAATATCAAATTGGAATACCTCAAATGGTTACAACGTTCTAATTATATATCAAATTGGAATATTTAGGTGTAACCGTTTGCTATATAGATTAATGTATAACCTATTTGTAACAATTTGTAACCATTTATTAAAAATACTAGATTTGTAACCATTTATTAAAAATACTAGATTTGGGTGCATCTTTTTATGTTGCTGGTGATGATAACTTGAGAATAGGGGTCAACATTATTTATAGGTATATTCAACTTATAGGTGGACATATTCAACTTAATCTCATTAATCACCACATTCAATTCTAAAATACTATAATTTTGTCCCAAATTTTTATATATAAAAATCGTATAAAAAACAAATTAATTAAAAATATAAAATCGCATAATATATATATATATATATGGGAATATGCCAAGTTTATATTATTAGATTAATTGATTGATTTTAAGTCATTAATTTTTTATACGATTTTATATATAGAAATTCGGGACAAAATTATTGTATTTTAGAATTGAATGTGGTGATTAATTAGGAAGATAGAAAATCAAATGTAGCTGATTTATAGGCTCCTCATAAATTTATCTTTTAAAATTGATTATTGTAAAGAATTTGTAGATAGATTCTAGGAGAATGAAATTTGGAAATTTTATTTCAGATTTAATAGGGAGACAAATTAGTAATTCTTTGTTTTTGTTAATGGAAAAGAGTTGAAATGATTTTTTTGGTTTATAATTTTATTAAAAAGACATTAAATTACAATGACATGAGATGTAAATAATTCTCAACTTCAAGTCTTTTTTTGCTAAAGTTGCTGTGAAAATAATAATATAGATAAAGTTTACAAAAACTAAGTTGTGTATTTTCCTTTTATTATTTTAAGAAAAGGGAGATAAGCTAAATACAATCTTTTTCATGTAGAAATCTTCTAATTTTTGTTTTCCAACTATAATTCCTCTCATGACAAAATAGGGATTTAATTTGACCACTGTATTAAATATGAGAAGAGGCCTTATCAATATGTTCAGATACTTTTTACGGGAGATATTTTTTCTTTTGCTATCCACCGAATTGAGGAGTTACGTTGCACAAAAATGTGTAAAGAAAAGAATCAGACCGACCGTTTCTTCTGAAAAACTGAACCTCTTCTGGAAAGTCTCCATCAGGTTGAATATATCATCGTTGTCAGAAGCAAAAAGATAAGATATGATTTGAATTAACAAAAATATTAAATACATTATGAGAAGGCAAAAGCCAAAAATAGTGACAAGGAGAAGAGCGAACGCTTTGACTGAGTCTCACGCACATCTCTTGGCTTCTGTGCGCTTTTGAACTCTTCCATGGTTCCCATAAATTCCGTTTTGTTTTTTTTTTTAACCTTAAGGATCTAAAGATCTTTTAGGCCCAAAGACTAATCCCACAAAACCCACGAAAAATCCATATTTTTTTACCACCTAAAGCGTCTCCAGATGACTAAGAGAATTTGAACCCAGGACGGAAGCTTCAGCTGGAACCCCTTTACCACTAGGCCAAAGACACTTGGTTATAAATTCCGTTTTATATTTTAAACTGTTATGAATTAATATGCACAATTCATTAGTAGAAATAATTTCCGCGTGAACTATCTAAAACGTACCAGTAACAAAAATAAGCATGAAATGTATAATTATTTATTTATAGACTGAAAGAAATTTGAAACAATAATTCATAACTTTGCTATTTGGTTATTTTATTACAGATTAGAATGGAACGTTTTCTCCATCTACTCTTGCGTGAAATATGGATCATTAGTTATAGTAGTTTATTTAAAAATGGTCGGTTAAAGTTTACAGTTGATGACTGTTAGAAAAGAATTCCAAAAACGGTTACAACATTATATCTATATCATATGGTCGGTCCATGTCTTTAATTTTTAGTAATTTTTATAAAGTGTGTGTTGTATTATGAGAAAGCCACATGGAATCAATAGCTTCTCTCTTATTATAAATAGAAAGAAAGAAAAAAACTCATGATTGAGCTTTACCGTATTATTATAATTTCCCAGTAAGATCCGTGCTAGAGCATGGATTGAAATTCATTTTATTTATATTACAATTTTAGAATAAAATATGATTCTGAAAATCATGATTAATGCTAGATTAGGATCTTAAAAACTTTTAAAATCAGTCATATAAATTATATTTTATTCTAAAATTATAATATAAATAAAAGGAATTTCAACCCGTGCTCTAACACATGTCCTAATCTAGCATTAAGATTTAATTTTAAATTTTTGAATAAGTTCCGACGATCACAATGAATCTTGTTAAATTAGCGAGATTTGATTCCTTTTTTATGATTGAGAGTATATTTTTATCCATTTAATAAAATTTTTATTGATGTGGTTTATCAATAAAATCAGTTGATTTTAAATTGGTAATATTGTGATTCTAAATATTTGGAACCATATACGTGATCTTCCAAGAATAAAGTTTGGAATATCCATGAACTATCAATTTGGAATAATCTGTTCAAGATTTTCGGTTACAGTTAAGATTTTTTTTGTTACAATTAATGTATGGATTTATTTATAACCTATATATAACTTGTTTATAACCATTTATTAAATTTATAAAGTTTACCAAAACAATGTTGTGTACTTCCGTTTTATTATAAAGGGATTAACGCGTATGAATTATATCATATCTTAAAAGTTGAGAAGTACAAATAGTTTCTTTATTTATCCAGCGATGTATCATTGTCGGAAAAGCGATTTAACTAACAAAAGCGAACGAAAGAATTTAATAACTTTTGAAAAATTCTTTATCCATTTTTCTGATTTGCCATCATTTGACAGCCACAAATATGAATCTGAGAGAAAGAGATCTAAACGCGTTTCGTTGGAATTTATTGTTTCAGTATGATTTTTTTTAATCTAAAATACAATAACGACAAAGCATGGTGATGGATTTACCATTTCTAGTTCTCTACTATTGTTAAAAGGTTGGTAAGTTTTTTATTTGTTTTCGTAAATCTGAAAGACTTAGATCCATACATTTTTTAGAAATAAACTGTTTTTTGATATATTATTATCCATAAGAAATGCTTACGTTTTCGGTTAACATGTAATTCAATCCAAATTACTAACCCACCTCTCTGTATAAATTGTAAACTCTTTGAAAGATACTTGTTGATCAAGCATTTTACATTTTGGGATTTTTTTTTCAAAAAAGTTATAAAGTTAACTATATTTTATTTAGGTTTTACTTTTCTTGTTAATATTCCGAAATGAGGAAAGAAATAGTCTTCTCCTCTAAATTACTAGGAACATATTCCCCTATTTTCTGTTGTTTTCCCCTATATGTAATGAAAAAGATAGAGAGAAAATTTTGAAAAAGGTTATTTTCTACTAAGTTTTTGATTGGGACCTCAACCACACTCTCTCACGCACACTTAAGTTGACTGAATAGTGAAATTATGCAGCATTGTTAAATACTTTCATATATTTAGAATCTTCTAAGTTAATGGGCTGTTTCTTAGTACTGGACTATGATGAATATTGTATAAAGATCCATGACTCGATAACATTAGCCACATAACTAACTACGCGTTGGGTCTTTGTAGCCTATACATAAAACTCTTCGCTGTCTGGCCCATCGTAGAGAAAGAGAAGAGAATAACAACAATTTTGATTCCTAAGCATGAGTACATTTTATGAAAACTGTCGTAAGCATGAGTAACCGACTGCACTTGACGCATGTAGCCTCTACGTTCCTGATCTTGGATCAGTTCGATAAAACATTTTGTATTGGAAAATGAGCGAGTTTGAGAATCGAAGTGCAAAGATTGCTTTTACATGCTTACCGTAATTACTAAAACTTATACAAAACTTTTTGTTTGCTTGTTTTTGACTTATTAACTAGATTAGGACCCGCGGTACACCGCGGTGCAAATTATTTATAACTAAAATATTTAAATTATAAATTTTATTTGTTGGTTAAATATGTTATAATTATATAATAATTTTTAATTTTATGATTTAAAATTTAAATCATATAATACCGCAATATAATTTGTTTTTTACATAATATTTATTTAATCAATTTAATTTGATATGTCTATTCTCTTATACAGATAGTGTTAACAAAATAATGAAATGATGTATTACCCGTGTAACACCAATTTAATGATATTTTAAATTTATGTAAATATCGACAAACCCGTCCCGTTATATAACTCCGTCCCGAGATATTTTAACTCGCACTATATCATCTTAATTTTTTATGTTTATTGTCTTGTGTTATAAATATTAGCTTGAGTTGTTATGTTAATTATTAAGATTGTAACCATTTACATTTTATAAGATTGGTGCTTCTTATAAAGTTTTTACATTTTATAAGATTGGTGCTTCTTATAAAGTTTAAATATTTATAATACTTAGAATTCTTAAAACGGTTGAGTATTTATCATATTGAAGTTTCGTAAAAGTTTAAATATATTATTAATATTTTAAAGGTCTATTAACTTTTTAAAAAGTTGAACTATTTATAATATTTAAACTTTATAAATTTGAAACTTCATGAACGTTTAAATATTATTAATATTTTAAACATTTTATAAAGTTTAACTTTCTAAACAATATAAATATTTATAATAATTCTACTTTATATAAAATATAAATATTTATAATATTTAAGTTTTTAAAAATCTTTAATAAAGAATCGGAAGAAACCAAATAATTTTTTTTAAGTTTGACTGAACAATCAAAATTTTTGTATTATAAATCATTTTGGTCTCTTATATAGTATGACTCTAAACTATTGCTCAAATTTTTTATGTGGGATATTATATCCGTAAATTGGGTAATATATGTCTGTTTTTAAAAATTTGTATTACATCATATGCAGGAAAAAATCACAATTTTTACTAACTAAATGTATTATAAAATAATTCAAGATAATTTAAATATAAATTCAAATAAAAATGAAAAAGAATCATATATATATTTATATTTAAATGAGGTAGAAAATTTCCTTATTTTTAAAAATCTTACTTATAATTAATTTGAAATTTTTGGTAACTAATATTAAAGTCAATGCAATAAATGCAAAAACTTTCCAAAAAGTATTTTTGAACAAAAATTGCTGCAAAAATACTAGTATAGATTAGGATATGGAACTTAGAAAGTATATGACTTCCTTCCTCTTAGAGAAAGGTATCCATACACTTCTCTGGCGGATAAAATTAGCTTAACGAAAACATTGTTGTTTGATTTGAATCCGGTTATGTGTATATATCGTTTATAGACGACAAAAAAAAACGATTGACAGATATTCTCATTACTACGTTTAGGATTATTATTTCAAAATGTCAATTACTATTCCATAAATATATATTTTACGTGATTTAATTACAAATTTTTTTAATGGAAAATTGTAGTTTGCGTCAGTTCTTCAATTGAGCTATTTCGTAAGATCAATGCATCGTGAATTAGAATATCTTATATACTAGTTTCTTAGCAAGGTTTAGTGTGTTATGTTGGAAAAAAATAAATCAAAATAAAAGAGAAAAGGTAAGAGAGACTATTAGTCCATGTGTATCGGTGTAGTTTTGGGCTGTCTCTCGTTATTTTTCGTTTTAAAATAAATCAAAAAGGCCTAATTCAGAAAAACCGTCTCTTTATTTGGGACGTTTTTCGTCCGTCTACTTGGACGCGTGGTATGTTCTGATTGGTTGAAGATTTTTTTCTAGGGTTACAACAAAAGAATTTCTCGAGATAAATTTATTTGGTTCTCTCTTCTATCTCGACGGTGACGGTTCTGTGTCTGATCTTCTCTCCGGCGACGATCCGATCCGATCTTCTCTCTCGGCGACGAATTTCCGTAGCTGATCTTCTGTCCCGAAGTTCTCGACGAATTCCCGTAGCTGATCTTCTCTCCCGAAGCCCATCTGATCTTATTTCCCGAAGTTCTCGACAAATTCCCGATTTCAAGCCGATGAGTTCATCAAACCATTGCCGCTTTCTAGCCGAAACCGATCTTCTGTTTCTCCCGAAGCTTGTCCGGCGGTTCAATCGTGCTAAATAAGATTTGTCTTCTTCCTCCAATTTGAGATTTTGTTGATTATCGAAATAAGGTTCTGTGTTTATCGCTGATTATCAAAATAGGGTTATCGAAATAATGTTTGTATATGGTCTCTGTGTATAGGTTGTTTGGTCTCTGTGTATAGGTTTATCAAAATAATGTTTGTATATGGTCTCTGTGTTACGGTTGTTTGGTCTCTGTGTATAGGATTATCAAAATAATTTTTTGTTCAATCGTTCTATTTATTTATGTATAAAAGCATTCCATCTGAAGCAAACTTGCTCGATGAATCATAGTTCTTGGTTTCGCTAAATACTTGTTTGGTTTCTGTGTATAGGATTATCGTAGATCTTGGTTTCGTTAAATACTTGTTTGGTTTCTGTGTATAGGATTATCATAGATCTTGGTTTCGTTAAATAATTGTTTGGTCTATGTGTATAGGATTATCATAGTTCTTGGTTTCGCTAAATACTTGTTTGGTCTCTGTGTATAGGTTGTTTGGTCTCTGTGTATAGGGTTATCGAAATAATGTTTGTATATGGTCTCTGTGTATAGGTTGTTAGGTTGTTCAATTGTTCTGTTTATTCATGTATAAAAGCATTCCATCTCGAGCAAAGTTGCTCGGTCAATCATAGTTCTTGGTTTCGTTAAATACTTTATTCGTAGTATTTGGTAGTTGTAAACTACTTTGGTAGTAACTCATAAATGCTCAGATTCAAATATGGTAGTAACTCAAACGAACTAGGTCTTACGAACTAGGGAAAGAGACTAGTAATGTCTAGTTAAATAGCCTGGTTAATTGATATGCTTGCTGTGTAATGTATACGAACTAGTTTTGTAATGGATACGAACTAGCTGGTCTGGTTTATTCATAGTTTCTTTTTTAGTCACATAAATTGAATGCTTTTGTGAAGTGTACTTGTCATAAATTGTGATTAGACTTTGGTTGTTAGTTCATTATGTTTTGTTACTTATTGCAAATTACCTTTTAACCTATTAAATCCCAACCATCTTCTTTCTATTTCCATCATAAATCTCTTACATTTAGTAACCCCTTCTCAGTTCTACTCGCTTCTCTATTCTTATCCCTTCTCTTCTCTACTCGTTTCTCTTATCTAATCCCTTCTCTTCTCTACTCATTCTCTAAGATTCTTCATATGGATTATACGAATCCCTTGTACCAGTCTTCTTCTTACTTAAACCTCCTTAACAGTCAAGAAGAAGGTGGTATAAATGAAAACTTTCGTTGGGAAAGTTATCCACCTTCTGGACTGAGCAGCTCACAAATGCCTCCTCACAGCTCCCAACCTTCTGAGGCGCCAACTCTTTCTCAAGAAACACCATTGGAACGCAAGGAGAGAAAGACATGGGCACCCGCTGATGATGAAGTCTTGATCTCCGCATGGCTCAACACTTCAAAGGATGCCATTGTTGCAAATCAACAAAAGGGAGGAAGTTTCTGGCAAAGGATTAGTAAATACTATGCTGACACTCCTCATGCTAAGAATGGTGGTGAACAAATGCTGGTGACACATTGCAAGCAGCGTTGGCACAAGATAAATGACCAAACTAACAAGTTCTGTGCGGCATTCGCAGCTGCAGATAGACTGAACAGCTCTGGTCATTCTGAAAATGATATCTTAAAGAATGCACATGATATCTACTTCGCTGAAAGATATTTAACGTAACCTTGAACATTGTTGGTGTCTGTTAAGGTTTGAGCAGAAATGGCTCAGCCTTAACACTATTAACACGCCCCCATCTCAACCTGCAACAAATAGGAAACCAGCTGCTGAAGGTTCACAATCATCAAGCTGCAATGTTGAGGAGTATGAGAAAAGGCCAGAAGGGATCAAGGCTGCAAAGGCAAAGAGGAACAATGCTCAGTCCACAAACGTGAAGACTCTTGCTAAGTATAAGAGCATGTGGGATGTCAAGAAAGAGGAATTGGCTGAAAAGGAGAAACTACAAAAGCTGGCCATCCTAGACACTCTCTTAGCCAAAAAGGAACCCTTGAATGCGAGTGAAGAAGTTATCATGAACAAGATAGTGTCCCAGTATTTCTGATATTAACTATGTGTTTGTTGTTTGTTTTTATTGCTTAATTTCTATGCATTTTTTTTCCTGTTTGATTTGTATTTCATGTTCTAGTAACTCGGCTTTTGTATTCCATGTTTTAAACTAAATCAATATAAGTCTATTTCATGTTCTAGTAACTCGGCTTTTGTATTAACTCACTTAATCAGATTGTGATTTCTTTTTAACATTTGTTCTATTAAGTCTAATCTGCTTCTTCTTGTTTATCTTCAGGTTAACTCAGAAATGGGCCAAGACTATAGCTACTCTCAGCCTGAATCATCCGATCTGGCTGATAGGTTCTCAGAGGACACTGCCGAGAGAGAAATAGAAGCTTTGGTTCTTATGGATGAAGCAGAGTCGAGACAATACCCACCTCAACCTGAGGTTGGGCATAGATTCCCCAAGGTATGCTACTGTGGTGCGCAGCCTATTCTATCCAATTGCTACAACAGAAGGTATGTGATTTTAATTTTATTGAAGTATAAGTTTCGCTATATATGCTAACTCTGTTACTTATTCCAGGTTCTTCACATGTCCAAATGTCGATGATGGAGAGATGCATATTCACAAGTGGTGGGATGTGGCTGTAGTGGAGGAACTGAGAGATTAGTGATAGACGATATGAAGTGATGGTTGAGAAGGTAGATTACTTAACCTTGTTCAATGACTATGAATCAGACATCAATCATGTTAGAGATCAGAGTTACGCAACTGAACAGAAGATGGTTATGTTAGAGAATGTAGTTTCTGAGCTACGTAAGAAAAATAGGTTTAGAAATGTAACTAATTTTCTGGTTGTTGGTGTAATGGCTATTTTCGCAGGTTTTCTAGGTATCTTGTTCATGTCTACTTAAATCAGATTGGAGACATTTAGTTAGGGTGCTCATGTAACTTGTTGTAACTCGGTTGTGAGTTTGGATGCTTGTTGTTTTGTTCACGGATACTTGTTGTTCACGAGTACTTGTTGTTTTGTTTACGGATACTTGTTGTTTTGTGCACAAAGATATTTGTTACTTTGTTATCACGGATACATGATACTTGTTGTTTTGTTATCATGGATACTTGATGTTTTGTTATCACAAATACACATTGAGGCTCACTAGTCTTACATTATATATATGCGACCATATCAAAGCAACAAAACATTTGCACAATCTACAAACCATATCGAATCAACAAAACATTCACACCATCTTCAAACCATATCAAAGCAACAAAAGAATTTCTTCCTTTCTCTTCAATATCTCTTTGTCTCTTCCTTTCTCTTGAAATGGGATCATCTTCAAACCATTATCACTACCAAGCAGATGATGATCATTATCACTACCAAGGAGATGATGGTGATAATTTTGATGCTTATTTAGAAAATATTTATGATGTTTCGCATATTATTCCGGAACCAAACCAGCCAAACGAAAGGATTTTTATCGAGCGAAACCGGGAAGAAGGCCACAATAATCTTTGGAATGATTATTTCAGTGATACTCCAACATTTCCAGAATATTTATTCCGGCGATGGTTTCGCATGCACAAGCCATTGTTCATGCGTATTGTGCAACGTCTCTCTACCGAAATCAATTATTTCCGCCAAACCCAGAATGCAACCGGACGGGCTGGTCTATCATCTATACAAAAATGTACTGCAGCAATTCGTCAATTGGCTTATGGTATTTCGTCTGACAGTGTTGACGAGTATTGATAACACTCTAATTTACATGTTTTTAGCATCCTTTTTTGTCCATATTTTGCATTGTTCATACATCTAACTTAGCATTTTTAGACCATTTACTGTAAGAATCAAGTTTTAGAGCATTTAGGGTATTGCATTTCTGCATTTGCATATATTGGATGAAAACAGGTGCTAAAGAGCCTAAAATGAAGAAAAACAAGGACAACTCGAGCATATACCCGAAGGAGCCATCGAGCTACAAGAACAATTCCGAACCCCAACACGATCGAAGAGGATCCAAGAGCGCGAAGAGCAACCCGAAGATCCACCCGAGGAGTTACCCGACTCAAGCCTCGTGTACCCCATCGAGTAGACCATCGGGCAGGTCTGGGAAGCTAGGTCAAATGGGTTTCCATATATAAACCCCCTCTTTCCCTAGCTTGCAAACGAGCACGCCGCAGACCCTCAACCAGAGAGCGAGAGCTTCTGTGAGAGAACTGAGTGACTCAACATATTTTTCTTGTTTTGCACTTTTATTTTGTAGTTTTTCATAGATCTTTGACCCTTACTCTTTTCTACTTTACTCTATCTTTTTTATTAATGTCATTTTCGTTTATTTCTATGGCTTTATCATTCGTTTCTATGTCCGAGTAGTGTAGCAAAGTTTCTATGGATGGGATAGATGATTAGGTGTTCTTGATCGGTTAGGATGTTTTAGTTGATTGTTATGGTAAATAAATTTCTTTCTAGGTTGATGTTCTTAATGCGGTCAACAGACCGAAAGGTTGAGACTAGATCTAGGGCGTTTATAATGCTACAGACCGAAAGGAGTAGATAAAATGCTTGATTAGGTCAATGCTAGAGGTATACTTAACTTTGAGTGACAAAATCAGATAAGTCTAAGTATATTGACAAAAATGAATGTTCTTAATGCCTGCTTGTTCATATTGCTAGTGCGACAGTGTGGTAGTATGTTCAAGGTTGATTGTTACTAGTGCGACAGTGTGGTGGCAAGGTTTTAGAGATTCATTGTCTAGGAAATAATTTCTTGAGGCATGTAGAGCATCCGTATCGGTCTAGAACACTTAGGATTCGATTACCCCCATCCTTAGGAACTTTCGTATTTCATTCTTTGCATTTTCCTTACTTACTCGACTACTTACCCGATCAGGTACACGATAACCTGTATTGAGTAATACCTCGAGCTGTTCATAGTTCACTTGCATACTCGATCACCCCACTCGATCCTGTACTCGATTGCTTGCATCGAGTGCTTAGGTCGTGTGGTTTACTTGTTTATATTCTCTTGCTTTGTTTATATTAGGATTATTAGAACCAAACCCTCTTATTGCTTGGCTTGACTTGCTTGATTCTGATTGCATCCTATCTGTTAGCATACCAACCATTTGGATTGATAACCATTTGTACTACAACTGCATAGGGAATTGATACCCTTGGTGAAAACTAGTCTATCAAGTATCTACGAATTGGTGCTTCAACAGCTCGGAAATGTTTTCACGAGTTTACCGCCGGCATCATCCAAGTGTTTGGAGATGAATACATAAGACGTCCTACACCGGAGGATCTAGAAAGACTACTCTATCTGAATGAACAGCGTGGATTTCCCGGGATGATTGGTAGCATTGACTGTATGCATTGGGGGTGGAAGAATTGTCCCACGGCTTGGAAAGGCATGTATTCACGATCAACTGGAAAACCTACAATTGTGTTGGAAGCGGTAGCCTCGTATGACCTCTGGATATGGCATGTCTTTTTTGGGGCTCCAGGTACTATGAACGATCTTAATATTCTTGATCGATCTAATGTTTTTGATGACATAATAACCGGTCAAGCTCCCGAAGTCAACTACGTTGTCAACGGAAGGGAGTACAATTTGGCGTACTATCTCACTGATGATATTTATCCAAATTGGGCCACTTTTATTCAATCTATCCGACTTCCACAAGGTTTGAAAAATTCTCTCTTTTCTAAAAAACAAAAAGCTGTGCGGAAAGATGTTGAGCGTGCCTTTGGAGTCTTGCAAGCTAGTTCGCCGTTATTAAAAATCCGTCTCGTTTATGGGATAAATACAAAATGGCAAATGTTATAAGATCATGCATAATACTCCATAATATGATTGTCGAAATTGAACGACATACATACAGTTACAGAAACATTGTTTCTGAATTTCAACACGGAGAACATGTGGATCAAACATATTCCGTTGTGTTGCCGGTGTGGGTTCAAATATCAGCACTACGATTACTCGTCAAACAAGACTTCGGGATAAATAAGCCCATGACCAACTAAAACATGATTTGATTGAGCATATTTGGAGTAACTTTGGACATCTTCGAGATAATGAAGATGAATTTTAAAATTTCTATGAGTTGAATAAAATGTTTCTTTTGATTTTTTCTATTTTTAATGTCTTAATTGTATGTTTTTGTTTTTCAACTTTAAATAATTAATGTTTAAACATTAAAAATATTATTATTTTATTCGGGGACCAAATACAAATACACACCAATGCTCATACTAAAAATAAGAAATTTTCAAAATAATACTATTATATTTGGGGGACCAAAAACAAAGGGACACCAATGCCCATGCTCTTATATAGTATATCAGATTTTGTTGTAAAAGACGATACGTGTTTGTTTTCTGTTGGCCTATAGAATAATACAAAAGGAAAAAAAAATTTTGGGAAGCTAGATTTTATTTCTTTTTCTGTCTCCCTCTTTCTCTCGCGATCGAATTCCCGAAACAACAAAGGAAGGAATTTGGAATCAAGGATCTGGAATCAGAGGAAGGGTTTGGAATCGAATCTGCTGAAAACCTAAATAGCTTCACCGCCGTTTGTTATTCTTTCTCCGCGCCGTGTTCTCTATAATCTCAGGTGAAGGCTTCTTCGATTTGAACTTTGTTTTGTTCCAAAAAAATGTTTTAAGAGTTATCTCTATCTTCCGCTGTTTCCGTTCTATCGTGAACCATAAATGAGGCAGGGGCTGACCAGAATTAGTCAGGATTTAATGGGTTTTCTTAATTGTAATTGAGTTGTTTGATTTGTTTAGGTGATAAGGATCAAAATGGAGCTCAGTTCAGAGGATAACAATCTTGTTTTGCCTCCTGTTGAGCAGGTACTGCCTTTGTTGTGTTTCAATTTCTAACAGTTCATTAGTTCTGGGTTTTAGCAAAGTTGGAGACTTTGATTCAAATTTTTATGCATGAAAGCGATGTTACTAAAGTTAAGAAATATCTTAGAGGAGAAGTGCTGATCTTGAGGTATATAATTTGCATATATAGCTTTGAATTGATGATTGTGGCTTTTGGTGTTGTGAAAAATGCACTAGTTGATTGTGACTTTTCTTTGTGTTCTGCAGACATTGAAAGATAAGAAACTAAAGACTCCACTTGCCTCGCGTGAAAAGTTGTATGGGAAATCTGCCAAAACTGCTGCTAAAATCGATTCAGGTAAGTTTACTCATTCATTCAGCTCTGTGTGGATCTTGTTTGTCCTTTTTCCGCTGCTTCGTGAAAATGAAAGAAGCTGTTGCGTCTCTCTGTTTTGACTCTGAGCAACTGTTTTAAATCTTCTATTCTTGAATCAAGAATCTTGATAAGGATGGTGAAACGATGGTTCCTCCGTTTGTAGCGAAGCAGGTGGATCCTACCGGTGCTGGTGACAGTTACCTAGGAGGTTTAGTGGTTGGGCTTGTAGAAGGTTTGGCTGTTCCTGATGCTGCACCGTAAGGGAACTTCTTTGGTTCCATTACTGTAGAGCATATTGGTCAGCCTAAATTCGATTTGATGATGCTTCAGGTTTGATTTCTAGTTTCTTGAATTGCATGCTGTGAGAGATGATCCCCATTAGAACAGTGTGACGAACTTGGAGTCGATGATTATGTATGCTAGGCCTAAATGTGTATCCTTGTTTATAGAAGTGGTGGTAGTGATACTTCTAAACGGGTTATTATTATACATCATAGTCCCACTAAGTAAGAACCAGGACAGAATCTGTGTTAGTGTTTAGTTTCTCTTAATTGTAGACCAAAGCTAGAGCCGGTGAATTAGAAGCTGATAGAGAGACTTTTCTTGTTTAAGTTCATAGTTAACATACCAGCAATTGCATTCAAACATAGGGTAGATTTAGAAAAAGTGTTGATTATGCTACAATGTTAATGCAGTTTGATATTGTTCATTTTGTTTATGCTACATTATCTGGTTTGATTGAATGCAAATTCCGTTTTTTTTTTAATCCTTTTACTATAGTGGGTGTTTGCTTATTGTAACTCATATGTCTAGAGTCTACTTGTAATCTGTTTGTGTTGTATAGAGATGGTTGACTAATGTTATGAGATAGTGCAAGTGAGGTGAGCCCTCATGGTCTGATACTTTTGAAACTTTTTATTTCAAGTAGGCAGATGATTATGGTGTTAATGACAAGTCTCACACAAATAGTGTCATCTGTTGAGATGGATTCGATGAGTTTAGCTTATGGCTGTCATGATCTCAGAACTCTTGATCTTTGTGGCTGTGTATTAATTACAGGTAAACCTTTAAACTTTACGAAACCCGAATCAAAGCTTTTGATTTATGCTCTTAAACATTTGTTATTGTTTTTGTTGTTGTTGTTGCAGATGAGAGTGTTGTGGCTTTGGCAAACCGGTGTGTACACTTGAGGTTATTGGGGTTATACTACTGCAGAAACATTACAGACAAAGCGATGTACTCATTGGTTCAAGCGGTATGCGATACATTCCCAGCGCTCCACACTTGTTCAGGCAGGCATTCACTTGTCATGAGTGGTTGTCTCCATTTACAATCAGTTCACTGTGCATGCATCCTCCAGTCTCACGAAACTCACACCGCTTTCCCTCACCGGCTCATTGAACCGGTGTGTAAGCCAGAAGGTCTTCTCTTTGGTATATGTGTACACATAAAAAAGCCTATGGTGTTAATAAAAACTTCTTTGAGTTTACTTCTTGTCTTTTGATGCAAAATCTCAAGATTTTAACATTATATACATTATATCAATCTTGTAAATGATTGCCAAATACTTATACTTATATCTAACAATTTGTTAAGCTTGGTCCAACAATCACACCATCATTAATGCTTGCAAGATGATTTGGTTGAGAATATTTAAGCGAAATTTGAAGCAAATCAGTATTAAAATTAATCATTTTCTCCATTTATGAATTGCACTTCTATTGTAATATGTATTAATGTTTTTATTATGTTTTGTATATTCTAAAATTAATTAAATGCAATATTTTTTTGTTTTTATAAAATCTTACTTATATTCTATTTAAAATTTTTAAATTTCAAAATTAGAACCTACCATTGGAAGATAAAATTTTAACTAAAAGATCATGAGTTCTTATATTCAAAACAAAACAAAATTAATTCATAAAAAGTTAAAACAGTGTTTAACAACCCCTTGCTAAGATACTACCGATATTGTTGCCCTTAATTGGTCCAAATAAAATGAATACAATAAGAGTTGGTCATGCCGACGAACGTTACATGTCCCACCTCAGATTTATCATTTGTATGCAGAGAAATCTCAAGCTCTCGTGATTGTTTTGTACCATCGACCTCAACCAGGCAGTGACAAAAATAATAGAGTAGTGGACCATACATATACTTTTATCATCTATTGGCCAAATGCCCAAATCTGTAAACACTTCAAAGTTTGGAAAACGATTTTAAATTTCTCAAGTGGCCTAAGATTTTTTTTGAGAGGTATCTCTGCTTTATTTGTCGAGTGGTCGTAATTGATTTGAACTTTTCCATGATGATTGTTGCGTGGTTACTCTGTGTGTATTGTATTTGTGGTTGATTCGAGTATATTATGCATGTTGGTGGTGATGAACTTTAGATGAGAATGAGCAAATAGAAATTAAGAACGCTTCACCTTTTCTTATCTTCTTCCTGCCCTAGGACCTGACCTAGTCGGCCCATCCTCCGAAGTTGAACTTAGAAGAAAAAAATAAAATAGGAACAACCGCGTTGGTCAAATAATGTGAAGTGGTAATTAATTATACGTGAAGTGGTCAAATAATGTCATGTACTATACGTGAAGTGGTACTGGAATGTGTTTATTTATAATATATGTGATGTGTACGTAGATGTAATGGGGTGGGAGATGTAAGAGTGCGAACGAGATTATATAAATTGTTTTCTCCTTATTATTTCA